>JAGDYQ010000013.1:3786083-4170631 GCA_021962125.1 Bulinus truncatus | reverse complement strand
CACGGAATAGTTTTTTTTTTTAAATTTTTTAAAAATAATTTATACTTTAGGTTGTTTTAAAAAGAAACAACTACTACTTAGGTAGCTTTTGCATATTTTTAAAAACTTTTTTATTAAAATTTACCTAAGGATAAAAAAATGTTGTAAAGAAAACAAACAACTAATTAGATTTTAATTTCGTTCATTACAGAAAATATAAAAAAATAGATCCCAAAAGCTTTGAACCATATAGTCTCTATGCAAAGATTTTGCAGGGTACAAATAATCTGCTCTTGTTTTTAAACTTATCTCATATACACTAGCATATTACCTGTCAGGAAGTGCTCACAGGTGTAATAAAATGAACAGTCACAGAAGCATTGTGGAAATATTTACATGAAGCAATGAAAACACTACGTTTATAGTTGTAAACACAAAATCAAGTACACAGACAACACAGAAAACTAAAAATTACTTAAGGTGGGTGGGGACTTGTCCGCATTACTTCACTAGTAAAAGTATAGTGGGCAAAACATTGTCTTTTTGAAGTTGATTCCCACAAGTTTTGCGCTGGAAGAAGGATTGCCATTTAAGACTTAAAACATTTCTAATGTGAGTACCTTACACCATTAGAGGGATGGGGCTTGTAAATAAAGTGTGCTACATTCCATGCCACCTTATGTGTGTAGAAACTATCTTATAAAAAATGTTTTTGTCTGCTTTTGTGTCTTTTTGAGAATGATGATGCTGACAGCCCCATCTATGGACCCACAATGAGTACCGTTTCAAAACTTTCCTTCACTGTTGCACTCTACACCCCTCCCTTCATACATTTATCTCCCATCCTACCCCCTCCCCATTAGTTATACCAGTCATTACAGCGGCTGTAAGTGAATGTCTTGTGTAGGTTCGAGGGGTTAGCAGTGGTGGAGGTTTTCGAGGACTTGACCTGAATAAAGATCCCTGTCCAGGTCTAGGAAACTGATGCAAAAAATCTCACTATGTATACACCCCCCCACCCATCCTCAAATTCCCCATGAACAGTGGTTATGCCTACGCACCAGAATTACTTTCCAACAATGACAATAGACATGGGAAGGACTGACAAGGGAATTAACATAGATTTCTCTGTAATTTAGTGGAATTTGTCAACATTTTTTTGCTAATTGTTAAGTTCTATTCTAAAAACTGGCTTTTAAAGCCCAAAAACTGGTTAATCGAATACTTCGATATTTGTAAAAAAAAAAAAACAGTTTTTCGCCGCCGGTTTAAAAAAAAACGACAATCCCTAATCTGCTGTAAGGAGTGGAGCTAACATAAACTATAAAAATATGTAAAATAAACAACACATTTTTTCCTTGAATAAATCATAATATTTTTGAATGTCATTTTATCAATTATCATCTTTAAATTCATTTACGGAAATGGTCATCCATCACATATTACATTTGACCTGTCAATGGTTATAACTTATTTGTCAACGCTTATAACTTTTTCGGCATAAATTGTATTAACAGTAATTGTTTTTGTCATTGTTAATATTTAAATAATGCATTATGAAGATAAAAATTATGAAAAATGTTTTGTTCTGCTATTGTGTCTGTTTTTGAGAAAATTGTTTTATAGTGTATTGTACAGACAGTATAACTGCCTTAAATCATTTTCTAATGTATACAAATTTAAGAAAGTCTCTCATTTGATCAATAATTGTGTCTAAATATTACTATACTAATTCACATATGCTGTCGATTTTCATTACTATGATTTGTTCAATAAAAAAAAAAGATATGCATACATTCATTTCACAAATATAAATATACAGTAATTTATATTATATATATCTAATCTTTTATTATTTCAGAATAAAGAGTACATTCGTGTGACAGGTGGTGCAACTATTCATACTCTTTCCATGTTTTTGAAGAAAAAACTTCAAATTGAAGAAGCGCAGAAAGTATGCTCCTAATGTTTTTACTTACTTTAGAACATTCTTTACATTAGAATGTTTAATGCCAAAATCTTCATAAATGATATAATAATACTAGGCTGAATTGGGGTGCTCAAAAAAGTAGTCTAAACTATTTGCGTTTTCCAATTTAAAAAAAAAAGGACTAAAGTTTATGATTTTTTTATTGACAGGTAGCTTTATATTGTCCTGAAAGTCGATCTGGCTATGTTTGCCTCAATAACAGCCTCACACACTGAAAGCTCGTAAAAGATTTTATATTGCCATGACAAAGTAAGTATTGTATATATATTTTATAATACAAATTTTTTTTAGACTATTATGCAGTTAATAAAAATAATTAAATTTTTTTAACTTCCACGTCAATGATAGGATTTTAATTTATTATTTCATGTAAGTTAAAAAACTACAACTCTTTGTTAATCAGCAAACTGGACATCCAATTAGACACTGTTGAAACATAAGTGGTTAGTTTTTTCACATTTGCTTTTATTTATTATAATCACAAGGGCCTTCTCGAAGATAAAATTAAGCTTACTTGATAAATCTATCATTCTATAACCGTAGGTACTCATTACATTGTTACCTAACGTGCAACTTAATGGCACCCACCCATTTCCACCCACAGTTTATGATCTCAATATTGCTTATAATTTGACAAAGGGTCAAAAGAACACCTCATCATCACTAGCATCTTATAGGAAAAAACATTAGCTACAAATTCTAATTCAGGAAAATATTGTAGCACTTTATATTGTGAGTGCCAATCCATTTTTCATTGCCATTTTTTAAAGAATCAGAATTCATATCTTCATAAATAATTTTTTTTTTAATCTGCAATACAAATATTTTACTATTTTCAAAAAAAATGGGGCCAATGGAGAGTAGACATTGTTTTACATTTTTGCTGTGTTCTGTAGAGAAAATAGTTAATAATAAATAACTAATGGCTATGTGTTGCTTGGAAATTGGAATAAATTCGAGGGATGCTAAAAAAATTGCATTTATTTTCATTACTTAAATAGACTAATTTTACATGTTTAAAAAGCTAGTTAAAACGTAAAGATGTCTTTTCTTAGCAAAAAGTAATTTTTCAGTATAATTTTTTTTTGCAGGACATATTGGACTTGAACTATGATGTTGGCCAGTGCAGTGATTCTCCATTCGTATAGTTTTTGGAATACATAACACATCTCAAATTATCATTTTTATATTTGAAATAGATTTGATCAGGGCTCAATTCTACTGCCGGGATATCCTCGGCTCTGCTGAAAATTTTTTTCGTCCCGGCACTGGATATGGGATATATGTTAACATTCAACTTACAGTAATGAAAAGAAATTAGTAGGTAATATCATATTACATGTAAATTTATGTAAATAAATAAAATCTCATATAATTTTTTTGAATTTTTTTTTTATCTTTTATTACTGATTGGAAATTCATATTTCAAAAATTATTATGAAAGAAAAGAAACTGGATAGGTTTTCAAAATACACAAAATGAATATGTGCAGGAGATTGCAGTTATAGTGGCAAATATTTCATATTTTTTAGTGTAAGAGTTCCTGGTTGAAACCAGAGGTGGCCTTAACAGTAAGCTGGGGCTCGGGTGAGGCTGTCATGTATGGAACAAACGTTTAGTTTAATTATAGTACAGTACGACTAGGAAAAACCAACATCTAGTGCATGGCTTGGGGCAGTTGCCACCCATTTAGGTTACTACTAGTAGAAACTAGTCACCATTTAATATCTCATAATCTTTGTATGGAGTATTTGTATATAAGTGCACCAAGCTTCAAATGGTTACCTGATTTAAGTTAGGGGAGTACAAGTGACTGGGCTTTGCGCTAGCCACACAACACAGTCCCCTCATAATGTTGTGGCTACTGAAACAGATGAATTCTACGCTTCATCTGCCCCAATGAGCCCAGCCCTTAAGGGAACTTGACTTTGTTATTATTTTTTTTAGCACACTCTTCACTAATGACAGCTACTATTAAGAAGCAGACTAAGTACAATTATTGTTATAATATTCACTGGTATATCTGGGTAAAAAATGTACACAGAGTGCTTACTTTACTATGTTGGATGTTCACAAACAACCGAAGATCTGACTATCAGATGTCATTGAAAGAAATTTATTGATTATATGTCATTTGTCTAAATTATAGTATAGCCAGTGTGCAGTTGTGTGGTTGAGCACTAGAGCACTGATACCCAAGAATACGAACCATAAAAAAAAAAGAGGAAATAGCTACTTCCTTACCAGTGAGAAGAGAGTAAGTTAGTGCCTCCCAGGACGGACCATATACCCTAGTTGCACCAATGCCTCCCCCCCCATCCATACCCATTACGAACTCTGTACCTACCCAATTACAACATTCTAAGTACACACTAACATCACTAACAGCTTGGGGGCACTCCTTGAGAAATGTTTCCAGTGTGGAGCCCGCTTACCCCCTCCTCCCCGGGTTTCTTGCACCTGACCTTCTCAGGCCACTAGGCTCTTGTTACAACTCTAGTGTAAATTATATGTAAGCAGAGCCATTCTTATAATTTTGTTGGTCCCTAGAAAAGTTGCTTGTGTCATCTGGGGATTCTAGACCTGGGAAAGCTGTCAAATCTTGATGCCTATTGATACATCTTCTCCGTTCCCAAAAAGTATTTCTTCTATGGAAAAAGAAAGCCTTTGACATTAGTATTTGGGTCACTCCTAAGAAGCCCCATAGTTTGCATATCTCTAATTATGAAGCTCCGCAAAGTGGACCTACTTATATTTGCTGTCTGTAAAGGGGATATTCACAAAATTATTTTTTTTTACGTATTCACTAAAAGGGAGAAATTCAAGATTTAGATAAATTTATGTTATCACTATTAAAAAAATCCGAAAAAAAAAAATCAAACATATTTTCACTATGTTACGATAATAATTATGAGCTTAACGGGTCTCTGTGAGATGGGCAACCGAATTCTGGTATGTTTAATAATAAAATAGTAGCAATAGTCTACTCGGACATATAGTGATTCAAAAATATAGTAAAACTAGTGCTTCCGGTATCACTTGTTTGTAGCAGTATTCTTAGAATACTATCAAAATATCGTGTTTGCGTCGTTTTAAAGTATCCATAGTTAAATATCCGAACTTGTTTAATACTTTATTAAAACTGTATTATTTTTTCTGGGACTTGGGTATATTTTATCCTAAGTGGAAGTTGTTCTGCATCAGGATTTGTTTTGTTGTACAGATAGTGGCAAACTAGGAGAGAGTTGACTTGAAGTTTGAAGTAAAACTAAGACAAAACTTATGTTCTTTTTGTTAACATCAAACATTGCAAATGAGTCCAGGAGCGCGTTCACGTTCGCGAAGCCCGTTAAAGCTGGATAGCAAAACAGAAAATGACGACACTAAAAAGAAAGAATCAAGAAGAGAAAGATCGAGATCAAAAGAACGTAACAAAACCAAATCTAGTAGACATAGAAGCAGGGAAAGGTACTAATGAGTAATGTAGATTCAATTACAGATTTAGCCAGATTTATGTAAATCATGTTGTATTATATTAAGAATGTTTTCTTTAATCAATTAAACTTTTAGTTACACTAAAGTTTCTAAATGACTTGTGTGGCAGAAATTATTAGTGACACGGGCATTCAGCATTCTTTATGAATTTTTCTGCTTTTTGTTGTAGCTTATTAATTTTGGATGTCATAGATGAGTTAGATATACTCATATAGCATTAAAAAGCAGGGAAAGGTACTAATGAGTAATGTAGATTCAATTACAGATTTAGCCAGATTTATGTAAATCATGTTGTATTATATTAAGAATGCTTTAATCAATTAAACTTTTAGTTACACTAAAGTTTCTAAATGACTTGTGTGGCAGAAATTATTAGTGACACGGGCATTCAGCATTCTTTATGAATTTTTCTGCTTTTTGTTGTAGCTTATTAATTTTGGATGTCATAGATGAGTTAGATATACTCATATAGCATTAAAAATAACTGTTAGGTGGCAGAAAAGATTGGTGATACTGAATTACACCGGGGACAGATGGTTGTATTGAAGTTGTATGGTAAAGCGCTTGACTTTGACCTGGAGGTCCTTGCCCTGGACGCCCTGGTTTGATCTCCAGTGAGGATCAATGGATAATTCAGGTCCTGGTGAAAGTTCCTGCTATATGTCCTGTGGTGCCTCCATGGCCATTACATTATTGGCTTTGGTGGGGGAGGAAAGAAGGGCACCATAAAAAGTCCCATATCATTAGTGGTTTAGGTTTTAGCAGTGGTCCCCTACCCCCAGTCTGCAGAATCCACAAGGTCCTTAAATACTGGAATTTCTGACTGTTGGACGCTTAGCTTAATGTTTAATCATTATTTTATTTTAATAAAGGTATAAGGTACTGCATGTATATTCACATTTTTCTTTAAGTGTTAATTTAATTAAGATGTATGTCTCTAAAATTAAAAAATGCTTTTTTATAATTTTTTAACTACAGAAAACGTAGTCGAAGCAAGGAAACGAAAAAAGAAATAGAAGCACTAGTAAGGAAAGAGACAGAAACAAGAGAAGAAGATCTCGTTCACCTAAAACCAAAGATAGCAAGATGTAAAATAATTTTAATTTAATTTTTTAAGTTTAAAGCTTTATGAGCTTACTAATTTTAGCCCTAAAACTATTTCTTAATCATTTTGACTCAGTCTTAAAGTTTTATATTAAAAATATATATTTGCTAAATAAAAAAAAAATTAAACATATAGTTGAAAAGAAAAACTTGTAGCATCATATTTATTTAAGAAAGTCATTAAACAAAGTGTTTTGAAGTAATTTTTTTTTTTAACTATCATTACCATCTTTTTAAGGTTATTGTTTTGCCTTCCTAGTTGGTCAATCTCCCTTTCATTTATTTTGTGGAGGGGGGCGGTTCCCTACAAAAGCACCTGTCTGGTGGCACTCATTATTGGTTTATGTAGGGATTGCCCTATCCTCAGCTTTTATATAGCAATGTTATAATCATGTTATACTTTCTTAGGTTCTCTTTATTCACTGACCCTTTTATTTATATTGACAGCGATAACAAAGATGATGAGGACGAAAATAAAGAGCAAAAACCTAAGAAAAAAGTTCCATTATCTCTTGAAGAACTCCTGGCCAAGAAGAAGGCTGAAGAAGCTGCTCTCAGTAAGGTAGATGTTTTTTTATTATTCTTAGAAAAAAATAGCACTTCATCAGATGAAAAAGAACATAAACATTTAACATGATTTTGATGGAGTTTTGAAAAAAATATAATGGATAGCTTTCATTTTAATGGACTATTATTACAGCTTTTATGCGTAAAAAATTTGCCAGTTATTTGCTTAGATTATTTGTGCTATTTTAAATTATTTGTTACAGCCCAAATTTCTGACAAAAGAAGAACGTATTTCTGAAGCTTTAAGAAAACGCCAGGAAGCTGCTGATGAAGCGAGAAGAAAGATGGATGAAGAAAGAAATAAGCAGATTGAATTTCTAAAGGCAGCCAAAGAATTTTCAGGTAAACCAATACGATAGTTTTTATTGCATAATTTTTTTCTAAGTTTTCCTTAAAATATGATTTATCACTTTGTGTTTTTTTTTTTTTTTTTACTATCAACAAAGTTGGCACCTGACAGGTATTTTAAAGTTTTGTATTGACACAATTATTAAAATCTTATGCGTCTAAAAGGTGTATATTGTTAGCAGTGGATATTTTTAACTATTACTTATTGTTAAATTTCATTGTAGCTAATAAATGATACATTTTGGAAAACATTTCACCTGTGTGTATGTATAAATATGTTTACTTTATCCATTAAAAAAAATAAAACAATATGGAAATCTGAATTCTGTAAATCACAACTACTAATGTTAAAAACAAACAAACTTTATGTTAATAAATAATTAGGAAAATGCTGGAATAGCTCAAAAAGAAGTTTATACATGATATTACAATTATTGATGACATTAACAAGTTGAGGCTAACGGTTTGTAATATGGTAATTCGATAATAGAGAGTCCAGGATTGTTGGACACTAATTTAAAAGCTTTGATAACACACAGAATTTTATCTTAAATTATAAAGAAATATGACTGAGATCTGAGTCAGAAATAATTTTTTTAAACAACCTTGAAATTGTAGGGATATGTTTGCAAATAAATAGCTTTAATAGCATTTTAAAGACAATATTTTGTTGTCTTCTACAATCTTTTATTAATAATAAGTTAATTAAAACAGATGATCGAGACAGGGATCGTGGATAGAGACAGGAGAGAAGAGATAGACAGATGAGGAGAGAAAAGGAAAGAGAAGATACAGCAGAAGACAGAAGTAAAGTAAAAGAAGTGAAAGAAAAGGATAAGGACAAAGAATCTGAAGCTATTCGAGTAAGACTTTGCTGATTTTCAGTTTAATGCACTTTTTCATCTGTAGTTATGTTATCTAGTAAAAGATCTTCAAATTTTTGTAAAATTATAAAAAAAAATTATTTTAGGAAAGGTACCTTGGAATCATAAAAAAACGTAAACGAATAAGGCGACTGAATGACAGAAAATTTGTCTTTGATTGGGATGCTGGGGATGACACATCTAATGACTACAACCTGCTTTATAAAGATAAACACCAAGTTCAGTTCTTTGGTAGAGGAAACATTGCTGGTATTGATATTAAGGTTAGTAAAAAAAATATTGACATGGATTATGAAATTTACCAGCAGTTGCTGGTTGTTTAAAAACAACAACAACAAAGCATATGTATATATATATATATATATATATATATATATATATATATATATATAAACCTTTTAATATTTTTTTAGACATTATGGTATTATTTTTTTCATAAGGCTCAAAAGAAGGATCAGTCAAAGTTTTATGGAGACCTCATGGAAAAAAGAAGAACAGAAGCAGAAAAAGATCAAGAGAAGTAATATTTATTTTAAGTTTTAAATTGCGTTAATAACAACACTTAATTTTATGAAGAAAATATAAGTAGTACATTATTTTAATGATAAATCTTAGTTTTATCGTCACAAAATCTGTAAGAATAAAAAAGGTATAACTATTAATCTTAAAATTATTTTTCAGGAAACGATTAAAAACTGTAGCTTCTAGAGAAGCTAAACAACGTTGGGATGATCGTCATTGGTCAGAGAAACCAGTTGAGGACATGGTAGAGAGAGACTGGCGTATTTTCAAAGAAGACTTTAACATAAGTTGCAAAGGTGGTAGAATTCCTAATCCTATAAGGTTCTGGAAAGAAGCAGATCTTCCAAAAGAATTATTAGACATTATTGATGAAATAGGCTACAAGGTAAATTTATTTCAATTTTTTTATAGTTCTTACCTTGCATATCATTAGTATAATGTTTATATAATAGCTTTAGATGATTGCATTTGTATTTATTTTTTCTCAAAAATAGAAACATAAGGTAGATACAATGTTTTTGAAATGGTAAAAACATTTCTGTCCACTGGTCTTTCTTGTCATTGAATATAATTTGTTTCTCACTTCTGAATGTTTTTCTTGTTGACAGGAACCAACTCCTATTCAGAGACAAGCTATTCCAATTGGTCTTCAGAACAGAGATATCATTGGTGTGGCAGAAACTGGCAGTGGTAAAACAGCAGCTTTTCTTATACCATTACTAAAATGGATAATGGGACTTCCAAAAATAGAGAGGTAATGCTTAATTTAGTCTGTGTTGCAGTATTGCTGTACATCTTATTGTTATCGTAAAAATATCTTTTTTTTATATTACTCATAACATTTACATTTCAGAATGGAAGATGCTGATCAAGGCCCTTATGCAATAATCTTGGCACCTACCCGTGAGTTAGCTCAACAGATTGAAGAAGAGTCCATTAAGTTTGGAAAAAACCTTGGCATTCGAACAGTATCCATAATTGGTGGTATTTCCCGTGAAGAGCAAGGTTTCAAATTAAGACAAGGCTGTGAGGTATGTATTAATTTTTCACTGATTACAAGTAATAGCTATCAACCGCAAACTTCATTTCTTTTCTAGCCGCTTTAGCCATCTATTCTAGGTTTAGATATTTTATTTATGTCTTGACTTTGACATAACAGAAAAAGGAAATTCAGGAATGCTTTTGGCTGCATACAGACTCCATATTGTTTGCATGGGGCTGAAAAAACCTTGTTGGCAGAACACTGATTAATAGTGTAGAGAATTTTTTAACTGAATGTGCATGTTAAACATGTGTTTTTTTTTAAATGGTAATTCTTTCTATTTTAGATTGTGATTGCCACTCCTGGTAGACTTATTGATGTCCTTGAGAATCGTTACTTAGTTCTTAATCAATGTACGTATGTTGTAATGGATGAGGCTGATAGAATGATTGACATGGGTTTTGAGCCTGAAGTACGCAAGATTCTTGATTATCTGCCCGTAACCAATGAGAAACCAGATACTGAGGAAGCAGAAGATGATGCATTCACACTGAAAAATTTCAACACCAAGAAAAAATACAGACAAGTACTTCTAATTATTATTATTGTTTTTTATTTTTTTTTAGCTTGTTACAAAACTAATTGCATTTTTGTAGATGTGCATCATGTAATTTTTTTTTTACACCTCTTAACTTTGCAGACTGTCATGTTTACAGCAACCATGCCACCAACCATCGAGAGATTGGCTAGAACATTTTTGAGACGCCCTACTGTAGTCTATATTGGCAATATTGGTAAACCTGTTGACAGAGTAGAACAAATTGTTTACATGGTTGGTGAAAATGAAAAGAGGTAAGAGGAAATTAGTATTTATATGTTATTGTCCAAAATTATTTGCATTATTAATGTAGTGAAATGTCATTATAATGAAATGGACAGAAACTATTAACTTATTTGTTACAATGAAAATGTAGCAAAACCCACACCTTGTTTTAGGCTAGTATGATAAAATGCTCCTTGTATGAATATTTATAAATAATTGATGCAACCAACACTGCCCCTAATGCCAAGGCTACAGAAAAATTTCCTCAATGACCCCCAAAGGCTAAGGGAACTTTACTTACTTTAGGCTAGTCTGGCTTAAAATGCTTCTACTAAAATGATACACTTTCAATTACCGTTACAAAAAGCTTATAAGTCGCACAATTTAAAAATGAATGCATTCATACATAAGTAAGTTAAAAAAGTCATTCTCAGCGACATTTTAAATTCCGGTTTCTATTCTTTTCTTTGAGTATTTCTTATTAAATATTTAAATACCACCTTTTGCTAGTTATGATATTTTGTTTTCCTTACCCAAAAAGATCACCATTAATTAAACTATACGACATGTATTAATTACCATCTTTGTAAAATATGATAATCAGTTTCCTTCAAGTAACCTTTACAATACAATTACATTTTACTGAACATAAGACCTCTCTGTCTGGCTTAGTGATTTTTTTCCTTGCAGTGTGGTATGTACCTAAAAATAACTCTCATTGGTTATTGTAAATTACAAACTGCTAGCCTGCCAATAGTGTGATTTCTTGTATAAAATCTCTCCCTCCCCATTCCTTGTTTATTATCTGTTGAAAGTAAAAGCTGTTCTTGAATGCTGAATTCAAGTTTTGATTTTGGGAAAAAAATATTGACAAAAGGCTTATTTTTTCACAATACTGAAAGTGAGAAATACTTACAGTGACCTTTTTAACAGATGTTATGTAAGCAAAGGGGAAGGCACCACAAAAAATTGCAATACTGAATAATTATTTATATAGAGTTTTGACATTTCACTGTACACTATAATTAGTATAGATTGTTAGGAATAATCTTTCAATACAATTTATGTGTAACAGGAAGAAGCTCTTGGATGTTCTCAATAAAGGAATTGATCCACCAATTATCATTTTCGTCAATCAGAAGAAAGGAGCTGACGTGCTCGCTAAATCATTGGAGAAAATGGGGGTAAATAATGAAACTTTTTAAAATCAGAATATAGTTGTTTAGGAACATGTGGTGTTGGTTTACAAATTGATGGTGGGAGTTTTGTTATTGCATCTGTTTTTTTTTATGCAGCTTTGTTTTAGTAAAAATCTGTAATTTGTTCACCAGTAGTTTATTCTGTATTTATGTTATCATCTATTTAGATGTGTTAAAATTGATCTCATTCTCATGTTCGCAGTTCAATGCTTGCACGCTTCATGGTGGCAAAGGACAAGAGCAGAGAGAGTTTGCATTGGCCAGTCTTAAAGGTGGCTCCAAAGAAATTCTTGTTGCAACTGATGTTGCTGGCCGTGGTATAGATATTAAGGATGTTTCAATGGTCATCAACTATGATATGGCTAGAAATATTGAAGGTAATGCTTATTAATGCTTTCATTTGTCATAAAAATATCTAAAATGATTTTAATGAATGCAAGAATATTTGAAAGTACATTAACATAACTAAATGCTCACTTTAGATACCTGTGAAAGAAATTTTGTTTTTTTATCATAAAACCATTTTTTCTGAAATTCCTTTACTGAAATATTTTTTCTTCATTTTCAAAATCAGATTATACACATCGTATTGGTAGAACAGGCAGAGCTGGAAAAGCTGGTGTTGCTATCACTTTCATCACAAGAGAGGATAATGCTACATTTTATGATCTCAAGCAAGTTTTATTACAGAGCTCAGCATCTTCTTGTCCCCCAGAACTGGCCAACCATCCTGATTCTCAACATAAACCAGGCACTGTAGTACAGAAAAAAAGGAAGGATGAGAAAGTTTACATAACATAATTTTCTGTGAAGGTTCTGCTTACCATAAGATTTTCAGTCTTAGAAACATCTGTAGTTTTCTTTTTTATATTTTCTTTTTATTTTATTGTTAGTACATTTATAAATTTAAGAATTTTTTTTTTAAAAAGCTTAATGAAGTATTTTGTTAAACTAAATCTAATAGGGTAATAGGTCTATCTAATGAATTTAGTATAAAAAATCCCTTTTTAAAGTCTTTATAAAGTAATATTCTCCTTCTGCTGAGTTTTTCTAGCTTTTTTTTAAGCATTTAAATTAGAATATAAAATAATACAAAGAAAAAATTAACTGAAACTATGTAAAAAAAAAGATGCAGACAGTATGTTCATTGAATGTTAATTGAATACGGATAAACTCATATTTACATAGAACACATTTCTCATTAAGTCTTTAAAAAAGCATGATGAATGGTTGTTTTAAATTTCTCTGTTATAAATATCTGAGTCTTCTTTTTTCAGATCAGAATATTTTAAACAGAAAAAAATAATAATACACATGTTTGAAGTATTATGAATAAAAAAACAATATTAAAATCATTTATTGTTCTATATGTATTTTCTTTACATTTCACAGTGAAGTCATACATAGCATAATAAATATCATGAAGTCATACATAGCATAATACATATCATACAATTAAGCTATTGGGACATAAGCTTGTCAAGGTCCATGGATAGTAAAAGAGTGCATACATGCAACACCTCTTTGCAAACCTGTCTTCAAGTGCCTGATACACCACTGACTAGGCAGACCAGGGGGCCCCTATCATTTGGAACCCTGTTACTGGTCATTAGATGCTAGTGTAATTGACATTACCCTGTTACTGGTCATAAGATGCTAGTGTAATTGACATTACCTTGTTACTGGTCATAAGATGCTATTGTAATTGACATTACCCTGTTACTGGTCATAAGATGCTAGTGTAATTGACATTACCTTGTTACTGGTCATAAGATGCTAGTGTAATTGACATTACCCTGTTACTGGTCATAAGATGCTAGTGTAATTGACATTACCCTGTTACTGGTCATTAGATGCTAGTAATTGACATTCAATTAAGGAGGGGTGCCCAAGTAGTCAGAAATTTTCCAAGGACAAACATTTGCTTCAACTTAAATAATTCATCTGATTCAATCATTTGAAATATAGTCAAACATGGCATAGCTGCTGACACAATGCAATTTTAGTAATGTAATAGTTGATTGTTTTCTGAGCTTATCAGTTACTGCCCTGCCCATTACTGTGAAACTACAATACTATTAGTTTTAGTTTAGGCTGACTGGAAAGTAAAACTTGCCTCATATCAGCACTCAAAAAAAGAGAATGTTTTCTTTTAAACCATAGTAACAACATACTACAATTTGTCGTTGGGGATGGCAAATTAAAGTGGGACGGATGGCCTAGTGGTGTAGATACTTGACTGTCGACCAGAGAGTCCTGAATTTGATCCTCTGTGAGAACCATGGGAATTTTTCCTGGTGAAATTTGTTTCAAAGTTGTCCCATAAGTCCACCAGGCTTTAAATGGGTACGTGACTTAAGTTGGGAAATTAAAGGCGGCTGGGCGTTGCTCTAACCACATATATGCCGAGGTTATAGAAACTGATGAATTCTACACTTCATCTGCCTCGATGGCCCTCTATGACCAAGAGAACTTTACTTATGGCAAAACAAAAGCAAGTAAAGCACAAAGGATTAACATGAGAAACCTAACAACTTCAACTTAACAAGAGGTGAACTGAAAAAGGCCTCCCAAAACAGAGTGAGCTGGAGATTTTCTGCTGATTCCTTTTGTTCCACAATGAGTCCAAGGAATAAAGCAAGCAACGTAACTGAGGAAATTAAAATGGATGAATTTAGTAGGACTGAGAGAGTGGAAAAAAAAACATAGGCAGTAGACCTATATAGGTAACATTTAATGAGGAAAGACAAAAGGGCAGATGGATCATTGACGATGAGAAAGACCTTAACTCCTTGAGAGACCATAGATTGGTAAAAGTAGAGAGTAGTGTATTGGTAGGTTAGAGTACTGCATGTGCTGTCGTGCCAAACTGAGGGTGTGTGTGTGTGGGGGGGTGCCTACTTTGCCTAAGATTCAGAAGGTTCTTCTTGGTAATCGGAGGTTTCCCAAAACTGAGTTGTTGTTTTTTATGTAACTATACCGAAGTATAGTTACGTTGCATTTTTGACCATGTAGTGACTACCAAAACAGGGAGGATTTCACACCAATGAATAATTAAACAGGAGTTACAAGGGAATAGAAGGGATGCAAGTTTTTTTTTTTTTACAATTTGTTTAAACTAATACAATTGGAGCCCTGCCTGACCGACCCTGGTTAAAAACATGATCCATGAAACACTACTGAACTATACGTTTAATTGGTTGTGGCTATTTATAGTCCAGTGGCCTATCTGTATTTTACTACATATAGTCTGAGCCATTATTGGTATTTGACTACAAGTAGTGTCGGCTGCTATTCGTTGGGTAAGTTAGTGAGCACGTGGGTAAGTTAGCGAGCACGTGGGTACGTTAGCGGGTTCGTGGGTAAGTGAGTGAGAACGTGGGTAAGTTAGCGGGATCGTGGGTAAGTGAACATGCACGTGGGTAAGTGAATGAGCACGTGGGTAAGTTAGCGAGCATGTGGGTAAGTGAACAAGCAAGTGGGTGAGTGAGCACATGGGTAAGTTAACGAGCGCGTGGGTAAGTTAGCGGGATCGTGGGTAAGTGAACAAGCACGGGGGTAAGTGAGTGAGCACGTATCTAAGTTAGCGAGCACGTGTGTAAGTTAGTGAGCACATGGGTAAGTGAGTGAGCATGTGGATAAAATGGCGGGATCGTGGGTAAGTGAACAAGCACGTGGGTAAGTTAGCGAGTACGTGGGTAAGTTAGCGAGCACGTGGGTAAGTTAGCAGGATCGTGGGTAAGTGAACAAACATTGGGTAAGTTAGTGAGCACGTGGGTAAGTGAACAAGCACATGGGTAAGTTAGCGAGCAGTAGGTAAGTGAGTGAGCACGTGGGTAAGTAAGTAAGCACGTGGGTAAGTTAGCGGGATCGTGGGTAAGTGAACAAGCACGTGGGTAAGATAGTGAGCACGTGGGTAAGTAAGGGAGCTCGTGGGTAAGTTAGCGGGATCGTGGGTAAGTTAGTGAGCACGTATCTAAGTTAGTGAGCACGTGGGTAAGTTAGTGAGCATGTGGGTAAGTGAGTGAGCAAGTGAGCACGTGGGTAAAATAGCGAGCACGTAGGTAAGTTGTAGGGATCGTGGGTAAGGGAACAAGCACGTGGATAAGTTAGTGCCCCCCTTGGCTACGGGGCTGTAGAGGACTCAACATGATTAACAAAAACTATTAGTGGGGGACTTTGTTGTGTTGAATTTTTTTATGCTTTAAAATAATAAGACTCAATTTAACATATCATGGGCTATGGATAACATATTTAAGAGCTGGGGGGTCGCCTTGAGGACCTAATATATGCATGTGGCTGCTTTAACATCATTTTGGCCAAAGGGGCCGGTGGTCTCCAAATATACCATTGCCTACGGCCCTAAATTGTAATTTTTATTGTTTATTTTAAGTGAAAAAAATTTTTGAAAAATACAGAGAAATGGAATTACTTTAAAAAAAATAATACCTATGATAAGCTATAAATTAACAAAAAATATTCATTATAATTTGTCGAGAATCGAATCACACCTCGGACATTAAAACCAATAAAAGTCTAACATCTTATCCACCATACTTCTGGTTCACTTACTTTTAAGGTTTAAAACTCAGTTACATGGTTTACATCTAATTCCGCATGCGTAGACTACCAAGTAGCCTGGGCCGCTGTTTGTAGTTTGCTACAAATAGACACTTTCTAACTGTTGCTAGAAGGCTTCACTCTGGCGTCAAAATGGCGCTCGAACCTCTATGGGAAGACCGTGATGTCAGATTTGACATTAGTTCAAGGTAAAATCTGCACTAATGATAAAGTTTATGTTTATCTTTTTATTTTAGATCTTGTGACTATGATGTTCCTATAATTTCTTTAACTCTTACAACCAATCTGGCGGAATGTTCATTGCATCCAGATTGGGCCAGAGTCAGTGGCCTGAGTGGGTAAAGAATGTCTCAAGAGTAAAATCTTCTTAATTTATTGGAACATATTACCCGGGTAATATTATTTACTGGCCCCAATTAGAGATTGGCTTAATTTAAAATTGATGTAATTTTCTCACATTCAAAGGACTAAATAATACAAATAGTTTACATATTATAATATTCATAGTAAATGTAATATTTATAGCTGCTGATCTATTAATTAAATTTTTTAATGGAAATTAATGCAGGTTTAATTGACATAAACTATTTATTGTTATATTCGTATTCAAACAAGTTAGTCTGTCATTATATTCTAGTGGTCACCAAATGAGGCTCACAAGAAAAAATTTCGATTATTTTATTATTTTTGTTCACTCAATATTTTTAAATTGACTGCTGCACAGCAGCAGCTTCTAAAGTGCTTTTACTTTATAAATTAAGTGAAGTGCTTCCATAATGTTAACTAATTGTATCTTTATAGGTCAGAGAAAAGAATAAATAAAGACAATATTATTGTTTTCAAGGTCAACTAGCTGTTATGATAGTTCCTGTGTGCACATTTTTTTATTAGCTTGTTATGATCTTTTCTAATCAATTTCTGTTTATAGAATCAGGTTATTTAATGACATTTTCTTGTAGATTTTTTTCTTTGCAACTCTGAAATAGGAAGATTCTAGAAGAAATTAATTTATTTAGATGTTGCGTTAATAAATTTAATGGCATATAAATATTTATTAAACACATTAATGGCGATTAATAATATTATAATAATGTGGAGGTCTTAAAGAAATTTATTTAAAACTTTAGATGTCTTTCGTTTCTGTAAATGAAATAGCTCTTACCTATTTCTGAAATGTCGATATTAATCTGCCACAAAAATATACTTATTACAGTAAACATTAAGAAAAGCATTTAATTTGTGCATTCTAAAATTTAATTTCAGTATACTTTAATAATTTATACAGTTTAAAGTTAAATTAAAGTTTACCGGTAATTAGAATATCATTGCTGAAGACCAACTATGTAAATAACATTGTATAAAATATACTTTCTGTGTCCTGTCTTAAAAATCCTGTAGCATTAATTAGTGTAAGTGGCACCCAGGATGGACTATAAAAATACAACTTACTTGGTGAAAATGCCACCTCTTTATTTTGCACAGTAAATGCTTTCTGGTGTGGATCCCCCTCCACTCAACTCTATTTATGCCCCTGTATATTCCTTGTATATTTTGTTGCATTAAAAATAGGACTACTTCTGATCTTTGTTTTCATTAATTATCTTTTTTTTCAGTCAGATGAAGCTAAGGCCAGGAGAAAAACTGATTGACCAGTTGGATGCAGTTGAAGACACAAAGGGAAATAACGGAGATAAAGGTATGCTATTTATGTTAAATCTTTTTTCCTCATATGCTCTGATTTAATAATTTTTTTTACTGTCTTTTTAAATTGCAGTATGATGTATATTTATATTTTTTCTTTCAAACATTATTTACATTTTTTAAAATTATTATTTTTAGGTCGTTTGATGGTGACTAACCTCAGGGTGTTATGGCACTCCCTTGAAATACCACGAGCTAATTTATGTGAGAAATTTTTTATTTAATCATAATTCAAGTACTTATTTCAAAATATGAGATTTCTTTAAAGATAGTATCATGAACAACTCATCTGACTAATTGTGTTCACATTTTATGTGTTTCAATGGTAATTTAAAATGTTACTTTTTAAAATGCACTAAGAAATATTTCATGTAAACCATCGCTCATTTCGCTATAAATCTTATAACACAGTCTCTAATATTTTTGTTTTTTGATAGTTTAACACACTAAAGTTATTTCTATGTCTCTTTTATGGTCTGTATCTAAACATAATAATAGCATATAATGTTTTTGTTAATATAAAAAGCAAAAGTTATTCATGAGCAAGTAAATTATTCCAGAAACTGTTTGATATGTATTATCTGTAATATAATATAATATTCTAATAGCAAATTTTGTAACAGATAATTCTTATTGATACATTTTTTAGCCATTGGTTTCAACTGTGTGATCTCAATAAATACAAGAACAGCCCAGTCTGTGGGTGATATTTTATTTACATAACATCATTTAAATATTTTACTTATAAAAAACATTGAAAAATAATAGTTTAGAATTTGGAATAAAAAAATTGCTCTTAAAATCTAAATTTTAAAATAATGTTTTAATTTTCTTTGTTTTTTAATGTTTGAAAGAAACTACGTGGAAATGTTGAAGCTCTCTATATACTTTGTAAATGTGGATCAACTCGCTTTGAGTTTATTTTTACAAATCTGGTAAGTTTTGTGCATTATTTTAAAGGGAATCAAGGAAAAGAAGTTTATCTTGTTCTATTAAGTATTTGTTGAAAAGTTTGAAGCATTTTTTTTCATAATTAATTGTGAATGACGACTTTTAATTTGGTTTAGAAAGATATGAAGTAATTAGTTTAACAGATTGTTTAAATAAAAAAAAATTCTAACTTAAAGATTTTTATAAAAAATTAGTATATTTAAAAATGTATTCATTTCTGATTGATGAACGGAAATTTTATTAATATATTGTTTTGGCTTAAAGGTCCCAGGTTCACCACGGCTGTTTACTTCTATCATGTCAGTGTATAGGTAACCATTTTTTAATTTACTTGATTCTAAAGAGAAGCAAGTAGATCAGAAATTTACTATTAGATTAGTAGTAATAGAAATTATTGCTATAATACAATAATGTGATCAACAGTTTTATATTGATATTGTCTGTGTAAAAATAAAATAGATTACCATTATTGCTATTCATTATTGATAGCAGTGTCAGCTAACATTTGTTTATTTTTAACCACTTGATAAACATAATTTTAGATTAAGCTATCTTTATTTAACTCTGTATTTTTTTTTCTTGAAATTCATATTTCTCATAGAGCTTATGATACTTCAAAACTTTATCGTGATCTAAAACTTCGTGGAGCTTTGATTAAAGATAAACAGGTTCGACTTCTACCACAAGAACAAGTGTATGACAAAGTGAATGGAGTATGGAATTTATCAAGTGATCAGGTGAGATTAATACAGTATCATAAACTCTTTAGTACAATTGGCTGATCACTCTTAGGCAATACAAGTGATAGCTTAATACAGGGGTGTCCTAACTTTTAGTCTCCTGGGGCAGCATAGGAGGAAAAAGAGTTAATGAGGCTACATATCAGGTATATCAACAAAAACTAAAGCTATTAAAAAAATAGATTATACCATTTGTAAAAGACAACACAGAAACCATACATAAGTGAGATAATAAACATAGTTTCAAGACACCAATGCTGTCATTTTTGAATATATTTAACTAGTTTCGTCAAAAATTCAATGTGCTCATCATAATCTGGCTATAATTTTATTCTTAGTGGACTTAAAATTAGCGGCTTCGAAATGTTAGTGTTCCAAATAATCATATAGGCTTATGCATAAGACATGATAGTATTGATAGTTAAGAGAGAGATATGGTTATCTGGAGAGATATATTTTATAAAAATCCAGTAAAGGGCATACTCAGATATTTCTCTAAGTTTAAGCTTGTAGTTATTTGCATTCCATTTGAGTAATATGTTTTTATTAAATGAAATTGCAGTCAATGATTAAAATCATCAATGACTTCTTATAGTCAAAGTATCAAAATGGACACAATTACATATCTTAATTTAAGTTAGTCATAGTTCAAACATTGTATTAATATCTGGTTTTGTCATTGAAGAAGTAGGTTTGAGTAAATAATATGAGTGGTCATGTCTACTGAGTGGTCATGTCTTTTAAAACCTCAAAAATTCTTATCTGGTAGAGATTTTTTTAAACCAATAAAGTTTGTTAATACTTTGACCTGATCAAACACCTTTGGAGAAGCAAATGACATTTTCATAATGGTGATCCTTAAATGTAGATAATTCCTGATGTGATGATTTAATTCATTGGCTCTTATGAAATTAGCAGCTTGATAACGTCATTCATCCCTTAAGCTTTTACATGCATTACAAGCATAAAGAAGATTTCTTCAGTGTAGTTTTTACTGCTCATAAAAAATATATTGAATTAATTGTCTTTTAATGTCACCATTTCTTCTATTGTGTTATAGTTGTCATCAAAGCCATTTTAAAAATTGCTAATTGATCTGTATCAATATCCTAATCGGAAAAGCATAGAATTTCTCAACACATTTTTAAAATTTATAATCTAGTTTTACCATTATAAGAGTGTACACATCGTATAGTCTGGGAAACCCAGGGATATTAACTGCTACACTTTTACATACATGCAAAAGATCACTAACAACACTACATTTGATTTTCTTTTTTTGTTTTGTTTATTTGCGATTGTCTAAAATTTTAAAGTTTTGACACACCTTGTGGGCACCATTCCAGCTTGTTGTGGACTTAGTAAGTAAGTAGTAAAGTTCCCTTAGCCCTTGCGGGCCATTGGGGCAGATGAAGTGTAGAATTCATCTGTTTCTATAACCTTGGCATATGAAGGGATTGTGTGGTTAGCACAATGCCCAGCCGCCTTTACTTCCCCAACTTAAGCCAGGTACCCATTTAAAGCTGGGTGGACTTGTGGGACAACTTTACACCAAATTTCACCTGGAAAAATTCCTTGGGCCTCACCGAGGATCGAACCCAGGACTCTCAGGTCGACAGTCGAGTATCTACACCACTCGGCCATCCGTCCCACTTGTTGTGGACTTTAGCTGAAAAATACCTTCGTTTTGTCTAACACTGTAATTTAGAAAACTTTATTAACCTTTTTATAATACACATCAATAGAACTTATTTAATTAACATACATTTCAATATTAAATGGCTTTTTTATTGCAGGGAAATTTAGGAACTTTCTACATAACAAATGTCAGACTCATGTGGCATGCCAATATCAATGAATCATTTAATGTCAGCATACCCTATATACAGATGGTCAGTTTTTGTGAATACTTTAAAGAATTCTAATTAACTTAGTACAAATTAACCTAGTTGTCATCATAGAAAATAGACATTAATTCTAATTTACTTTTTATGACACATCATTTTGTTAAAGAATATTATATGTAGTATTACTACAGTAGCTTGTACAGTAGTTAGGGTAAATAGCATAAAATATCTGAGGTCTTTAACTCAAATTAAAAAAAAAACTATTATCTTTATTACAACATTTTTTTTTCAATACGTTCTATGGTGCTAGAAATCTGTAAAAATAAGAGATTCCAAGTTTGGCATAGCTCTAGTTGTGGAGACAACACACATTGTAAGTTTGAAATTTTAATTATCAGCAATCTAGATTTAATTATGTTTTTTTTTTTTCTAATGGTAATTCTAGTATGCTTATTATTAAGTTGGAAACATATTCATGTCATTCATTAATCTATCTTTTAAAACCAGAGTGGAGGCTATGTTCTTGGCTTTAGAATTGATCCTCAAGAAAAACTTCAATCCACAGCCAAAATGATACAAAATTTACACAGAGTTTATAGTTCCTGTCCAATATTTGGTGTTGAATATGAGATTGATGATCAGGTGATTAATACATTTACTGTTAAAATAAATGGTATAAAAAATTAGAATTGTTGTGTTCTAATTTAAATAATTCATGCCGGCTCTTGAGCTTTGAAAAAATAATCAATGGATTCTTCTTATCCTTGTAAAGTAATTTAATTTTTATTTCATTAGTAAATAAAATAAATCTATTAGTATAGGTTTTTTCAATTTACATAACATTCTTACATAGTTCACCTTTCACCTTGTTAGATCTGTTTGATTTTTTTACCTCTGAAGAAATAGATTTTATATTAGACAACAAGCTCTGTGTTGAATATAAATCTGGTAATTTAGTGTAATTGTATTTTTTTTTCAATCCAGCCACATCCAACTGAGTCAATGACCAGAGCACCAGTTCAAGATGATGTTGAGGTGGAATATGATGAACAAAGAGATGCCTTTGCGGTAAATAGATTATCTTATCAAAAGCTACTGACTATATAATTTCCTCAAGCTGTTGAATGGCTTATTTTGGTACAATTTTTTATTTCAGGCATACTTTGCTGATGGTAACAAGGAAAAAGATAGAGAACCAGTTTACTCTGAAGAACTAGGCTTAGCCGTTGAGAAATTAAAAGATGGCTTTACTATAGCTGGTCTATGGGAAGTTATTTCAGCATAGAATTTTTTTCAGTTTAAAAGATTTTAATGCATCTTAATACTGTATATACTAGTCAGTTCTTTTTTTATTTGACATATATTGTTCTAAAAGCTATTATTGTACATGTACATGTATTTACTTTAAATTTATAATAGCTGAATTTGTACTAAAATTAAAATCATCAAGTATTAATTCTTACACTCATAGCATTTCATTCCAAATTCTGATACAACTTAATTGAAAAATGAGGAAATGTAGGCCTACTTAAAAAAAATATTTAAACTTTTGTATTAATAAATTAATACCATTCATTGAATTCATTATTAATTCATCAAATGTACTGGTTTTAGCTTTTAAAATGAAGATATAATTCTATTTTCTCTTCTAGGTGATTTCTAGAGCTTATGACTTTATTCATTGAGATTTCCTTTTAGTCTCTAACAACTGTATCCAATACTTTTCCTGTATTTTACTGGACATTGTCCAACTTTAAATACCAGGAAGTGTTTGGGGGGGGGGGGAGTGTGCAGTAGTGCAATTTAATGGGAGAGGTAGCAAACTCTTCATCTTTATAACTGGGTAAAAAAAATTTCTTCTTCACTGGTAAAGTCTATCTAGCATCATATTTAAGTAAAAAAACAACTTATTCATTATTATTTAAGTTAATTTGTGTGTTAATTGTATGTCCCAAAATGACTCCTATATGATTTTTTTGAAATAATTTTTTTGGTTTTGAGTTGAATAAGTTATGAGAACATTTATTGTTTTATCAATGTAATGTATGGCCTAGTATTACTATTTTTATGCTTAAGATTAGCACTAAAATTTTCTTTGTAGCTTAATTTGCATTGCATTGAACACTTTTTATTTTTAAAGATGTGCTAAAGACCTTTTAAATCTTAGTTGAAGATGGAATTCTAAAGACCAGCCATATAAAACTGGCAGTTCTTTATTACCTCACGAGCATAAAAAACCTGGTATAAAATTCATATCAATTTGAATTTTTTAATTCAGATGCCCAATCATGCCTAATATTCTAACTTCTAAACACTAGTTTTGTACCGGTGCTTAACTTACTTGTTATACTTTGGCTTTTCTGTTATTTACAAATATTTCATTTTTTTTTCTTAGAGGCCCTCCTTATTAAAAGAAAAAAAAAACCCAACTAAATCATCAACATTCAAACATTTTTCTATGACTGCTGAGGAGACCTGTTGACACAAAGCAGTCCTTAAATAATTCGAGGTGACCCTAAATATTTCAGAACTGCTTTCAGTCAATATTCTGTGACCAATACTGTATATATTACAGCTTCTATTTTTAAATATTGTTTCCCATATTGTCCTTATTCACTGTTTTTCATCACAGTATGAAATGTACGAAGTAAATTATTTAACTTTAATTTCTTTCATTCATTCAAAGTTGAATGCTGTAGAAATTTTAATGAAAATTAACAAACTAAATTTTATGAATTTTTATTTATTAAATACATGCACACATAATAACACAGAAACACATAAAAGAATTGGCTGTTTGAGAGTGGATTATCTCTGTAATTTTAATGAATGGATAACCAATTGGTAGAAGAGAGACCAAGTGTTGTGCTATTGCTGAGGTGGGCTATTTTCAAAATCGTGTGCCAAAATGGGTTCTTAAATTTGACAGAAGGTATGATCTTTATATGTTGCTGAAATTTTTATACACTCATATGGTTTGCATGCTTTTGCTGGAATGGCCAATTTTTAAAATCTTGGGCCACTATGGGCGCTTAAATTTGACAGAAGGGTCAGATCAAGAGGAGATAGATAGATGTGAGCTTATGTAAACGTCATTACATAAAACAAAAGCTTTTCTCCACGGGCCATAAGTTGCACACACCTGTATGCTGTTATGTCTGAGGCAGGCCCGTAGCCAGGTCAAAGTAAGCAGGGGGGCACCAATACCCAGCAAGGGGGTACTTTCTCATTTTAGTTACTTTTTCTTTATTTTTTCCTCTTTTTCTTCTTTTTAAGCAGGGGGGGGCACTCCACACCTAGCGGGGTGGGGGGCACACCACATCCCCCTTGGCTACGGGGCTGGTCTGAGGCACGTTCCAGTGGTGAACTGCTAGTGCAGTTTGTAATTGAACTCTCTTTGGTTTTCCAGACGAGACTTCAGTCTCATGAAACACGGCCAGTCACCAATCACAGATAAAAAATCCGACATACATGAATGAGCATTATTATTTTAAAAACAATCATTTAAGAAACAATTTAAGAAAAATCAAATTTATCGATAGATTATGTAGCTAGAGTCGGCCTTAGGAATGCAGGGGGCCCAGACGTCTATATATCATATCAAAATGTTCACTTCTGAGACGCTGGGCCTGGAGTGATAGCCATATCTTCCCCCCTCCCCCACCAACCCATTACTTAAGTAATAAACATTTACTATATTTAACTATATGACAAAAAAGATGGAATCCATTTACATCATTGCACACGAAGGAAACATTGGGAGAGGCAGGGAGAAAAAATGTATACCGTATCTTATATATATATATATATATATATATATATATATATATATATATATATATTGTCGCGTTACTTCTTTACTATTTATTTTACAACACTTAGTGTTAGGGTTGTAAGGAACTGTTAATATTGAAATGATGATATATTCTGGATGTTGATGAATGGCACAGACTTGGAGGCGTATGGTCTCATAGTGAAGACTGCCATGTTAACACCAATGTTCATAACACTTCATCAAATAAGAGTCTTAACTGCATGGCTCGAATTATTGATACATTTATTTACAACGACATTAAGGTAACAAACATGTTGAATGATAAGACGCTGTCGTGTTAAGTATTTAATGAACTATTATTTCTTAGTCTAAATCAAAATCAATAACTACCTCGAATTAGATCTCTAACAAAAAAATGTCCCTTTATCAAGTTTCGTCTCTAAGTCAACTACTATCCCCCTGTGACGTCAAAAAGCAACCAATCTCAATATTACACCTCACACTTCATAGTGCGGTGCGCAAACTCAGGATTAATAAATTTGTAATTAATATTACATGGGGGGTGAATTCTTAACGTAACACCTCCGTTCATCTCAAGTTTCGTGTTACGAAACAAACAAAACATTTTATACTATATCTAGCTAAAAGCACTATGTTCTAGGCACGTCATCAAACATCAAAAAATATTAGACACATCTAGGCATATAAATGTACACATAATACACACGACATCAATCAATAAAATTCAAATTGAGAAGGAAATGAGAAATAGACAAAACAAAAAAAAAATATAATATGATAATATGATATCAATGACTAAAATTAGAATTGGGAAGAGAAAAGAGAAAACAAAAACATGTTATTTAGTTCATAGTTTTCCTTTTCTTTCCTTGACGGTGTGGTCATCTGGGCTGGTACTGCTTGCGATGTCTGATCGACTGAGGTGGTCAACAGGTCACTGTTTTCAAGGGTGAACAATAACTCTTGACTCTCAGCACTGTTCTGCTGTATGGTAGACCGTTGTTCGTCTCTGGCGTGGTGAGAGACGCGTAGTAACTTTTGAAGGCTGTGGTCAATCTGTGAAAAACTACTCGATTTCTAGAATGGGAAAATTTTGCTTACGTTTACGAGGGAAAAAAAATGTTGGGCTTATTACTCTTAGTGCACTTAGTCAAACAAACAACACAACTAGACTTACCGTGCATCCTTCTGGCCCTAACTGATCTTACTTAATTCAGTTACTACCTATAGTTCCCTATATCACTTACCTTGTTTCGTCACGCATTTAATCTATAAAACTCTTTCTAAACCTCAGTATCTTGGCATATGTTATATCTGTTTTTCTTTTTTTTTTTTTTTTTTTAAACGGGAGCTCTAAGTACACCGTGATAGGGTGTCGGCTAGAACATTAGATTTACCTGCTATTGTGCTCACACGGAAGCTATAGTCTTGCAATAGGAGAGCCCATCTGGCTATTCTTTTGTTTCCTAATTTCTTTGTATTAATGAATGCTAAGGGGGCATGATCGGTTAGCAGTGTAAATTCGGCGCCCAGCAAATACCTGGACAGTTTGGTGATGCACCATATGATGGCCAGGCCCTCCCTTTCGATTGTGGCATATTTCATTTCAGCAGGGAGCAGTTTTCTGCTCACATACATGACCGGGTGGTATTTGTTATCATAGACTTGGGTCAGGGACCCGCCGATTGAATACGAGGACGCATCCGTGAGGAGCATAAATTCCTTGTTAATATTGGGTAGTTTTAAGATGGGTTCGTTGGAGAAGGCTGTTTTTATTTTATCGATCGATTCCTGACATTTTATTGACCATTGAACATGGGTTGGATGTCCCTTCTTGGTCAATTCCGACAAAGGCTCAGTTATTTCGGAGAAGTGGGGAATGAATTTCCTATAAAAGTTACACAAGCCCAATAAGCTACGGACTTGTTTCTTTGTCTTAGGTTGGGTCAACCGTAAAATTTTTTGAAACCGTTTCTTCCATGGGTTCAATAGAGTTGTTTGATATTTTATGTCCTAGGAAGGAGATTTCAGCCAATCCTATTTGTATTTTTGAAGGCTTAACTGTAAGATTGTTGACTTTTAAGATGTGAAATATCTCATGTAAGCTTTTCATGTGTTCCTCCCATGTTTTACTGAAAACACATATGTCATCAAGGTAGAATATAGTGTCTTTTCTACTGCTAAAGAGTCTGGCCATCATTCTATTAAATGTAGCGGGGGCGTTGACCAGACCGAAACTCATGACGTTCCACTGAAAGACTCCGAAGGGAGTTGTGAATGCCGTCAGTGGTTTGGCATTGTCCGATAGTGGGATCTGCCAGTATCCTCTCGATAGGTCAAGTTTTGTGAAGATCTTGGCTTCTGTCATGCTGCTTATAATGTCTTCCGGATTGGGCATAGGGAAGGGGTCAAACACAGTCACCTTATTCAACTGTCTATAGTCGACACATAGACGGAGACTTCCCTCCTTTTTCTTGACTAATACGACCGGTGCTGCATAGGGGAGTTGGAGGGTTCTACAAGCCTTAATTTAATTAGATCGTTAATCTCTGCTTGTAGGTGGTCTCTATTGTGTAGTGGGATGGTGTAATGTCTAAGTTTGCCCGGAGTAGTATCAGTCAGGAGGATGTCATGTTCTATAGCAGATGTTCTGCCTGGGAGGTCAGTAAAGATTTCTTGGTATTCCTGCAATACCTGGTGTATTTCTACTCTATGGTGTGGGGAAAGAGCA
Source organism: Bulinus truncatus (assembly GCA_021962125.1). Classification (NCBI taxonomy): domain Eukaryota; kingdom Metazoa; phylum Mollusca; class Gastropoda; family Planorbidae; genus Bulinus; species Bulinus truncatus. Next base: position 4,142,391 of record JAGDYQ010000013.1, on the reverse strand, counting down.
ACTAATTCAATGTCTTTCCATGTCTGGGTGTTAAATGTCGGGAGTGTGGGTATTGTCCATTCCTCATCTTCATTTATGTCATCTTCCTTCAAAACTGTACAACAAATGGGTCCTGTCTGAACGTCCTGGACCTTGATTTCGATTGGTCTTTCATAGTATCTTTTTAGCATGTTGATATGAAATACCTTTGCTTTATTTTGTATTTGAATTTCATAATCCACATCACTGATTCTCCTAACTACCCTGTGGGGTCCTAGCCAATGAATAAAGAATTTATTAGTTCTATCTGGTAGTAACACTATGACCAAATCCCCTGCGTTTAGCAGTCGTAACTTTCTATTTTGATTAACCCTAAGTTTAGTGTTTATACCTTTATCTATTAGGTTTCGGTTGGCTACCTCACAGGCACGCACGATGTTTTCTCTAGTTCTAGTCACCAATTCGTAGCTATCCAGTACATCCTCACCATCATCTAGGACAACAGATTCTTTAATTGCTGTGATGGGGCCTCTGGGGTTACCTCCGAACATTATTTGAAATGGAGAGAAGCCAGTGCTCTCATTGGTGCTGTCTCGGCAAGAGAACAGTATGGCTGGAATGACTAGGTCCCAATCTTTAGGGTTATGGTCTGCGACTTTAGATATACGTTCCTTGAGTGTTTTGTTGAACCTCTCACATATGCCATTGCTCTGTGGGTGGTAGGGGTTGTAAACTTTTGTCTTATTCCTAACATCTTAAAAAATTCCTTAGATAGATTAGATGTGAATTGTGTGCCTCTATCTGACAGTATTTCCCGTGGGAACCCAAACCTGGAGAAAATCAAATATAATGATTGTGCGACATCCTGTGCCTCTATTCTTCTCAATGGGATAGCCTCCGGCCATCGTGAGCATATGTCCACCATTGTAAGTATGTAGCGATGACCTCTGTTTGACATTACAGGCATGGGTCCTATGATATCCACTGCGACTTTTGAGAACGGCCTTTCGATGATGTCCACTGATTGTATCGGTGCCTGAGTGAAATTTCCTTTCGGGCCCTTCATCTGACATATTTCACATGATTGTACGTAACTCTTGATGTCCTTCCCAATAGTAGGCCAGTAACAATCTGTGAGGAGTCTGTGTTTGGTTCTATTTATGCCGGTATGTCCTGCCAGGGGTATGTCGTGGGCCTTCCGTAGACACATAGTCCTGTATTTCTGTGGGATGACGAGCTGTGTGACTTTATCACCTTTGTAATTAGTTGTCCTCATTAGTACACTGGTCTTCTGGTCGATCCATAATTTAACTCGCGGCACGTTTATTTCACTGTTGTTATGTAATATTTGGAACAACCGTTGCAGGGAGGGGTCTGCGTCTTGTTCAGAACGAAAAGTATTACCGTCCATCTCTACTGGGTCGTCATCAACAGTGTTCGCTGTCTTATCTGTACCGCTCAATACATTAGCGGGTGTTGTTGGAGGAATGACATCGTTGACGACTGCTTGATTTTCATCGATTGGTTTTTTGTGTTCAGGGGTGGCATCGGCAGTTGACTTTCCATAGTCGACATTGCTTATGTCACTCATTGCTTTTGCTCTAGTGGTTGCCACATAGCTTTGCTCTTTTGTTGTATGTTGTTGTGTCCACTCTTTTATCTCTGCCTCTGTGCGGTCCTCCACTTCGGGTACATTTCCCAAAATTAGGTCTATAGGGGCGTTATCAGAAACCAGAGCAAAGATCTCGCCACTATAATGTGGGGTTCGTATGTGGATTTTCGCCTGTGGGTGTACGGTGACTGTGCCATTGAATGCCATTACTTCATTGTATTTTCCCGTAAATTGATATTCGTCTACAAAGTCTCGTTTAACAAGGACTGTTGTACAACCTGTATCCCTTAAAACTTTAACTGGTGTGCTACCTACGAAACCAGGGAAGTAATTTAGCCCACCATTGCATGATACCATGGGCATAGCCCTGTGTATTTGGTTTTATGAACCCGGTCTACCCCTGTTGTCGTCGCTATAATAGTGTCTGGGGCCAGACCTGTCTCCAGGATAACTATGTCTGTTTTTATCCTTATAAGACCCACTAACTGTTTGCTTCTTGGAACATTGTTGTGTTGAGTGGCCGTGCCTGTGACACGATGAACAGTACGTAACCTTTTTCTTTTCAAGGCAGTTTCGAGCCCAGTGACCACTCCTATTGCATACATAACATAGTCCGTTGACTGTCCTGCCACCTGCATTATCCGATCTGTGGGAACTATTGCTACGTGTTCTTCTAGCGTCGTGTCGCGTATTGTCGTTACTGTAGCAAACTATGTCTAGGATGTCCTTATCTGTACGAGCTGTTGGTTTGTCTGGGTGGGCTGTTTTGTATTTTCTAATCATGTCTACGGCTGTCTCGACTGTCTGTGGTCCCCTTTCTAAAATGAATGCCTTCAGTTCGGGGTGGCATGAATTAATGGCCTTGTCTAATAAGAAAAATGTCCTAAAGGCTTCGAATGTCCTTTCTACTTTGGCGTACTGTAGCCACTTGTCTAGGGCAGTACCTAGTTTGTCGAAGTATGTCTGGGGGTCGTCGTCTTTGTGTAGAGCTGTTTGGTGAAAGGCCTTCCTAAAACTAGCTTCTGTCTGTCCGTACGTCCTGAGAAGCTGTTCCCTAGCTACCTGATAATTGTCTTGATTTAAGCATATCTTTAAGGCAATGTCACTGGTAAATGATTTACCCAGTAGGTATGTCCATTTGGGTTCGGGGAAGTCAAGTTCCGTCATGTCTCGTTCGAATTTGGTAAGGAAATTGTCTATTGTCGTCTTCTGTTCGTCGAATAACTGAAACTTATAATGGGCTATCCTATTGGCAAGACCGTGGTCACCGATCGACTGTGGGGGATTGGGACTATTGGCATGGCTATCCCTTAATTCTTTTTCTAACTCTAATTGTCTGATTTTTAGTTGAGTCTGAGTTATTTCTAGATTACGCTCCTTTTCTAATCTAGCCTGTTCCTTTTCTACTCTATCCTGCGCCCATTTCTCTAATTTCTTTGGTTCTATCCCTAATGATTGTCCTAGTGATACGAAATGTTCGAATGATGACATTTTTCTATACGTAGATAGGCTACGAGCTAAATATGCTACACTGGTACAGTTCAACACAAGGTTTCTTACTGGTACAGTTCAACACAAGGTTTCTTACTGGCACAGTTCAACACAATGTTTCTTACTGGCACAGTTCAACACAATGTTTCTTACTGGTACAGTTCAACACAATGTTTCTTACCGGCACAGTTCAACACAATGTTTCTTACTGGCACAGTTCAACACAAGGTTTCTTACTGGCACAGTTCAACACAATGTTTCTTACTGGCACAGTTCAACACAATGCTTCTTACTGGTACAGCTCAACACAATGTTTCTTACCGGCACAGTTCAACACAATGTTTCTTACTGGCACAGTTCAACACAAGGTTTCTAAACTAATCGCAATAAACACTATTTAATTAAACGAACGAAAGAAAAATTCTGGGTACAAATACAATACAAAGTATACAAGACACAAGGCAGAGTAACTGATGGTACCAACAAATAAAACAATACTGTCACATATACAAAACTGTACAGGAATAATCAAACAAATAAATGTAATGCAATCTCTCCGAGCACCGATTTGCCACTCTGTTACACAAGTAACAAAGATGTGCTCATGGGGAGACTACTAACAAAATATTTAGAAAGATTCAACATAAACGAGACATTTGATAGTGCACTAAGAGAAAATTGAAACTTATCTGATATTTCACGGATCCTCACAGACTGACTGTCTCACTCTCTGTTTGGTCCGCTGTACTGGTGTGGGTCGGTGTGGCTTTCGTTGACTGTATGGGCCGTGGTCCGCTGTACTGGTGTGGGTCGGTGTGGCTTTCGTTGACTGTATGGGCCGTGGTCCGCTGTACTGGTGTGGGTCGGTGTGGCTTTCGTTGACTGTATGGGCCGTGGTCCGCTGTACTGGTGTGGGTCGGTGTGGCTTTCGTTGACTGTATGGGCCGTGGTCCGCTGTACTGGTGTGGGTCGGTGTGGCTTTCGTTGACTGTATGAGCCGTAGTCCGCTGTACTGGTGTGGGTCGGTGTGGCTTTCGTTGACTGTATGAGCCGTGGTCCGCTGTACTGGTGTGGGTCGGTGTGGCTTTCGTTGACTGTATGAGCCGTAGTCCGCTGTACTGGTGTGGGTCGGTGTGGCTTTCGTTGACTGTATGGGCCGTAGTCCGCTGTACTGGTGTGGGTCGGTGTGGCTTTCGTTGACTGTATGAGCCGGTGTGGCTCCTGAGGACTTAAGTGGTGACTGCGTCGGCAACGTCTCGGAAGATTCAGTGGCTCTTTGGGCAGGCTCGCCAAATGTCGCGTTATTTCTTTACTATTTATTTTACAACACTTAGTGTTAGGGTTGTAAGGAACTGTTAATATTGAAATGATGATATATTCTGGATGTTGATGAATGGCACAGACTTGGAGGCGTATGGTCTCATAGTGAAGACTGCCATGTTAACACCAATGTTCATAACACTTCATCAAATAAGAGTCTTAACTGCATGGCTCGAATTATTGATACATTTATTTACAACGACATTAAGGTAACAAACATGTTGAATGATAAGACGCTGTCGTGTTAAGTATTTAATGAACTATTATTTCTTAGTCTAAATCAAAATCAATAACTACCTCGAATTAGATCTCTAACAAAAAAATGTCCCTTTATCAAGTTTCGTCTCTAAGTCAACTACTATCCCCCTGTGACGTCAAAAAGCAACCAATCTCAATATTACACCTCACACTTCATAGTGCGGTGCGCAAACTCAGGATTAATAAATTTGTAATTAATATTACATGGGGGTGAATTCTTAACGTAACATATATATATATATATATTGTATGTGCTGTTAATTTTCTACATATCTAAAATATAGAACCAAGTTTACTGTATGAAAAAAAAGGTTATTTGGGGCTTTGCGGTGTCCTTCATTAGTCGAGACAAAGTGAGCGAGACCGATGCAGCAGTCACTAAATCCGCCCCGATTCTGCACAGATTTCATGGGCCCCCCACCCAGACAACTATACCGTGAAAGCCCCACTAGTGAAAACAACAACTAAACTAAGAAAACTTAAATAACATTTACATTTGTCCAACCTGTATACACAAAAATAAAATAAAACTATTGTGTTTTTTTTTTACATTTTTCGTACAGTTAGAATCCACTTTATTGAAGGTAATCAATATTTGTTTCGTTAACATTATTGCGTCTTAAGAAAGTAACAGATGGTATTGACGTAACCGGAGACAATCACGTGACAAACTGAGTAAGACTGTGTTAAAAAAAAATATACCCACAAAAATAAACAAATAAATATAAGCGGTACAAAATTGATTTGAATGTTATGTAGAACAAGTGATAATGAAAATGAAATGGTTTGAAGTTGTAGTGTTCAACGAGTGTAGATTATAAGAATTTTCTGTTTGCTGTGTGATGGGTGGGGCATATTATAAATTTCATGGATCAATTCGTTGAAATATGTTTCCTATAACAAAGAACATCGATATATATATATATATATATATATATATATATATATATATATATATATATATATATTACATATTAATTACGTTAGGGACTTGCATACAAAAAAAGAAAATCTTAAATTATTTATATTTCATTTAATCACTTGTTAGTAGTGCTTTCCTTTTAGACCAAAAGTCTTTAGCACATGAATTAATTATTGTCATATTATTAGAAATTATTTACCCCACTCTAATTCGTAGCCAAAACTGTAAAAAAAAAGGAAGAGTTGGTTGAGTGATATTATAATAATAGGCATGACACGCTCATTAAAAATTCAAAGTGTCATGAATCAGTCCCGTGCTGCAACAGCGCACTTCATGTCGTCATCAAGTAGCTCACCCAATCAATCAATTGTACTCGTGTCGCAGAATCTTCGACTCCTCCTCTGACAGCAGGGAGTAGCCCCGTCTCAGAGAACTATATCTGGAGCGCCGGTAACGTTTGAAACCGATGAAGGCCACACCCACCAGTCCGACCAGCATAACCACAGTGACGGTGATGAGACCATACATAACGGTGTTATCTTCAACAGAGTCTTGATTCTGTGGACATGGGGACATAAGATCATGTCATTGCATCAAATTAATGAACAGATAAAACCGTCGTGGTAGAGCAATAACCATTAAAAATTGCATGGGAAAGACAGAGAAAAAAAGAAGAAGAGAAATGAAGATAATATTGTAATAAAAAACTACAACAAACAAACAACCAAACAAACAACTAAGATAAAAAACAAAATAAAAAACAAAAAAAAAAAACAACAACGAAAAAAAAACCAATGCCTAAGTGATAGACATTTCCCGCTCATCACTAAGACGCATCTCGTAATATACAGAAATAACAAAACGTCATATGTTGTAGTTAACATGTAATATTGACTAGCACTAGATTGGTAAGTAAGATATGCTCATCCCGTAAATCAGTGGTCTCCAACCAGTGCCGAACCCAGGGATTTGGGGGCCCCGGGGGCGCTTGGTCTCTTTGGGGGGGGCCCTCTATTTTGACATTTGACACCATGACATAAGAAAATGTACTTAATATCTGATGTAAAAAAAATTTGGGGCCCGGGACTTTCAAATTTGGACCCCCCCTGCCCCACACTCTAGGTTTGCCTCTGTCTCCAACATTTTTCTCGCCACGGACCTGTCAATGTTTGATAATCCTATTATGGCCCGCCGAGGATAGAGAGTTGAGAGGGGCGGGGGGGGGGTATTATTTATATTTTATATCCGCGGTCCTCAACCGGTGTTACGCGTAATCTAAGGTCACGGTCAAAGGTCATCCATGAGTACTCAGCGACTTGTAACTTTCTTTTAAAAAAACATACAAGAGCTTGATGAAAGATCGCCAGTTTTCAGCCTGACTCATCACCGAACCACGTGACCTAAGTATCGCGTCAGAAAGGTCACTACATTCCATTATGACAATAAGTAACATTTATTAGCGAACTTATGTCACGTGTGAGGGGTACCCGCGGACATGTTTTCACGCCATTTTGGGTAAAGTTGCGAATTAAAAAGGTTGAGATTCGCTGTGTTAGATTGTTTTGATTTACAATGCCACTGCCGCTCACAGCCACTCAGCTCCCGGTTTAACCTCTCGTCCATGTTAGGTCACACAATCCCAAAAGAAATACACCACGGTCAATACAATGGAAATAATTTTATGTTTCTTGGGTGGCTCACTACCATTTGGTCCACGGACTGGGACTGGTCTGCGGCCTGGTGGTTGGGTACCACTCCTTCAAATCACTAATGGAAATGTACTAAGTTTGATTTGAGACCACAGAACACCAAAGTCAGCTGAACATTGTTATGGGTCATCAGGCTAATTACTACTACAACTCAAAAGCATGACATAAAAACGGTTAAAGTAACTTGGGGTACCTTTACTCGTTGGTTAAACGGCTAAGGTTCCAATAGGCAGAGCCGGCCCTTAGGCCGCGATTTGACCGATTTCTCCTAATTGGGCCCCTCGCATTGTAAAAAAAAATAGGAGAGGGGCCTCGCAATCATCAGTTAAATTGAGCCTCGCAATCATCAGTTAAATTGAGCCTCGCAATCATCAGTTAAATTGAGCCTCGCAATTCGTAAGGCCCATCCTGCCAATAGGTCAAAGTGTTAAGATGGCCTTAAATCACGCAACTAGTCTATACATCATTTATAAATCATCGAACCATTAACAAATATTTATGGTCAATGATTAATACATTGGTCATCGACTGATTATGTTTTAAATAAGTACCGGTAAATGGTCGAGGCCCGATTATGCTAACAGTGCTGCTAGTTCATAATTTGTGACAATGTTTCACAGTTGGTAATATTACATTTTATACTGAAGCTCATTTTTGTAAAGGACATGCATGAACAGATATTTTTAGAGCATTTTCGAAAAAAAAATGCTCTATTGTCCTCGTTTTGTCTGTCCGTCCGTCCGTCAACACCCTAGATCTCAACAACCATAAGTCCTAGACCCATGATGTATATATCATTTTGTAGGTCTTGGCCTGCCAAGAAATGACTTTTTTCCATTTCGCGATCTGACCTCTCAGGGCTTTAAAAGGGGCCTTAGTACCGTTTTTTACTATATAAGCTATATTAATAAAGGAGCGCTATATCTCAGCAACTATAAGTCCTAGACCCATGATGTATATATCATTTTGTAGGTCTTGGCCTGCCATGTGCACATCAAAAGTTCATTTCACGATAGGACCTCTGAGGGCCGGGCTTCAGGGCTCCTAAGGGGCTTATATATTATATATACACCTTGTACGTTCAATAACCCGTTCATTTGGTGCGAAATACTGCAGCACGTAGTTTCACCAAGATTTATTAAGAAACTCATCAAATGAAATAGTAAGCTTGTGTTCTGAGTTTAATTGAAAGTATCAGAGCTATGCAACAATTGACGGAGTTTTCGGACGATTAAATGACAATAATTTAGAATGTTTTCAATTATGAGTCCTATTTCAGTAGCCACAAACCACTTGTAGTTAGATTTAAGAGACAATAATTTTTTTTCAAATGTAAAGAAACGTCTTTATAATTTTTTTTTACAAATATATGCATTACACAATTGAATTTATAAACATTTCCAAAATTTACAAATATTTACTGAAAGCTAACAAACGTACTGATACATAACACGAAAATGCGCTAACACCTCCTGTGTCCAGAATGGAACAGGCTTAATTGCTTGTTTTTCTAGTCTTGCTTTAGCTCAAACAATTTTCACTTGGCGTTTTGTGCTGTGCTGTCTTAAAAAAAATCAAAGCTATTTAATGCTTTAGAAAATTAAATTGTTTTTTAATGAAGGGGGTAAGTAGCAGATGTAGCATGAACTTTTACGCCTTATTTATCACGCCAGTAGCAGATGTCTGGTCCATACATCTACAACATATATTTATAAATACTAGCCTCCCGCCATGGTCATTTTCCGTCACAACACACCTTTCTTTCCCTAATCCCTATCCCTACGACTCACCAATCCTCTTCTTCTCCCTCAATCAACCCCCTCCCCCCCGGGGTCACACCACCCATCCATTTCCCTACCCACCCCAACCATAAGTAGCATAATTAGAAAGGTGTTAGTTCCCCCCCCCCTTTCCCCCCCAAATAACGGCAAATGAAAACTGTGACCGTGGCCTAATGGACAAGTCGTCTGATTCATGATCGATTGGTACGTGGTCCTAAACAACTTTATAAAAGCGGATTGCAAAAATAATTATCAATTGACAAAACATTAAAAAAGTAAAATAAGTTTTGTAATGACATAAGTGATCTATTTTTAGTACATGGAGATAGAGTTATCGAAAGCTAATAGGTTAATATATACGGGTTTGAACCTGCGGGGGTCTGGGGGGATGGGGGGGGGGTTAAGGTGGGGGGGGTGGATGGGGTAATAGTCATCCTTCCTTTAAATATTCATTACATAATTTACTAATTTACTTCCTTTTACTTTTACAATCACCTGTATATGTTTACCTCAATGGCAGTAGAACTATCGGCCAAGGTTGATATGAATAAAGAGTACTATAGAACCGACATATAAGTGGTTTAGAGAATCTAAGAGATGAATATATCTTACAAATCTAACACTAACAGCTGAGTCAAGATTAAAAGTGCACATTTTGTTATTTAGAAGAGGAATTCTCTCCATAAAGTTTTAATTAAATAATCAGTGGCTTACGTGGTTAATAGATAGACCGGAAATTAAACGAAACAAATTTCCCGCTAAAAATGGACGATAATCAAATCGGTCAAAGATCGATAGCAATAAAAACAAACGAACGAAGATATTTACACACACTACTAAGGCATACGAAGCCTTTTATTATCTTTTAAATACTTGAATACATGCAGGCCTACATACGTTTGAGCTATCAACGTTAAGATTCTGTGTGTCTTCGCGACTATCATCATCTTTGCTGTCGTTCAGATTTGTGTCTTCTCTAGTGGTTTCTTCACTGTCCTTAGCATTCTCGGCGTCCTTCAGAGCCTGTTCGATTTCGTCTTCCATGATCTTGAGCTGGTTTTCATATTCCTCCTCAATAAGCTCTTCTTCCTCTTCTTCCTCTTCAAAATCATAGCTGTATGTTGTTGATGTTAGCTGGGGGACGTAAGGTGGGGTGTGATCAAGCCTTGCTTCGTCGCCAAGTTCCTGGCACTGCTTTGTGACGTTACAGTCTTGGAGGATGCTGTTCGCTTTGCTGGGCATTCCGTTCCAGACATTGAAGCTGAGAACGTTCAGAAGTGGAAGAAATAAAAAAGGTAATTTAAAGCATTAATTTAGGTCGAAAAAGATTTGTAATAGAGGAAAATTCGTTTTAAAAAGTTTTAAAAGTTTAAAGCATTGAAAGTTGAAAACAATTTTGAAAGTTCACTGAAGGGTCATATGGGGTATTATTGTTTTGATGACTGTAATCAAAATCTAGACTAAGCTTAATTACAATACAGTACAGTAGTATACAGTATACTATTTTATCGCACAATACACTACACCACATTATACTAATTTACATTACAGTAAGCTGCACTGCTCAATAGTATTTTACATTACAGTTCACAACGCTGCCCAATAGTATTTTACATTACAGTAAGCTTTATTACACGACACTAGAGTATATCACTATAATGTAATGACTAAAGTACAGTACATTAGCCTATACTGTGTTACACGATAATCAGGGCCGGCGCCAAAGTATTTGGCGCCCTGTCGCACTGCGACCCTATCCCTTCCGCGTCGCGGCAACTAGTTATTTAATTATTAAGTTGTAAACACTTCTTTGCTAAGAATGGTTACGCATTTTTTAAAAATTAACAACAAATTAAACTTTAATATTATATTGGGTTACGGCGAAATAATAGTCCATACAGAGGCTCCCAAGGTATGTATCTCTAGGCCCTAGGCAGCTGTATAGTTTGACCGTCTATAAGAACGATTCTGTATATAGGAGCCAGAAATTGAGTTGTGCTCCGTCATAAAACTGTACGTTAGTCTCATAAAATACTTACAAGATACAAACAACAAGTTTAAAACATTGAAGGTCTGACAAAATATCTCAGAATCTATTTACAATGAAGCAACAAAAAAAAACAAGCGACCAAAAAAAAAAAAACAACAAGCGATTGCTAAGAGATCTGTTAACGAAAATACAGTTAAGACTAATGTCAGTAAAATCTAATTGCAAGTAATAATTTCCGGATTCTACAGTTGTACATAATGATAGGGGAAAAAAAGGTCCCTAAACCTTAAAGGTCATAGAGACAAACGAAGTATAGAATTCATCTGTTCCTGTAACCACGGCCTGTGAAAGTATTGTGTGGTTAGCACTCTTATGAACGTATTATGTGGCTAGCACTCCCATGAACATATTGTGTGGCTAGCACTCCTATGGACGTATTGTGTGGCTAGCACTCCTATGAAAGTATATGTGGCTACCATTCCTATGAACGTATTGTGTGGTTACTAGTCATATTTTGCCTGCTAGTTTATTATCCAAACTGTAAACATCATTGGGGAAACAAAACACAGAATTATTATTTTTTTGCACCAGAGTGAATCTTTCTTCAACCGGTTGTATAGCGGTGTCAAGGACAGTTGCATAAAAAGCTTACTTTGAGTTTGTCTTTTGGATCCTAAATAAAGAAGCTCGTCGCCATCTCCTTCGAATGAAAGTTGTTTCTTCTTTCTTCTGATACGAGTTAATTCGGATTCGAAACTAATGTTGGTATCTTTAAATTGATCTCCGTTTCAGCAGAATCTGTCAGTGTTTTGTCAAACTCCAGACGATTGATGGCACCATTAATATCCAATTCATTGCCAGTTGATCTCATACAACACGTAATACCACACAATCAGAGACGGAAAACCAGTGACATAAATAGGCTGTTGTGGTGGTGAGCAGCATTTACTATTCAACAAGCCAGGGCTGGCATTTTCAACACGTGAGAACTTTTTGCTAAGAGCTTGGGACGGCATTTTAGAGTCCGTCCAAGGCGTCATTAACGCTCGTTACGTTACAGTGACAAAATTAAAACTAGGAACTGCTATTTCAATAACCCGTGCAATTGTAAAATGGAATAAGTTGCAATTGAACAGCAATAATTTATTTTTAAAAAGTACAAAATTTAACTCCATGTTTTCTGTTTTAAATTGTCTCTATTATATGTATCTTATTATTCCGCCCCCAGAAAGTAGCAGTCCTAAGTAGCCACCTGGTTCGCATAGTGGTTGACCGGCCATGATAAACGTACAGTAGCCTATACTATTAGTATACTTCACAATGTTTAAAAAACAAACGATGAAGTTCAGTAATTAGCTTTAATTTGGGTCTTTTTATCGGGTCAAAGGTAGATTGTTTAAAAACAACATTTACTCAGTTATTCACACCTTTCATACATTCATAATTATGGAGGTCAGCATTCATCAATTTAACAATCATTCATTTGATAATATATGAGCGATGTAAACATGAAGACTTACTCTTCTAGAAGCACCTTTTGTTCACCAGAACACGAATCATAAGCACAAAGATATGTATTAGCCATCTGTGTGATAGAAAACAACAACATGCTAAACGTAGTTAACAAATATCTATATCAGTGGATCTCAAAGTTTGGGTGGCGACCCGAGGTTTGGTTTGAGAACCGATGGAATATGTTATTAAAATACCACTTACACAATGTGTACAAATGTGGCAGGTTTATTTGATTCAACGAAGCTGTGATAAATGAATAATGTATTTTTTTGAAACCAATATAGGCCTATTTGTTTTCTTTGTATTATTTCACTTACCCATATATTTGTTTTCTTTGTATTATTTCACTTACCCATATATTTGTTTTCTTTGTATTATTTCACTTACCCATATATTTGTTTTCTTTGTATTATTTCACTTACCCATATATTTGTTTTCTTTGTATTATTTCACTTACCCATATATTTCTTTTCTTTGTATTATTTCACTTACCCATATATTTGTTTTCTTTGTATTATTTCACTTACCCATATATTTGTTTTCTTTGTATTATTTCACTTACCCATATATTTGTTTTCTTTGTATTATTTCACTTACCCATATATTTGTTTTCTTTGTATTATTTCACTTACCCATATATTTGTTTTCTTTGTATTATTTCACTTACCCATATATTTGTTTTCTTTGTATTATTTCACTTACCCATGTACGGAAAGTGTTGCACCCTGGAGTAGTTAACTGTCCCATTAGCTGTTGCAGAGAGAAATAAAATAAACAAGGCAATATTTTTAAACATTCTAATCGTGACACTATGGTAACAAGCTCTTCATATAAGGAACAATAGTCAAGCTCATCAAAGAAATATATAAAGCGAGGTTTGTTAACGAAGTAGCCATTAGTTGACCAAAGGGCTACACACCAGAGCTGGTCTTACGTTTTGAGGCCCTAGGTTCATACTTTATCTATATACATTATCAATGAATTCATTAAGTAACATTTTTAAAGACCATGAATTATGGCGTTTCCAATGAGTAAAGAGTTTTTATCATTTTTTCTTTTGTTAGGTTATAGAATTATTAGCTGCATAAACTACTTGTAAATCGCATTCACTGTTTGTCACATACATACTAAAAGATTAAATAATAGCTGAGTGAGTTTTCCTTTAGCTTACTGATCCCACAGGATGTGACATGTCACTGTATGTCACATACAAAGTCTCCAGTGTCCGGGCATAGCATTCCCTAGTCAGGTTCTTCTGTAGCTGCATCTTGCACAGCAACTCAGTGGTGGAGACAAAGAATCGCAGTTGCTAGTAGAGAAAGGATAGAGAACACATTTTGTTCAGTAAACATTGATCTTTATAGATCTTGCTAGTAGAGCAATGACAGAAAACACATTTTGTAAAGATCTTTTAAAATTATTTTTCTGTGTGTGTCTTGATACTTATTAAATTGGGCGATTGGAAACTAGATGGGCTTAAGGGCTGACAACTTTGATTGTGGGTCTAATGATGAACCTATGTATACACATTCCTTACTCTACGTTATTGTTTCAAAAACATTAAATACTAAATTTTCATTCCCATTTATACATGCATGTGCCACACTGTGTTGAATGCAGTTGCCTAGCAACACCATCCATTTTTTATCAACTGTACTCTCTGCTTCATTACACCACTAAAGGACGTTACATCAATATATAAGTAAACACAACCCATAGGTTAATTTTTTTTCTCCTAATCAGGATGGATTGTAACCACTTATTTGATTCACAAACATAAAATGGTTTGAACAAATAAATTAATAATTAATGGCAAACAATTATTCTCTTCTATTTTTTCATATCGATAAAGTAGCTAATACAAATATATTGACCTTTACATCATCACAATTATATCTTTGGGTCATAAAATTCTCCAGACATGTCCAGTATGCATTAGAACAAATTGGTGCATCTATGTACAATCTATCAGTGGTTTCTAAAACTCTCTGAAAGCAAAATAAAAACAAAACAGCATCGTCAGAAGGATAATTATGTTACATCATCAGTAACAAACACACACACAAACAACACATATCAGTAGGACACACTATTTCATTTCCTCCCGTTCAATATTTAGTTTGTCAGTCACGTATATAGTAGGCCACTGCTTTGATATAGGATAAACATTATTCTATGTTGGACTCATTTGTTTGTTCTATAGCGCAATATTGTCTGTGGATGTGGTACGAGTCTATGGTCGCAGCCAGAGTAATTTCGGGTAAGGCTTGGGTAGGAGTGGGGTGCTGAGGGGAGGGAAGTTGGCGGATTATCATTAACCACTTTGGGTGCTTTTTCGCGATATTTTCATGTTTTCTGTGACGTAAATACAATAAACTAACGCATGAAATAAACTAATGACACTTTCTCAGACTTTTTTTTAAACATGGTTTAATTCCCTTTAAAAAAAAACAAACAACAAACTAAAAAAAAAACAAAACAAACAAATCTTGGATTTTTGGAAGGAGGAAGGCAAATCGCCCCTTACCCCACCCCTCTCCCGCAAATGACGCCCCTGGTTGCAGAAATGTCGAATTATGTATTATTTGATTTCGTATGGAGTGGTTCAAAGTATTTTTTTTAAAAAGAATTTCTTTTGAATGCGTTAAAACTTAAAACTAGACATAAATAAAATGTGAGTTCAACGCCAAGGGAATCAATTGAAGTAATAACAATAAAATATAATATTATTACCTTGCAATACCTCGGTGAAATTGATGAACTTATTAAAAAACAACGTGGATATTTTACTATCATCTGGTTTTATTTATTCTATCTCATGAACGATAGTAAGAAATTAATTAGTTCCAATAAAGTAATTCAAATAAACCTTTATTAACGAACATTTTCTGCATTCTTTGTACTTTAAGAGAGAAAATCAAAAATTTAATGAAAGGGTATACTATTCAAATTCTCACTGTCCGCGCATGTCCTAACTTGCCAGTGTTGCTAGATGTTTTTTTTTGTAAGGAATACAGCCGAAACATTAAAGAGAAATTTCAAAATGTACTCTCTATTTTAAAATTTTATCTTTTTTTTTTTAAAAATAATTTACGGCCCGTGGGCCTAATTCAGCCTACCGGACCATTTATTCTGGCCCGCCACTCGTTTCAGAGTGAAGCAGAGCACTAGACATTTATGTCTATCTTTAACTGACATTAGATCATGTCCAAAATTCCATGTATTTGATCCTGGTCCGCCCCGCCGGTCAAGTTTACAAGCTCAAAGTGACCGATGACTTAAAAAGTCTGCCCACATCAGTTTGACCACAATAAAGTCATTCACTGGATGTTTTTTTTCTTATATGAGAAACTGTTTCTAGCTCTAGCTATTGTTTTATTTGTTACACACATACAAACTGTTTCTAGCTCTAGCTGTTGTCTTATTGTTATACACATACAAACTGTTTCTAGCTCTAGCTGTTGTCTTATTGTTATACACATACAAATTGTTTCTAGCTCTAGCTGTTGTTTTATTTGTAATACACATACAAACTGTTTCTAGCTCTAACTGTTGTCTTATTGTTAAGACACATAATAACAGTTGAATAAACATTTTGGTTGTTTCATTAACTGCCTCAATAACCTACTCAACGCACTTCCAATGAATGCAAAACGTCTAGTGCAATCAATCTGTGTTGGAATTACCTTGTATGGTATGGTCTTCCCTACACGTTGAATTAGCTAAACAAAAATGTTCTCACTTGTTTGTACTGACCACAGTTTATATATTATAGGGACCTGAGGTTTTCTTCAAAATCTCTTTTTTTTTTTTAAATAAAACTGCGATGTAGTGCCCAAAGTTAAATATACATTTCTTAACTAAAAAATTAAGGTGTAGAGTGTAGACCGAAGAGTCTACTATTGAATAATAGAAATCATTTGAAACCATAAGAACAAAAAAAAAGATCAAAATAAAATTCTCAATAATATAGACATGTTTCAGTATGTATTACATTAAAATAATACCTCTCTGTGTGATTTCAAACTCGCAGAGTCGCTCAACATCTTTGACTGGCATCAAGCCCCTAATGCCAGTAGGCTAACTCATTCGTCATACCTGTGTCCGTCTGTTGGTAGCACTAACAAATAACGTGGACTCTCTCAATAATCCCTTCATCTATCCAATCCGTTCAAAATCCACGCATCCATCCATACTATCAATTCATCCATCCAATTATTACATCACATAATCCATTCCATCTATCTATCTATCTATCTATCTATCTATCTATCTATCTATCTATCTATCTATCTATCTATCTATCTATCTATCTATCTATCTATCTATCTATCTATCTATCTATCTATCTATCTATCTATCTATCTATCTATCTATCTATCTATCTATCTATCTATCTATCTATCTATCTATCTATCTATCTATCTATCTATCTATCTATCTATCTATCTATCTATCTATCTATCTATCTATCTATCTATCTATCTATCTATCTATCTATCTATCTATCTATCTATCTATCTATCTATCTATCTATCTATCTATCTATCTATCTATCTATCTATCTATCTATCTATCTATCTATCTATCTATCTATCTATCTATCTATCTATCTATCTATCTATCTATCTAACTAACTCTTTTGTCTCTGGTTACCTTGTGCACATCTGCAGAGAGACACCAAGCTCCACGCACGCACTGAGACTGCAGACTTTCAACAATATCCGGCAGAAACAAAGCATTCAGCAATCCCTGCACTGACAAATCCTGCTCAAAGAACTCAGTCACCGAAGGCGGTATGTCTCCGCACACATCTTTCAAGCTCCCAGCGGCCTTACAGTTTTCTGCAGTATCGTGGGTCTGCTCCCCTCCACCCAGTAAATTCTTTATAGAATCGGCGAAATAGGAGAACAGGTCCTCGGCCTGGCCATCCTCAGGTAGCAGGTCGTCCACCACGGTGCTGAGACTTGGATACATCCCGATAGTGGTGGTGTCGCTTTGGTTGTCCGGTCCTGAATTTATCATTGCAGTGTCCACATAGGCTGTGGTCATTTGGGCCGAGCCGACACCATCAGGATTGACAGAGGAGGTGGCTGCAGGCGAGTCTGAGGATATTGTCAACGTGGTTACTGTAACTTGTTGTGTGGTATTGTCCACGACATCCTGGCAACCCACGATTATGAAACAATACAACACAACAACAAACAACGACGAAGCCAAACTCAAGTACATGATTATGAAGAATCAGAGAAGCATAACAACTTGAATTTTATGTGAAGTATCAGTATTCAAACAACGACGTTAGAAATGTAACACTGTATTATTATTATTACACCAGCGACGCAGAAAACGTTCATGTGTTATACTTCATGTTCACTATGTATGACTGATACTAAATTTCAGATTTTCGCATATTGATTGTTTTATCAGAAACACAAGATGTTCAACTGGCTAACATTAGAGCAGGACTTAGTCATAACAGATTTTTTTTTGCCTTTTTAAATATAAATTTTATGGTGAAAGTTTTCTAAGTCGATAACCAGCCACACACCAGATGTTCATCGTTCAATAAGTTGCACATTTTTTTTCCATATCTTAGTTTTACACACGTTTTACTTTGGTTAAATGCGTTTAGCTTACGTCTATATACTTGAAGTCTAAAGTATCAGTGAAAATATTTTTAAAACAAAATTTCTAAGTGTCAAAAGTGTTTTTATATAGCGGAACGTCGGCCTACGAGATTAAACATTTTAAAGACCCAGTTCGTGAACCGAAATGTAATATTCGTGAACCGAATCATTGACGGTATTGTGCTATATTGTCTATAAAAGTTGATTCGAAATACGAAACATTTATCATTACTAGTTATTGAAATGGACTAAATCATTGTTTGTGAACCGTATTGTTCGAGATATGAGGAGTTTGTGAGCCAAGCCTAATAAATAGCAGAGTGTATGACGTATTTCCATGAATAGTTTTACCACTAAAGAGAGTGTATGACATATTTTCAACAATAGTTTTACCACAAAAGAGAGTGTATGACATATTTCCAACAATAGTTTTACCACAAAAGAGAGTGTATGACATATTTCCAACAATAGTTTTACCACAGACGAGAATGTATAATATAAATATTAAAAATGCAGCAGGAAACCACTGTACAAATGGAAACGAATTTTTCTAACTCATTCGACACAGAATGTTTAAAATAAATTTTGCCAAATCCCTAAAGCTGTTACTATGATGAGCATAATTAAATTTCCTTCTAAGTAAACCATCTTTCAACAAATGCACGTAGTAAACCTGATGCAGTGAAGTAGTAAACCGAAACATTCATAAAATAAACCAATGTGATAAGCACTAGTATATTAAGTTTAATTGTCGTAACATTTTTTTTTAGATTGTTTATTTGTATTAGGTAATTTATAAAAAAAAAACCCCAAATAACTAGTCATGAAAAAAATTGCATTCATTCATTCATGCGTCTAATTAGTGTTGCGTGTATAATTTACAGGCGTAGACAGAAAGTAAAAGACGGACGCCACAGCCAATACCGAGCTGTATTTAAACCTACTTAACTACACAGGTGTAAGCTTAATTAAGAATGCATGGAGAATTTACACAACTGTATATATCACATGCTTCAAATCTAAACATTAAACGTTTGCACTTATATAATCCGTTTTAAAATCGACCTAAAAGTGCTAATAGATAGGCGTTTGAAAAAAGTAATCAATACATCTTTTTTTAATTTATATATGTATTATATCATTTTTAGAAATATTGTAAAATGACATTTAGTGGATTCTATTTTAACTGCACATAACATAAAAAAGAGACTTATAATTAATTTTAAAACAGATACAAAATAATAGTATAAAGTTTTTTAAAAAATATAAAAATGTATTTGCTCAATAGCACGTTAAAAAAAAGATTGTAAACAATAAAATTTGAAATATATTTCTCTAATCGTAAATATATAATATATATTTCTAATGTTATTATAAATATATTTCTCTAATCACAAATATCTAATAGACTTTTCCAAAGTTATTATAAATATATTTCTCTAATCACAAATATCTAATAGATATTTCTAATGCTATTATAAATATATTTCTCTAATCACAAATATCTAATAGACTTTTCCAATGTTACTAGAAATATATTTCTCTAATCACAAATATCTAATAGACTTTTCCAATGTTATTAGAAATTTATCTTATAGACTTTTCCAATGTTATTAGAAATATATTTATCTAATCGCAAATATTTAATAGACTTTTCCAATGTTATTAGAAATATATTTCTCTAATCGCAAATATCTAATAGACTTTTCCAATGTCATTAGAAATATATTTCTCTAATCGCAAATATCTAATAGACTTTTCCAATGTTATTTTTTAAACTCAGGACCTATTCTATACATGTCGTAAATAGATAACAGAAACAGATACAAGACTAAAGAATCACCTTGACATTTGATGTAATGAGTGCGAACAAATAATTCTAATGAAGTTTTAATTTGCCCACATCAAACATATTTTCTCTCATTCAAAGGAAATACAATTGAAATGGATTAAAAATTCATGATGAAAATCAAAGTACATTTTTCTTCTACAAAAATTCTCATTGCCAGTATGGATAAATAAATACTCCTCAGATTTAGCAGTCTATAGTTAAAAAAAAATCATTACTAAACACACTTAATACGAATAGAGAAAATTTGCCCATTAAGGAAAAGGATTGCTTTTTTCTAAACGAAAAGGCGAATTTTTCTTTCTGAATTTACCTTTTTAAGCAGTGTCGTGAACGATGCTTCTAAATCAATAGAGAGATGAATGCGATACATTGTTTTCACGATCCTGCTGTCGGGGTACAGATGCTACATTTCCCAAGGTTTTCTATTTTCATTAGCAATAGACATTAAAAGGCGTTTGGGTTTTCCCGATAAATTCAGACGTATAAAATATTCAGTATCCTTAAACCATTATCACGTCTTTACTTGCTGGGCGTTTCTTGGAAAAAAAACAACACGGGGCAGATTCAGACTCTGTACACTCATCATGTGAAGAGCCTCTCTATTCTGTCGAGCACCGGTTAGACAACAAGCGATTGTGTTGACAAGAAGGGTCTGAAGATTGATTTGCATTACTACTTTATTTCCCCAGCCAATATCTTTACTTGATTCTATTGCCTTAAGAGGGCCATCTATTATTTAAAGAAAATTACCCAGAGGCGGATACGATTTGGTGGTGTTCATTTTTTGCAAATTAAAAAAAAAACAACAACACTCTTGGGGGATTATCATTGAAGAAAAAAATGTATATTACCATCAATACTAAAACAATATTAAAACAATAGATATTCGTATTCAGGGTTGCAAACATCTAATCTTGGGCCCTTGATTATACCCAACAAATGGGGACCCTTCAAAAACACAGCTACAAATCGCAAATACATTCTAAAGTAGATTAAAAACTCGATGGAGCCCCTAGAGGCATGGGCCCATTGACAGGTGATAGGTTCCCTCCCACAGCCTGTGGCGGCCCTGTTATTCCAAGGTTTCAAACAATTTTCATTTCTGAACTATATTAATTGTTGTCTTATTAGTTGGACCCTCCAGGGGCACTTCCCTGGTGGGGCCCAGCAAGTTTAGGGGCTCATTAAGTGTTTACATTTTATTCTTTGAAGTATTTTGCTTAAGGTTATTGGTAGGCCCGGGAAGAGGGAGTGAAATGTTGTTAAGACGACATTGTTGTTGTAACAAAAGTTTTATATATTAATACATGTTGCAAATATACATATATATATTTCCATTGTTGATGTAAAAATTATTTCCTCAGTTTACATATACATATTAATTGTTTTACATTTTCTTATTTATTTTGTATAAGTTGAAAAGTTTACTCTATACATATACAAATACATGTACCCACATTTGTCTTAGAAACTCTCTCCGCCTCTGGTCATTCGCCGATCATGCATGTCAGCTACGCTGTCTAATTGAAAGAACAAAACGACTAACTACATCGGCTGACTGAAAGAGTGAAATTACAATCGTTCAAACAAAAGAAAGCAAACACTGCGAATCTGTCCCTCACTCTATAAATTCCTGGCCTTCATGATAATGGGGCTTGATAAAGGTGGGACTTGTAGTGCGTGTGACAGTCGCAGCTCAGCTGGCCATAGGGTCGTTTGCAAAATGTCCAGTGCATGCGATAAATTAATGTTTGTGTTGGAGGATGCTAAACTCAACGAACAAGCTATTACATGCACACACCAGGGAGTCGGCATGAAGGAAATAATGTCGGAGAAAGTAAATTCTTGTGGGTCAATGTCCACTGCCGCGCTCTCTGGAGAGACGCCCATGGATAAAAATAACCGATTCCTTTCGATTCAAGACATATTGTTTAACGATTCTATTGGTAGGAAGAAAGAGATTAATTTGTGCCTACATAACTTTAAATCGGCAAATAGTTCGAAAGAAACACATGACGCTGGTAAGTTTTGGCCCAGTCAACCCGTTGGTCAAGTAAGTCAACTGTCGAGCATTTATAGTGGAGAAATTACTGAAGACGTTGTTGGATCACATAAAGGGACTAGTGAAGACGATTGTGAATCGTCACAAAAGATCCAACAAAATAAACAAACATGCAGTCAACAATCGATTTCCTCTAACTTTTTGCCAGAGTTCGATGACTTAAACAACGAGGAGAAGAGAGAACAATTTTCTAATTTATTGCACTGGACTGCACCGCTGTGGCCCCAGATTTGCTCCAACACTTTATCGCTAACGGGAGTGACGGACTTGTCGAAAATGTTGCTTCCCTCGTGTTGGTTACTGCCCAGGTCAGTGGCCAGGGTTGAGTCAGATGAAGAGGAAAGTTCCGATCCACACAGCCACACTACTGACGATTTATCTGATGACCCGGAGACGTCAACTGAAGACACCACACCCGATCAACATACAAGTAATTTATATTTTGATGACTTTTTCTACTGGTTGTAAATGTTCTTTATAAAAACGTTTTATATTAGGAATTGTAAAAGTCTTGGACAAAAGGTTTGATTTGAAATATGTTTTTTATAATGTTTAAATTGCAAGTTTATTTTTGTAATTTAATCTTGTCATCTGTTTTTATTATTATGTAATATCTCTAATATTTTAAAATCTACTCTAATAATAAAATAATGAGAAGATTTAGTTTGTGAGCTTGACCTGTATGGTGTACGTTACAGATTCAACTTCGGTGTAAGTCTAGTCCACTCTCCATGCAGTGCTCCCATAGCCATTACCCTTCAGTTATGGTGGATAGAAGGGCATAACTAAAGCCGCCCTTATTAGTGGACAATAGGATCTAGAAGATAGCTCCTCTGTGCAGGGACTTATGCATCCCTTACACCCTAGTGGACAATAGGATCTAGAAGATGAGTTCTATCTGTGCAGGGACTTATGTATACCTACACTTAGTGGACAATAGGATCTAGAAGATAGCTCATTTGTGCAGAGGGGGGGCGGAATGGCGTAATCCCTACACTTAGTGGACAATAGGATTCAGAGATAGCTCTCTGTGCAGGGACTTATCTATCCTACACTTATTTACGGGACTGTAATGGAGGATGTTCACTAACTACCACGATGAAAACTTCGAAATTAAAACGAAAATATATAGACACTTCCGCAGATAGGTTTTAGTGTTACTTGGATTTTTGAAGACCCGTGGCAACATAGAGGCGATGAAATAATACGGGAGTCAGCATGTTTGCGTTGGTGTTTATGAATTAATTTGAGCTTTCCAAAAGTCTGAGTAAATATAAATTCTTTCTCCACCTTCAGCTGCCCTGACATCACAAGACAAAGTCACATTTGTAAACAAGATCAAACCGAGGAGGCAACGACAGGCCTACACAATATCACAACTGAACACGCTGGAGGAGGAGTTTAAGGTAATTGGCAACGTCTGTTGTTGTTTAGGAGGAGATTTTTTTATGGGGATGAAAGGTAAAACGAACCTGTTGTATAGAGTAGCGAGTCTACGGGATTTGAGGGTCAGTAATATAAAGAACGATTAAACATAGTAGTTGGTCATAAAAGGCAGAGTCGTTATTAGGTCTTTGGTGCCCTAGGTACAGATACATTTAGGGGCTCTAGCTAATGTAACTCTGGATCGTCAAAGCACCAGATTTAATAAAACAAAAAAGTTCTGGAAGAGGCGAATATTGAACAGTGATGGGTATAGGCCTAGTTTGCCTTACGTTAGATGGTGGACAGTGGCAGTGGCGTAGCGAGCTTAACTCGCGCCCTGGGGCACAATATCTTTTTAGGGCCCCCCCATTCGAAAACCATATAATATTATATATAAAATATACCATTTGGTGCCGCTTTGTGAGTAGCGCCCGGGGCATGACGCCCCTTTCCCCCTTCCTCGATACGCCACTGGACAGTGGACGAGAGCGGTGATATAATTTGAACACAAGGCTTAACATGTTCTCAGGAAAATAACACAGTCCTGGCAACTAAGTTATTGTTGATGTCTGTTGTTATATGAATGGGAAACTGTGATACAGCTGCTTCTATAGTTTGAAAAAAAACCCAGTTTATTATGATTTGAAACTAAAATAAATTATTAATAAATTATTGACAATAATGTCATTTATGGTGTTAGACAAGGCCGTCTATAACACACCGTCCCGCGGGACACTTGCTCCACCAGTAGGGCCGTCTATAACACACCGTCCCGCAGGACACTTGCTCCACCAGTAGGGCCGTCTATAACACACCGTCCCGCGGGACACTTGCTCCACCAGTAGGGCCGTCTATAACACACCGTCCCGCGGGACACTTGCTCCACCAGTAGGGCCGTCTATAACACACCGTCCCGCGGGACACTTGCTCCACCAGTAGGGCCGTCTATAACACACCGTCCCGCAGGACACTTGCTCCACCACCAGTAGGGACGTCTGTAACACACCGTCCCGCGGGACGCTTGACTCCACCAGTAGGGCCGTCTACCACACACCGCTCCCGCGGGACACTTGCTCCACCAGTAGGGCCGTCCTATAAGCCACCGTCCCGCGGGACACTTGCTCCACCAGTAGGGCCGTCTGCACCTCTAACACACCGTCCCGCGGGACACTTGCTCCTGTAGGGCCGTCTATAACACACAGTCCCGCGGGACACTTGCTCCACCAGTAGGGCCGTCTATAACACACAGTCCCGCGGGACACTTGCTCCACCAGTATAACATGTTCATTCTAATGGCTAATGAACATTTCTTTCTTGTCAGTAGCATCGTATGCGCGGTGGTATCCCAAGAATTCACAATGTTCAAATACGTCGGTTGAGGTGAACGATATGAATACCTCTAAAATATAAATGGGAACGTTTTTGAAACAATATTTACCGCCTTCATTCTTGAAAAAAATTTCTATTTTGGCTCATGTACATAACTATATAACACATGCATCTACTGAAATACTAAAAATTACACAATATCTTTTTTTTTATACCCAATTAACTATTATAAGTAGTTTTATTTGTAGAATGAGGCTATATAAACCCAAACTCTGAAGATTATGAAGTGTTGCCATGAAAGCTAAGGATGACAGTTTTTGTTGCATACATTACGTTTCATTGTTTACATTTCCCAGAACAATCGCTACCTGAGTTCAGACAAAAGAGAGACGTTATCCCAATCATTGGGTCTGAGCGAGAACCAGGTGAAGGCCTGGTTCCAGAACAGAAGGTGAGTAAACATTGGCAGATCAAAGCTGTTCAAACTGTCATACATGTCGTTTAATAATCTAGCGCGAGTGGACATTGTTTTAACTAATTCATACGTGAAGTCTGTTATTGCCCAGAGAGGACGTGTGAAGTGTTTAGATAGTCTAGCGTTGGTTGACATTGTTTGAACCGAGTACCCCACTTGATGGGGGGGGGGGGATGGCGAAGGCAAACCCATTGTGGTCAGTCCAATAAAAAACGTTTAAAATAGAAGTGTTATAAAAATGAATAGAATCTGGCAGAATTATATCGAGATGATGACAGGAAAGTCTTTTAAACTAGAGACAGGTCTGTGAAGTGAGTTTTTAAGAAAAGAAAAGACCGAACAGTGAATTTATTCTGAACAAACATAACTAGTTCTAAAAACAAACAAACAAAAACAAGCCATTCTTATAATATAATCTAGATCTTTATATTATTTATTTAAAGACATTAAGTAAAGGGTCATATATTTACTGTACTTTTTAGTTAAAAAAATTACTTGCTTTTATTTGCTGCACACTTTAGTTTAGACTAAATATAGCGCTCATTATTATTATTATTATTATGCTCCTTTATGTGATCATTTTGATTTGATCACCAGACGTAATTTTACTTTGCGCGTTTAAACATTAATAATTTCCACTGGTAGAAAAATATACCAAAAACAGTTGTTTATTAAAATACAATTATGAGATTATTTGTGTGTGTCTGTTATTGTGTCTGAACTCTCTTTAATTGTATTACTGAATTTTCCATAGTCCAGTGTATCTGATGTGCATTGATATTACATTTAGTACTAACTAAACATTCAACTCCCTAACTAAATGCTTACCTCGTACAAACCTACATAACCATACGACACTCCACCCAAATATTCACCTATCTTAACCCCCCACCCCCAAACAAAATGTCTTTTATAAAATCGATTAGAAAATAATATTTAAGACAATGCACTTAAATAAAGATGAAATTTTAATTGCATTATGAATATGGAAGTACGAAGTGCAAATACGTATGTAGGCCTACTACGATTGTGCAAACTTTGAACGTGCAATATAGGGAGGGGGGGTGTCAGGAACTGTGTTTTATGTTCAGTCTATGTAATGGCTAGATCATGGTTAGTTAGCTGTTTGTTCATTTTTAGATTATTTCTAGATCGTGTTCTGTCTTGACAATGTAATAGTTTGGTCTTGTTCAATCTGTCATTCCGCCATGCATTAGTCAAAGTAAGGTCATTGTTAGATGATGGTTAAGGGCACTATTAGGTCGTGGTAAGATCCAGGGCCGGTGTCATGGGTCTACTGTCATCGAGAGCTTGCAAGACTTAGAGCTCCCCTCCCTTGCCCCCCTTTTACCACTATCTTTTTGAATGTATATATCATAGCTCAAATTACAAATCTTGTGGAAAATCTTGTCCCCCCCCTCCCCATCCAGTTAGTTCTGCACGCGGATCAACGGTTATCTTACGAGCCCTGGTGAGATTATATATATGTTCCTGAATCTATGCTTTTAAAATTCTTATTAGATAATAGACACTATTAAAATTATATCATTTGCATTGAAAAATAAATGATGAATCTGCTTCGCAGGACCAAACACAAGAAACAAGCCCATCAACAGAGCAAACATCTCAATAATCACAGCGCCAACCAATCAGAGAGCGGAGTGACATCAGTTCCGTTTAGTGACTCGTCTAGCTTCGTTTTCTCTCGCACTCCTACATTACCATTCCTGACGCCCTTTGAACTCCACGGACTGAACTCTGTATTGACGAGAGGTTACTCTGCCACGTCTCCGTATTTCAATTTTATTCAGAAAATGTTATAGTTCCGTATACAACAAATGGGAACGGATGGCCGAGTGGTGTAGAGCGCTTGACAGTACACATGAAAATCCCGGGTTCGATCATCGTTGAGAACCAGGGGGATTTACCCAGGTCCTTATGAACGTTGTTTGAAAGTCCTCCAAGTCCACCCAGTTTTAAATGTGTACTTGACTTTAGTTTCGGAAGTAGAGGCAGCTTGGTGTTGTGCCATCCACGCAAACCCTTTATATAAGTGGAAGTTATATATAAATGTATAGTATAACAAAGTTAAGTTTTCAAAGTAGGGGAAACCATCAGTATTAATCATTTCTAAGCAAATAACTTTATTTCCCCCTTTGATGATTTTTTTTTCACTAGAATGTAAACCCTAAAAAAAACGTTCCACTATACATATTTTAAGTTAAAATAATAAATGGAAATATTGTCAATGTTCGGTCACGTTATTTCCTTATGTTCATAATTTATCGTCACTAAAAACTGACGACTAGAAACCAGGACAATGTAACACACTTTAGTCCAGATCCTTTGATTAAAAATAGATGTTTTGGTTGTAGATTTTCAACTTAGTCTTAATTTCAATTCAGATTATGTCTGTTGGATTTCAACCCACATATTATCTAATGAACATAAAACGTTTAATAAAATCAAATCAAACAAAACAAATACCTACATTATTTAACAAGTTCGTGCTATCTGGCTGGTACTATTTTTTTGTTACATTTATCAGAACTGGTTTGTATGATTTAAATAAAAATGTACTTTTATGTATTTTGTGTTTGTTGTAATTTAAGCTGGACCTGAGGATGGTGGTGCATCTAAAAATCTCAAATTGTCTTATCGATTTTAGGTGATATATAAAAAGATAACCTATTAGCTCTTGAAAATGCCTCAACTATTCTTAATATGTTTATTTTATATCTTTAATTTCCATGTATATATCATCCTTACCAGAACCCTTTATGACTTCATCATTTATAGAAAATGTATCTAAAAGTGTGAAGTACTCTACAGTTATAAAAATCATAATTGAATGTTTATATAAAGATATAAAGTCTTAAAATGGCAATTTTTTATTGACATGTTTTTGACCGGTAACGGCTTACTAATTATTAATGTTTTTCAGAGCATTGAATTTGGTGTAATCATTTTTTTTTCTGGACATTAATAATTTAGAATCAAATTCTTGTTTAATAGTTTAATTTTGATACTTTAAAATACAATGTCTATAAGAAACGTGACATTTGTGCCGCGGTTAACGACGGTTATCCGTTTCAGATCAAAGCTGGTTAAACTGTCGTAATGTCGTTTGATAGTCTAGCTTTAGCTGACATTGTATTAGCTGAATGTACCACGGGGTGGGGTGAGGTGTCGCGAAAACGTACCCAGTGTAGTCATTCCAATAACAAACAAAAATCTTTCAATAATATTGCTTTAAAATCACAAGAATCTGGCAGAACCATATCGGTATGGAGAAATGTCAGTCTTATAAACTAGAGCCAGGTCTGTCAAATGAGCCAGGTCTGTCAAGTGAGCCAGGTCTGTCAGGTGAACCAGGTCTGTCAAGTGAACTAGGTCTGGCAAGTGAGCAAGGTCTGTCAAGTGAGCAAGGTCTGTCAAGTGAGCAAGGTCTGTCAAGTGATCCAGGTCTGTCAAATGAGCCAGGTCTGTCAGGTGAGCCAGGTCTGTCAGGTGAGCCAGGTCTGTCAGGTGAGCCAGGACTGTCAGGTGAGCCAGGTCTGTCAGGTGAACCAGGTCTGTCAAGTGAACTAGGTCTGGCAAGTGAGCCAGGTTTGTCAAGTGAACCAGGTCTGTCAAGTGAGCCAGGTCTGTCAAGTGAGCCAGGTCTGTCACGTGAGCCAGGTCTGTCAAGTGAGCCAGGTCTGTCAAGTGAGTTCATGAATAAAGAGAAGACCATACATTGAATTTATTCTTATACTATGTCTAAACAAACATAAATCGTTGACCAAAGTACCACTGAACTGTTCAAACACATTTCTCGTATCCACATATTAAAACACACTCTCTTATACACACGCACACTCAGAATGACAATGTGAACTTTCTGGAATGAATAATTAGCTTTTGTGGCCGGACATATTTTAGTTAGATAAGTATCTGGGCTTTAGAACTGGATTGTCTCATACATTCACCTGGTCTGTTATACATTCACCTGGTCTCTTATCACCTGGTTTGCTCTTAACGACGATGAAAGATTTTACTCACACCACTATTCAATTTGTTTATTTCGGTGGTTGATAGAAAAAGAGTTTTCTGCGCATAACTTTGTCCTAAAGCATTACATGCCACCAATGACGACAATAGAAGTGTTTGTCAAGGTTTTCTGTCTAAGTGTAATAATTGCAGTGTCTGTAAGTGAGATCAGGTAATGTGAACATTTGTATAGAAATTTAAATAGAAGTATATGACACTCACAAATGGTGTTTTTAGCATCATCGACAAATTCAACGCCATAATGATTGTTATCAATGTAGGTAAAACAGTACACAAATAGTGTATCATATTTAGTATTCCACACAAAAATAGTGTATCATATTTAGTATACCACACAAAAATAGTGTATCATGTTTAGTATTCTATCATTTATTTGGTTTTAAAAAAGGTACAATGTGAGACGTTTTTCTCTGTAACTACTGAATGAAAATTATTGTGAAAGGAAATTCCCTATGCGGGAGATAAATCAGTTTTTTTTTGCAAATAACTCTTCCCCTAGGATATAGTATAATTAAGTCTTGAATTCACTCGAATTAATCATCCTTGTATTGTAAGTCAAATCAAAAACATTTTAGATTAATACATGACTAACAATTATCTATGAAATTCAGGCTAATATTTTTACGTTGTACAAAAAATATAATCATTTTACTTAAGTTAATTCTTTAACAAAAATACTTTTAAGCTGTTACTAGATGCTATAATTGGGGTATGAATCAAAATCGTTGCACAGATTATGGATGCATTGGATTATTCGCTACATTTTTATCCACATCGAAGGGATGGAGGATATAATATTACAGAGATTTTGTCACTTGTGGAAATAGGAAATTATTAGCTGCCCTCCTCCCAAGGTTAAAGGAAAGTAATTAAATGACTTCTTTCCAGGCTATTCTGGTCTGAGACATATCATTGTCTACGGGGCAAATATCATTGGGGTTCTCTAGTCAGGAAAAAAAAACCCATCTTGCGAAGGTGGTGGTACTGTGGTCAATGAGGACTATCCGAGACTATTCACAGCTGGCGGTGGTGACTGATGTGGTCGGCACACAACAACCTTCCATTCTGTCCCACTCAAGCACATCTTCGCAGCCTGCCGTTTCGGGCTGAGGGTTCAGACACATTACACCCTCCCCTCTGTCCGAGTGGCAGGAAAAACCCCTTGCCTTGCCATTCTGGCCTGCTGGTCTGGCTATTTTGGGCAAGTCTGAAAACCATCTTTTCTGCCATCCCGGCAGATGATATCCGGCACACTCACCCCGCAGCTCTCTAGCAGAGCAAGTAATGGGTCACTGAGCTTGACCCATGACCCATATGACCCATCAAGTTCTTGACCCAGACCCATCATGACCCATTGACCCATGACCCATTACTTGCTCTGCTCTGTAGGCATGGCAGACATGCCTCAGCGCCGCCAACAATGCTGGTGTGGTAGGCACACTACACCCTATCATGCTGGCAATGGCGGCGTAAAAAACAACAACAACAAAAAAAATATAGTTATCCTCATGGAAGGGATGGAGGACATCATTATTTAAAGACTTTACGTCACTGTCTCTCGTGGCTTGTTATCTTATCAACATACATGTCACAGTGAAACACATTTATATATTAACATTTTTATTTGAAGATTTCTAGATGAGAGAAGGATTAGGAGGAATAATAAATCATCAGCAAGTAAGTGTTGTGTAATATATTAGTTAACACAATTTTGTTGCGGCACAAGAGTGCTAGCCTACATAACCTGTGTGACATTCATTACCCTACGTAATCATCACATGATCGTATACCGATTTCTCACAGGTACCGCCCATTGTGAGGGTCAGGCTGACATTCTGCTCATCCTTGATTCCTCCACCAGCATCGGCAGGACAAACTACGCAGCTCTGGCCAACTTCGCCGGCAACTTGACCACAAACTTTCACATCGGTCAGGACGCGATTCAGTTCGGGGCCGTCCTTTTCAGCGACAGTGCCCGCAACTTGTTTGACTTCAGCAGCTTCCAGACCAGTGAACAGGTTCAACAGGTCAAAGAAACAAATACTATTATATGAACTGCTCTAAAAATTAATGTGTATTAATGGACATCACGAATAAGGCATAAGCCGTTAATCTGCGATAGTATTATTTTGATGAATCACCTAGGTATGCGAGATGAGATGAAGTCTCTTAGATCCTATAAACCACTCATGGGACTGTTTTTATTGTTCCCTTTTTTCACCCCCATCATAGCCGATAGTGCAATGACCATGGAGGCACCACGGAAGAATGTATCGGAGACTTCCAGCATGACGTGAAATATACATTGGTTCTCACCGGAGATCGAACACGGTACCCTAAGATCTTCAGTCCATCAGAAGTATTATTCGAACTTTGAACACAGTATTACTTCTCACTGACATATACATATATATTTATACTTGTGAAAACACTTCAGTTCAAAGAAGTAAAATACCTAATAGACTTTGTGTGTTTAAATGCAGAAATAACTGACGTTTTAGATTTCCACATGATAAGGAGTTGCTTAAATGTGGTTGATGCCAGACACAAAAATAAATCAATATTTACACTGATTAAAGCTAACAAAAAAAAAACACGCTCACTTTCAAATTTGCAAATTGTTGGATTATGTCTGTTTGTAAGCAATGTACTCGATCATTTTTGTTCCCTTTACTGAAAACTTTGGAATTCGTTTATTTACAAAATGTAAATAAAATAAACTGAAATAATAAAGAATGAAAGGGCGTTAAACTCAACGAATAGCAGCCCCCCATCCCACCCTCACAAACAAACAGTTGATTACATTCATCTCGTCTTTTCGTGGTTTCAAACCACGTGTCTGAATAGATTTATTGCCATGACATATATTAGGTAACTGTTTCAGGCCCTGACTCACATGCCTTACCTAGGGGGCTCAACACACACGGACCTGGCCTTGGACTACGCCCGCACTACATCGTTCACTGCTCGTTACGGCGCCAGGCCCAATGTCGGCAGAATAGCCATCGTCATAACTGACGGCAACTCACAGAACCGTGAGTACACACCAACATCCGCTATTGGTGGCACTCACTGACCTCAGTGGGGGATGCTCAAAGAATTGCAAAAGTACATATCGTCATTTCATTCACATATATCTTGAGGCTTATCGACACAATTCATGTCTAGCTCGACTGTTTCAGCACCCTCCCCCCCCCTTTACACATTAACACACCCACACAAATATACCCCCCACCCACACCCACACAAATATACCCCCCACCCACACCCACACACACCATCAATAAATCTTGTGTTCAGTTTAATTTTAAGGCAGTGGCTACGGTTCGGTCCGACCGAACCCGTATTTTTTTACTTAGGGTACCAGCCATAGATAATATTGCTCCACACCCTAACCCTAACCCTATCTCTAACCCTATCTCTAATCCTATCCCTAACCCTATCCCTAACCCTATCTCTAACCCTATCCCTAACCCTAATCCTGAAAAAAAAAATTCTGAAAAAAAAATAAATTATGTTGTTATATAGTTCAGTGCAGCGACTCGGCCGCTATGCAATAATAAGTAAGGCTGGTACCCGAAAAAAAAAAATACGCGTTCGGTCGGACTGAACCGTAGCCACTGCGTAATTTTAAATCATCAGATCTTTGTTAAATCTATTTTTTTCTCTTTGAATTAAATTATTAAAATGACATTCCGAGGCAGAAGATGAAAGAAACAAACTAACAAGTAAATAACTACAAAGTAGATAAACAAATAGATGTTTTGCAGGCCGATAGTATATATGTACATTGTACATCTCATATATTTATTTCATAAACTAAGTAAATTTGAAAAAAAAAACTGTTTATTTTTCAAGGAACCACTATTTGCTTCTAAAATCCGCATTGAATTCCAACAAATTTTATTAAATTTTACTACTCGATCTTTACATTTTTTATGATTTAAATAGAAACCGTAAAAAAAAAACCGTTCATAATAAAAAGTTCGTTTTGTATTCCTGTAAATTTCTTTTACGGTTGATACCAGGCTTGCTGAGAGACTGACGAATAAACAAAATTAAGAAATAATAAGGATCGGGGGAATAAAAAAACACCGTTATAGTGGAGCAGCGCTAAACGGAACAGCGTTAAGCGAATATGATTGGTTATAAACATTTAGCAAAAAAGATTTAAGACGGATCTTACGAACATATTAGATAGAGCTGAACGGTTTAGTTGTTTGAAATGCAAGTCTGTGTCAAGATTAATGACCATGTTAAAATATAGAACCTCGGTGCAGAAG
Organism: Bulinus truncatus; assembly: GCA_021962125.1. Lineage (NCBI taxonomy): Eukaryota > Metazoa > Mollusca > Gastropoda > Planorbidae > Bulinus > Bulinus truncatus. The sequence continues at coordinate 4,108,705 of JAGDYQ010000013.1, read as the reverse complement.
TCTTTCTGTCCACAGGTGACCAGACGGCAGAGGCTGCCCAACGACTCAAGGCCAGTAGGGTGTTGATTATAGCCGTGGGTGTCGGTAGCAGCGTCTCCCAGGCCGAGCTGAAAGTCATCGCCTCCACAGACGAGGACATCTTCAACGTGAATGACTACAGCTCACTGGACGATATCAGACACAGTCTGGTGACCACTGCATGTCAAGGTACCATAAATAGATTCAAACATTCTAATGAGAATATCAGGTGCTTCAATAGTCTGGTTCATGTAATTTGATATTATGATGTTTTGTTCTTACAGTCGTCACAACCGTAACGATTCCCACAACAACCACAACAGCGACAACAACAGGTGAGTAGCCACAACCAATAACAAAGCTTAAAACCCAAATTTATACCAATTCTCATCTTCTATTTCCTATATTTCTATAAATCCCAATTCAGTTGCTATACCCCAATCCAATTTAGATAAAAACAAACCGACGCTTATGGAAAATAAAAAAAATAGAGTATTTTCGAATACAATCAATCGGTTATGTAACCAGACATTTGGTAAAATTTATCCGATTCTGATACTATTCCCATCATTGAAAAGTATATAACAGTGAATCTCAAACTTTAGTTTACGCGACCCACCAGTAAAGGAAAAAAAATACGTCAAAATTGAAAGTAATAAGCTAAAATTAATTGTATTTATTGTCATTTTTGAGCTAATACTTTGAAAACCACTGGTATATAATAATACTTTCATATATATATATATATATATATATATATATATATATATATATATATATATATATATATATAAAGTTATGGTTAGTAAAATTTATTTTTGTGATTAGTTCCACAGCCATGTAGCAATACAGTCACACCGGCGTTTGGTATTCTGGACTGTCAACCAACCAGTGATGGAGGCAGAGAATGTGTAGCACAGTGTTTACCGACATTTCTGTTTGAAAGTCAGCCGTCTCCAAAATACGTTTGTAATAAAGATGGAACATGGACACCTGACATTACATTAGTACCAGACTGTCTCTGAAACTCAGTTTTAGTAAAGATGGAACATGGACTCCTGACATTACATTAGTACCAGACTGTCTCTGAAACTCAGTTTTATTTGATCAAAGGAAACAAAAAAACAACAACAATAACAACAACATTACTTTAACTAAGTTTAGAGAAATAAGACATCAGAAAAATTCCTTTGTTTGGTCTATGTGTTGCCCTGTTAAACAACTGGCTTATAATACGAGGCTCCCGCACGGTGAAGACAGTTTTTTGTCATGGGGTTCCAAGTTTTTAGGAGTTCCGCCGTTTTTAAAATTTTTTTATATTTAATAATTTTGCTGCAAAATTAGAGAAAAGGGCCCCAGTGGTCATAGTTTTTCAGGGGCCCTTCAATCTCTGACTGATGCCATGAACCATTTTTTTTATCTCCTGTTTCATGATAAATATCAAATTGTAATTTATATAATAAATTTGTAACTATAAGATTGTTCTGTTTAAATTCAATATGTAACTGACAATTACTTTTGTTTTTGTTGCAACTAATAGTCTAAAACTACTCTAAAATATGAAACTCTTTTTGAGTGGATTATTTAAATAACCATTTGTTGTGCAATCTTTTCTCATTTTAACTTTAAGGACATAAATTAAACATTAAAATAAAGTAAATAACATTCAAATTTATATTGATTGCGCTTGTCATAGGTTTCCGATATTCTAGATATTTTTAACGAGAAATTAAAACTTACATTCATGAATACTCCAAAACCAGCCAGAAAATTTAAATTGACAAAGAATGTAAAACTTTTGTTTTATTTAAATTGAGAAACTGCCGAATTTTATAACTATATTACTGGGAGACAACTAGTTTGAGAATGTAATATTTCATGAGTTTTTACAGTTATTCCCCATGACTTTTACTCTTTTTTTTTTTTTTTTTTTAAAATAAATTATAGATAATATAAATTATAAATAAAATTTTAATTTTATTTATAATTATCTATAATTTATTTTTGACATCTTGTTCTACTGTTATAAGTCAGTTCCTGTTCAGCTAAGAAAGTATGCCGTCTAGTAAGTTTGAAATTCACACACTCGGCAACGACCAATTTTTTCATCTATAAATTCTTTTTTTTTTTTGTAATGAAATTATAATACCCGCTATCCGTTTTTTTTTTTTTTTACCGTCTATGATATTTGATGACTTTTGGTTATATTCCTAATGAGCGTGACATTTAATCTGCATAAGAAAGATATGATGAAATCCAGTCTGCACTTCTGGTTACCATAGAAATTATATACATCATTACAGTTTTCTTTATAATTCATATTATTTAGATTAGTTTTAAAATTTTTAGTTCTCTTAAAAGTGCATATCTTTCTACGTTTAGATATTTTGAAAGCTATCATATTCGACATGGAATAGTAACTTAGAAGAAGATCTCTGTAAGGGTCAAAGGTCATGCCTTGGTATAGTTGTTAATTTTCTGCAGTTGAACAACAAGAAGGTAGAAATAGCTAGCGTGCTTCAATTTAAATCCTTGGCCTTATCTAAAGTAGTCAAACTACACTACCTATTTGTCCTGTTTAGTTGGAGAATCTATATAGCAAGGTAAGAGACAGGCTCCAAAAACTGTATTGGATGCCACTTTGGACTCCATATGGAGTAATCAAAACTAAACAAAATACTGTAGGGTCATTCCATGTCAACTCAACCAGTGGTGTTCACCCGACCCTCTCAGATCTTCCTGAAAGTTTTATGGCTTGCGGTACATTCAAAGTTGAGTGATTCCTGAAAATTTCATGCCATTTAGTCAAAAACTTTCCGAGATGTGATTTTTTTAAAGTTTTTTAAATTTCATGTTGGTGTCTTAACGCCTTCTTGGTGAAAAATCCGCATGAAATTGCATGATTTCTACACTATTATTGAACATTGCGTAGCGAATATTTCAAAAACTAAAAGAGGTATCAGACTGTAATTTTCAGTATTTACTCATTGTTTTATCCTGTGTTGAATGATGTATTTATCTCAAGATTAGCTTGCACACAGAATGCCCTAAAAAATTCCAAACATTGTACTTCAGACAGTTTTCATCAATATTTGACCCCGCACGCTACGGCCTCATTAACGTGTATTATGGTAAATCAGCATAGCAATGAAATGTCAATCAAATTTTATGAAAAAATACAGTTAGTTTTAAGTTACAAAATCAAATTACAGATTGTTTGTTTTTATCAACCATACAAGCAACCATGCTTCACCATAGCTAGTACTTGTCAAGATTAACAAGTGTGCAAAAATATGAAAAGTGTGAATTACTGTCCACATGGTCATCTGGGGGTCGCAATGCGTGCAAAAATGGACGACCATGATGCTTAAAGGGGCTCACCATGAGTACACTATTATTGATTAACAGGAATTCTCTATCAAAATAATAAACACATATATGGTACTTACTAATTGTATAACAAACATCATTTCATGTCTTATAGGTCTTGTACCGAGTCAAATATTGATGAAAACTGTCTGAAGTACAAATTTGGAATTTTTTAAGGGCATTCTGTGTGCAAGCTACACTTGAGATAAATACATCATTCAACTTAGGATAAAACAATGAGTAAATACTGAAAATTTCAGTCTGATACCTCTTTTAGTTTTTGAAATATTCACGTTCAAATATCGCGAAAATGTAAATGTCACGCGAACTCGCGACTACCCTTAAAACTTTAAAAAATCATATCTCGGAAAGTTTTTGACCAAATGGCCTGAAATTTTCAGGAATCACTCAAATTTGAATATACCAGAAGCCATGAAAATTTCAGGAAGATCTGAGAGGGTCGGGTACCAATTGTCAAAAAACTGGTTGAGTTGACATGGAATGACCCTGTAGACATATGGAATATCCAACTCACAATTATTCGGTCTCTGTATTATCCGATCCTTTAATATAGTGGCGCTTTTAAAAATAAGATACATGTGGGCATAAAAGGGTTAAAATTAGTTGCTGTTTTTTTTAAGTGTGTGGGGGGGTCCCCACAAAGATGGGGGCTCTAGTGCCACCGGTGCCGTCTTATTAAATTAAAACATCCCCCCCACTGGGCACTAAATTCCCATCGGGTAAACTTATTTATGTGTATATATAGTTGAGTGTATATTCAAAATAAAAGTGTTTTCAATAAGGAGTCAACAAATATAGTTTTCGTTAAAGTTCTATTTAGTTGACAAATGCTCTAAGTCTGATGGGTTATAACATGTTACATTTGTAGCAGTCACTTTTTTTTTAGCGGAATAGAGGAAATTTAATAAATGTGGTACATATGTACTACTTGTACAGTTCAGTCAATCCTGTAGCTGAATGTTTGAACAATGCAGTTTGTTCTATTAGAAACAATAAATATACTAATGGGTTCACAGCTGAAAAAACTTCTGATTAAAAACTTATGTAATGATGTTCAAACAAAGTTTTCTTATCCAAATATTGGAACACACAAAACACACATAAACACACACGTAAATTGATTTCATAGTATAAAGTAGTTTTTATTGCGGGCATTTTTTTTAGATAAACATCTGGGCTGTAGAACTGCTTATCCTTTCCTTTTTGCTCAGCTTTCGTATACTCAAAAAAATAAAACCAAAAAAAAAAACCCCGAAAAGAACAACTCAGTACCTATTTGATCCCCGCGCTCTGAAGGAACCAACCATGACTTCAAAAGTTTTAGCAAATGTTTTCTACATCAGTGTCTTCATCGCAGTGTCTGAAGCTAGGTAATGCTTTTATTGACATTTTTATAGATGTATTTGACATGTATCTATCTATACAACGTCAAGTGAGACAATTCTAATGAGTGCGTACCAGAGATAAGGACACATGTACTTTAAAATGTGCAGCTTTCACTCTTGTTATTACTTTTAATTAAAAAAAGCTTTTTTTATATTTAGTTCTCATAGAGACCAACTAAAAAGTAATTTAACTCTACTCTAAAAATATCTATATTAGGATGCTCTTAAAGTAATTGGCATGGATTCAGAAAATGTTTAAAAATAATTAATGAATTAGCTAAACAAATTTCAGTTTTTTCATAACCTTTGTCAAATTACCTTCATGACAGTATGGGTTGTCAAGCTAAAAACAATTTTTATTTCTATTTATTATTACACTTCTTTTTACTTATGTATATAGCAGGGTCGTCCTCAGACCAAGAGAAATTTCTTGAATTTTATTTTATGAGAAGTCCTGATTTCTTTAGTCATTTATGAACTTGAAGGAAATACTGTCAAATTAAATTCTTTTCTCATTTAATTTTGATACTGTAATAATCAGATTAGGCTATAGAATTTATAGTTGGCACAGAGATGGTTTGAATTATCTGGCCACTTAGCTTAGCGGAAGTAGAAAATATTAGTTAGAGCAGACGATAATAATTAGACGGGAAGGAGACAATAGATTTCTTCAGACATGATACAGTAGATTTTATATTCTTGACTGGATTGACGTAACTTGGTTTTCACATCAATTATCATTGAATCATGTATGTAATATAGAAGAATAAATAATATATATATATTTATCTGCTCAGTGCTTTATATCTATTCTCTACATGTGTTACGTCTGTGGACATTTAATTACAAATTATATATATATACACCCAAGTCAAGCAGTCAACAAGAATAACTCCGAAGAGACCATACTACCTTTTATACAAGCTCCTTAGAAATATAATATACATACAACTGAAATACTAATCTACAAAACCACCCATGACATGAATGGTGGCGGAAGTGGTAGTTCCATAAAGAACATTATATATGAATGGTATGCATGTGACAATATGCATTGAAGCACTGAAAGATTTACAAGTTCTACATGTTCCTGATTTTTACATCTGTGTTCCACCAATATACAGTACTTTACTGTAATATATACAACTATACTTGTTGGACTTCATATTTTACTACTGTTGAAACATCGCTACAGTGAAACATCGCTAGTCATAAGAACATTTACATCTGTTCATATTACTCTATCCTTGTGTGGGTGAAAAAGAAGGTGAGCCGAAAATTTAGCAGACCTCACCGAATTGTAAGCCTAGCGTACCGTAACCGTACCAGGAGAGCTATGAAATGACTACACTCTGACCTTACCTATTTACATCTACCAGAGAAGTGAGTCTACACCTTCCAAAACCATACTTTACAGCACTCTACACCTGAGATTCGAAGTCCGAAGTAACAAGGTATTTTGCAGTGATTTCATGTTGTTTAATTATAATTGTTGTTTTATTTGCAAACTATGTCAATTTTATTATATTAGTATGTAATGTTTAGAAACAATTAATTTTTTACATCCTTAGTATATAGTTAAATATCTTTTTGAAAAGTTCTAATTGAAAAATTAGTTAAATTAAAATAAATATAATAAATATATATTGTTTTCATCTAGATATTTTACTTAAAAATATTTGTTTAGAAGTAACTGTTCATATCCTGTATAAAAAATTTTTTTTTACAAGTAATCTTGTAAAGTTGTATACTTGTTTTCGCTCGTCTAACTCTAAATTTAATTAAATGATATTAACTTAGTCTGTAAAATTTTTTTTTACATTTTTTAGTAATAGCATATTAATCTTAGAAATATTTTAATTATTGTACGTTTTCATTTGTCATTTATTATTAGAACTATTTTTACATTGGTAATTTAATTTTATTTTGACATAAAATTGCATATAGACTCAAGAATATTGAATACTGAAATATACTGTATATATACAATAAAAACCCAATACAGCAGAAATAAAATATTAAGAAATTAATTATATAGATAATTTAATAAAGAATAATTAAATAAATTTTAAAATGACTGAGGAAACCTCTGATCCATGGGAAACATATCTTAAACAAGGCAGAAGTGCAGGTCTAACAGGTGATAAACTTGTAAAATTTGCTAATGATAATATGGATAAAGATAGGGAAGATAGAAGAGAAGCAGAAAAAAATAAAAGAGATGCAGAAATACAAGCTGCGAAAAATATAAAAGATGCAGAAATACAATTAGAAAAAATTAGAATAGAAGAAGGCAAAATAAAACAAGAAATAACATTACAAAGAGAAAAAATACAGATGGAAATTGAAAGAGACTTACAACTTAAAAGATTAGAACTAGAATCGCAAAGTCAGAATATTATAGTAAAACAAGAGAATCAAAAAACATATAAACATAAAATAAAAATACAACCTTTTTCTGGTAAATCTGGTGAAATAGACCAATTTTTCCATAATATGGAAATCCAATTTAAACTAAATAACATAGACAAATCAGAATGGAAAAATTATTTATACCAATCAGTTACAGAGGATGCACTAAAAGCCCTAAACAACATTAGAGACAGTGACACATCAGATTACAGTGAAATAAAGAAACAACTATTAGATCATTTCAACAAAACAGAAGACTACTATAGATATTTATTTCATAACAGTACATTAGGTTCTAATGAACATCCTCAGGCATATATTAATAATTTAGAGGCCAATTTGAACAATTGGATAAAGATGTCGGGAATAGACAAAAATAGTGTGATTGAAATAAAAGAGCTACTTCTGGTGGACAAAGTACTTACACTTTGTACATCAGAACTATTCACATTCATAAAACAAAGAAAAGTTCATAAGAAGATAGAGTTAATTTCCGCCATGTCAGATTTTAGGGATAGTCATGTAAACACTCCAATGTTCAGTTCAACACAAAATAAATTTAATCTCATGAAAAATAGTGTTACCAGGAAAAGATTTAGTAGCTTACCTCCTAGGTTTAACAATCCATGTCAAATTTGTCACAAGATAGGACACAACAAGCATACTTGTTGGTTTAGGAAACAGCATACAGACAATTATCAAAACAGAAACAGACAGTATTATAACCATGGGGATAGAAACAAATATTTTAATAAAAGACAACATAAATATAACAATAAGAGACAATCACCAAACACCAGTCCCATTAGAAAACAAGAAAATAGGGGTAGATCAAGTCAAAGACACTCCTTTAACAACATACATAACTGTAACATGATGGAGGGCAAGGGAGAGTTAATTTTTTATCCTTGTTATGTAGATGGTAGGAAAGTAATGTGCTTGAGAGACAGTGGCTGTACATGTATTATTCTGGATTCAAAATTAGTAAAGGAAGAACAAATATTACAGGGCATAGAAGAAATAAGAATGGGAAATGGAGAAATAGTGAAATGTAAAACAGCAAAAATTTATATTGAAACACCATGGATTAGTGGGGAAATAAAAGCACTTTTAATGGATTCACCAATGACCTCATTAATAATAGGAAATGTAGAAAATATACAAGATAATTCCAAAGAAATTTATATGAAATGGTTAGAAAATAGAGAATTAGAAACAATTATAGAGGAACCCTTAGAGACAGATACAGATAAAAACATAAGTACACTATTCAAAAGCATACAAAATTGGAATGGTACTGAGAACATTGTAAATTTTTTAGAGAGAGTAGACACAGTAGCCACACAGAACAATGTTAAAGAAGAAGATAAAATATCAGTTCTAATAGATAAATTACACAACCACCATTTGGCAAAATCACTAGCAGAAAACAACCAAGACAATTATACAGTATTAAAAACTAAACTAATAAATAAATTAAATTATGACAATAATTCAGTTAAAGTTGTAAAAGAAAATACTATAAAGAATACAAATACAGTAAATAAATCTGATCATGAATGCATTGATTGCAGTAGAAAATGCAGATCATTAAGGAGATTAAATAAACACATAAAACAAAAACATAATTACAACCTAACTAAAAAATTAAATGCAATGACTAGAGCACAAGCTAATAAAGAAAACAGTACAAAACAATACCCTGAATCTAGTAGACAAAACAACATTTTGGATATTGATAGGGATAAACTTAAAACATTACAAGAACAGGATGAAAGTTTAAAAATTTATTTCAATAGAGAGGAAAATGAAAATAAAAACATAATATATAAGGTAGAAAATGACATTTTAATAAGAAAATACACTAGTCATAACAGGTCATTTAAACAAATAATGATTCCTACAGTTTTAAGAAATAACATACTAAAAGCAGCTCATGATTGCTACTTAGCAGGTCATTTGGGTGTTAAGAAAACACTAGATAGAATTAGAAGATATTGTTACTGGCCGGGTGTCATAGGAGATGTAAAAAGATTTGTTAAGGCATGTAAGAAATGTCAACAATATAATCACATAGGACCAAAACACAGAGCTCCCATACAAGAAAGTGATACAACAAACATTCCTTTTTATAAAATTGCCATAGACATAATTGGACCTATTTCAGTAATGTCCAATAGAAGACATAGATATATTTTAACAATGATAGACTTAGCAACACGCTGGGTTGAGGCAATTCCATTAGTAGATATAACTGCAGAAACAATTTGCAAAGCATTATTGTCTATTTTTACAACTTTTGGTTTTCCTAACACTATATTATCAGACAATGGTACTCAATTTAAATCACATCTTTCTCAAGCATTTACTCATATGCTTAACATTACACAGGTATTTACAGCTAGGTACAGACCTCAATCAAATGGTTCGATAGAAAGAGCAAATCAAACCATAAAGACCATGTTAAGAAAAATAATTAGTGATCATGGACAGGATTGGGACACATTCTTACCTTTAATTTTATTCGCGTATAGAGAAATACCTCATGAAACAACAGGTTTTACACCATTTGAACTAATGTTCGGTTCAAATCCTAGAGGACCATTACAGTTATTCAGTGAAAATATAATTAATACAGATGAAGAACATATTAGTCCATTTGAATTGGTAGACAAAACCAGAAATAACATACTGTATTCAAACAAATATGCAGAAGAAAATCTCATAAAGAAAAACAAATACCATAGGGATCTTAAAAACAAAAACAGGTACTTAAGGGAATTTAAAGTTGGAGATCTAGTTTATGTATTGATACCCAAAGATAATGAAATTGGATGGAGAGGTCCATATAAAATAATAAACAAAATAGGAAATGTGGACTATTCAGTAGAAATAAATGGAGAGGGTAGAACATTTCATGTTGATAGATTGAGAGATATTTTAGATCCTCCTACAGAATTAGAAACCATTGTACAACAGATTCAATCTTTAAATTGTTTAATTGCAGAAGACAACACATGTAGTTTAGAAAATAATATAAATGACACTGATCAGATCCCAGTAGATCAACAGGATGACATGAATAACATAAATTTTGCACCAGATATACCTGCAGATATAAAAAAACAACTAATAGAAACATTAAATTCTTTTCAAAATGTAATTTCTAACAAACCAGGAAAGACAAACATAATTAAACATTCAATCAAATTAAAGACTGAAGAATCAATTAAACCTAAATACTATGACATTCCATTTAAATACAGAAATGAAGTTCAAAAAGAAATAGAACAATTACTAAATAGTGGATTAATAAGAGAATCAGATTCCAGCTATTGTTTTCCAATAGTGGTAGTAAAGAAAAATAATGACAAAATTCGTTTATGTTGTGATTACAGAAGCTTAAATTCTATTACAGTGATAGATAAACAACCTTTACCAAACATAGAAGACTTAGTTCAGGAAATGTCAAATGCCAATATTTTCACACACCTAGATTTAACTAGAGGCTTTTGGCAGATAGAAGTTCAGGAAGATTCTAAACAATATACAGCATTTAAAACTCATGAAGGATTTTATGAGTGGAATGTTATGCCTTTTGGTCTGGTAAACAGCACTGCAACGTTTACTAAAATGATGAATAAATTATTAAGAAATATTGAAAACATTAGATACTATGTGGATGACATATGTATTTATACTAAAAACTGGTCAGACCATATAAACAGTCTGAATAAATTACTAGAAATTCTTCAAATTAATAATTTAACAGTTTCACCTGAGAAAATAAAAATAGGTTTTAAAAACATAGATTTTCTAGGATATCATATTGGTCAAGGATTAGTCACACCAACAAACAATTTCTTAAAAGAATTTTTGAGATTCGCATTCCAGAAAAGAAAAAAGAAGTTAGATCTATTATAGGATTATGCAATTTTTATAGAAAATTTATTCCTAACTTTGCAAACTTAATTGAACCTTTAGTGAAATTAACTAAGAAAAAGATGCAACAAAAAGTTGAATGGAATTCAGAATGTAACAATGCATTAAAGAAAATAAAACAATGTTTTGAAGAAAAACCAATTTTAAGTTCCATAGATATGACAAAGAAATTTATTATAGGCACAGATGCTAGTAAGACATCAATCGGTGGGTGTCTATATCAAGAGCAGGATAATATTAATAAACCAATACTGTATTTAAGTAGAAAACTGTCAGACACTGAAAGTAGATATTCAGTAATAGAACTAGAATGTTTAGCTTTAGTTTGGACAATAACTAAATTAAGCAAATACTTGCTAGGCAATGAGTTCCCTGTGTTAATAGATCACAAACCTTTAGCTAACCTGAATACCAAAAGCATAAATAATGCCAAATTAACACGCTGGTCTTTGTTATTGCAAGACTACTCATTTAACATAAAATACATTAAAGGGTCAAGTAACCATATCCCAGATATTTTGTCGAGACTCAGTCAGAATTAGGTATATTTTTTTTGTGAGTAAACATATTGAATTGTTTAAACATAGAAAATACTGTATTGGGACAACAAGAATAAATATAATTAATTGAAATAACAAGTATAAATATATGAATATAGGAACAATAATGAAATATAAATTTATTGGAACAAGTACCAATGAAATATAGTAGAACAATAGGATAATGACTAGAATGATAAGAATATTGGAACTATAAGTAAAAATAATATGGATATTGGAATAATTAAAACTAATAACAGTTATATTTGAAAATAAAAGATTTGTATGTATTAAAAATACAATATAATACATGAATAATGATGATGACATTTAAGCTTGTAAAGTACACTATTGTATTGAGTATATTGACTCAAATATTTTTTTAAATCATGTATATTGAGGAATTCATATTGATGATTGATGCATACTATATTTAAAAAAAAGAAATATGCATACTTAATTGAGATGAGAATGAGGAGAGATTGTGTTTAAAATAAAACACATACACTAAACAAGTATAATGTACATGAGAATATGTTGTAAGAATGATTAATTACTCATTCATTTTATTCACATTGATGAAAATATTATTGAACTTTATGCAAAGATTTTATTATGCAATGATTACTAATGCATATTTTATTGAATTTGTTCATTGTTTGAAGTTAATTGTTCAATTTTTTATAATGATTTTAAAAAGTTAAAATTGTGTTAAATCCAATCAAAGGATTATTGATTATGACATTGATTATTGTCAAGAAGACTTATTAGTCTCAAATATATATAACTTGAACAATTATTGACTAAAGAAGTCAAAGATATGAAGATTGTAATAACATATGAATTTTATTAAAATGATGTTTAAAATTTTTTTATATGTCAGAAGACATAATAAATTATACATGATGATAATATTAAATATGTCAAGATAAATTGACACGGAAAAGTGCAAAGTTAATATATTCACACTATATAAAATGATGGGAAAGACATAAGAATAATGTCTTATATAATTGATGAGCACAAAATAAATATTGTCAAATCACTAAGGAAAGTGTTATTGACAGAAGACAAAAGAAAAGGTCTTCATAATAAATGAGAGAAAAATGACTTGCTAGATAAAGCAAGGTAAATAATAAGTTTAACAAAATATTGTTGCAACAGAAGAAGTTTGTCAAAAGACAACATGAAAAATATATTGTACTGAAATAAAATGCTCTCATACAAAAGAAAAAATGATTATGATGTGAAGAAAAATATGAAAGTGGTGAATATTGAAAATAAATTCATTAAGTGAATATGTACAAAGAAATGACAATTAAGTCATAAGGTGATAGAAAATAATCACTATAAAAAAAAAAAAGAGAGAAAAGAGGGGAGATAACAATGATAATTAAAAATGCATTTAAAACTTATGAAGAAGTTATGGTACTTGTTATCAACTTGAGTGAATAATCACTTATTATTGTATAAATTTTTTTTTGTTTAAAACTGAATTGATAATAATATTTTTGAAAATTGAATAAATTTTTATGTCAATATTATGATATGCTATATGATGCATTTAAAAATTGAAATATGAGATATAGTATTGACAAGAATATTGTTATTAATGGATATTTGGTATCATAACCATTTTGTTTGATATTTTGTATCATAACTAATATGACATTTTGTATATACATTGACATTTTTTATATAGATTACTATTGTAATTTGTATTTTATTTTGACAAAAGTAAATTTTATTAAGTTAATGACAGTAAGACATAGAGATTGCTAAAAAAAACTAAATGTATAACATTAGTTTTTAAAGGGAAGGGGGATGTTGTAATAATCAGATTAGGCTATAGAATTTATAGTTGGCACAGAGATGGTTTGAATTATCTGGCCACTTAGCTTAGCGGAAGTAGAAAATATTAGTTAGAGCAGACGATAATAATTAGACGGGAAGGAGACAATAGATTTCTTCAGACATGATACAGTAGATTTTATATTCTTGACTGGATTGACGTAACTTGGTTTTCACATCAATTATCATTGAATCATGTATGTAATATAGAAGAATAAATAATATATATATTTATCTGCTCAGTGCTTTATATCTATTCTCTACATGTGTTACGTCTGTGGACATTTAATTACAAATTATATATATATACACCCAAGTCAAGCAGTCAACAAGAATAACTCCGAAGAGACCATACTACCTTTTATACAAGCTCCTTAGAAATATAATATACATACAACTGAAATACTAATCTACAAAACCACCCATGACAGATACGTTCATCTCTTAAATTCTATTAACTGGACGTTTTTTTAAAATGTCATATTCTTCCATCCCCCAACATAGCAAATTGTGCATTATTAGTCTATTGGCACTACAAGAGGCAAACGTAGGTGATTTGCACTAGGCCCACGTTAGCCTCAATCAGTGGCGCAACAAGGGGGGGGGGCATTGGGGGCATTTGCCCCCTCCAAAATAAAAAAAAAATTAAAAGATTAGACCAAAATTAGTCACATGATACATGTCACAGTAAGCTGTATCTCATGATGTTTAATACAAGTGATTTTTTGCCCCCCCCCCCCCCCCCGAAAGTTTGGTCTAGCTGCGTCACTGGCCTCAATTAATGTCTGGTACCCACTATGGTATGTGACTTGGGAACTTTCATCAGACCGGAAAAAAATCCAGCGTCTGTCAGTAAGGACTGAATCCCGCAATCTCAGGTTGACGTTAGAGAGCCAAAATGTCGGACCATCCGTACGAACTTTAAATGTAGTGGAGTTCACTTGGATAAAAATGTTTCTATTATAAGAAATAAATACAATTTTAAATAATTTAAAAAGGTTTCCTAACAAAAATGGTGGTCATATTATTTTGAACAAATTCTGAATTTATTCCATCTTGTTCTTTAAAATTGTGATTAGTTTACTTCTTGTCAAACTTAAACTAATTTTTGTTTTCAATATTAGATCGGCAACTTACAACCGACTAAGCAGAACTGCAGTTACAACAAGTAAGTATTCAATGTTATATATAATTTATAACACCTTGAAATCGTATTGAGAGAACTGCCCAAAACTCCTTACTTTAAATACTTCTTTAACGAGAGGTTGGATAAATACATCATTGTCATAAAGTTGAGTTTATGTATTTTGGACAAGATGATACTTATTGACCGGAGAAGCCATAGAAAAAAAATCTTTTTTTTTAAAAATCAAATAGGACTTCTACTACATACCTAAACACAATTATTATCTTAAAAATGATTCATTGTAATTTGATATATTGTTAGTATCAATACAAAATCATCTTTACGCCAAACAAAAAATTAAAAATTTTGGTTTGCCGAAGAAAAAACAATGATGGCTCCGTGTTTTGTGAAAAAAATCATGCTGGAGATTAAGAAAAATATCAAAGGATATATACTTAAATATGACCACACAAATAGCCTAAAAACTGTATTTACTGATTTTTTTAGTCAAAATCTGCATTCATGAACTTGAATGAAATTCTGTCAAATTAAATTCGTTTCTCATTTAATTTTTTTTTTCTAATTGTTTTCTTTCAGTGGCTCCTACAACACACCAAATGCTGCCCTGTACGTCAGGCTGGTCATCTTGGATAAACAGAGTTGATCCTGTAGTCAGCACAGGAGACTATGAGAAAATGAACAAAGAAGAACTGAACGTTTACTGTCCTGGTGGTAATGTAACAGATATTGAATGCAAGGACTCTGATACTAATGATGATTGGACAAGTCTTGCTGAATCCATTTGTAGCGTGGAAGATGGATTGAAATGTGTAAATCTTCCTTTTGATGGAATTCCACCATGCCATAACTATCGTATACGATACCAATGCATTTGTCCAAGTAATTCTTTTGATTTTTAAAAAAAATAATCGATATACAATCATTCGATCTCTGTATAAAATTTAAAATCAAGTAAAATCAAGGTATAGTCAAATAGTCTCTAATAAAGAGAAAAAAAACTAAAAGGAATTTTCGCTGGGCTACTAAATGGGGGCGAGGGCGGCCAGGGATGGCGAGGGTGTTTAATAAAGCCCCCCCCTGCACCTCCCCCCTCATATTTTACACAATGACATGATTTCCAAACGCGAGCAGGTCGAACTTGAGTAAATTTTGATAAGGACCTTGTGAAGCATTGAGTTTATTTTAAATCAAATTACTGAAAATTTCGCTTAGAAAACGTATGGAATATACGTAAATCGTACCATTTAACGCAGCGTCGTTTAAAACGTTCTGGGTGTGAGTGGGTTAATTTTTTTTTACCTTCTATTCATTTCCCATATTTGACAAAGAAGCGGACCAGTGGCGTCACTAGGGGGGTGCGGACCGCACCGGGTGACACCCTCACAAGGGGTGACACCAAAATGCAAAATATCTAGTTTTAGGCCTATATTCTTATTTTATAATTTAAAATAATTCAAAGCCGTATTTAATTTTTAAAAATAAATAAAAGTATCTCCGACTATTAACAGCAAATGACTTTATAAGGCTTCGAAAAAAATTAATGCCAAATATAAAAATATCTCCGATTATTAACAGACACTGCGTACTTTTTATTATTAATTATTTTAATGAAATTATTGGTATGCTTGCACTGACCTATAGATATCAATTATTTATTCTTCTATTGTCGTTGTATATTTATTTATAAATTTTGCTAAGAATGCTGTATGTCTATGGGGTGTCATGAGAGGGGTGACACCATGAGTTACCGCACCGGGTGACATCAACCCTAGTGACGCCACTGAAGCGGACAATTAAGAAATGGAAGCATGTTTTAAACTATGTGGGTCTGTGTGTTGAATGTGACATCCTTAATAACATGAATTCTTTTTTATATTATGCTTCATAGAGAGTTTGTAGGTTATTGATCTTAATTCAGTAAAGATGAAATTCTCCAGTGTTTGTATTCTCTATGCGCCTTCAAAAAAAAAAAAAAAGAAATAGCGGCAATAATATTATTATGTAAAAAGCGCTTATAAATGCAATTAAGAAATATGACTAAAATATTACTTTATTTAGAAAAATTAATAGCAATATTGCAAAAATTTTGTTAAAATTAAAATATTTTTGTACTTGAAAATTCAAGCTTATATTTTGATTATTTAAAAAGTAGATAAACAAAGGGTTAATTCATTGTCATATATAACTCTAATTTTTTTAAACAATAAATGTTGACTATACTTAATATTCATGTTACAAAATTGTTTATGTAATTTATTTGTCAGATGTAATACAAATGGTTTTATTATTAGTTCCTTGTAGCAATACAATAGCACCAAAGTATGGTACTCTGGACTGTCAACCAACCAGTGATGGTGGTAAAGAATGTGTACCACAATGTTCACCAATGTTTCAGTTTGAAAGACTGCCATACTCAAAATATGTTTGTAGTAGAAATGGAACATGGACACCTGACATTTCACTAGTACCAAACTGTGTTCAAGGTTAAGTTTTATTAAATCTAAATAGAAAAAAAAAATAAGTTGCAAAGATATTCAAGTTTTAGGTTCAAACAAAAAAAAACACAACAAAACAATCTAAGAAATACGATATGGTTACACCATTCAGTGGCGTAAGTAACCTTAGTGGCACCAGGGTTGGACTTACAGAAGTGTTGCCCTATTACCATACAAAAAAAAATGATACGATATTTCCTTTCTTTTTACTTTGAACTTAGTAAAAACTAATACATTATTTAGTTTTAGTTACTGAAAGATTGTTAGTTTCTTTTTATGATGTGGGAGAAAATTATGGACAGTTTTAAACTTCAATTTTTTTTAACGGGAGGATTATACAGTCATTTAGATTAGGGGTTCCCAACCTTTTCCTCGCCACGGACCAGTCAACGTTTAATTTAATGTTTGTTTGGTGGCCCAGTACCACACGATCCACGGACCGGCATAGGTCCGGGGTCCGGGGTGGGGGACCACTGATTTAGATGACTCTGGGTCCTCCATCGTATTATAGATATGTGTAATAAACTTCCCTTAACCATATCGGGCCATCCGGCAGATGAAGTAAAGAATTCACTTGTTTCTATAACCTCGGAAAATGAAGGGACTTTGTGGTTAGCACAACGCCCAGCCACCTTTACTTCCCCAACTTAGTCAGGTACCCACTTTAAGCTGGGTGGTCTTGGGGGACTTTCACCAGGACCTGAAAAAATCCCAAGGTTCTCAATGAGGTTCGAACCTGGGACAGACGAGTTCACGACCACCCTCCCCCTTAGATGTGTGCACTAGTTTAAATAATATACAAAAAATGTAATACATGGAATGATATTTTTATGCAATACATATTTCAATGTACATTTAATTCAATCTATAAACATATTGTATCTTATCATTGTATCTTATTTCTGCAGCTGGTGATTACTCAACAAGTGCAATCACTACGACACCGGGTATATTACGTTAAATTTTGAAATTTAAATAAATTTCAATCAAGTTTTCTTTAATTTTGTTATTTTTTTCTTTACTTTCAAATTTTAGGGGAGATATAAAATATTAAAAATTTCACTTATTTCTTACACTTAATTCTGAGATTAAATTAGGTTTCCGAACTATATTTAAAAAAAAAACAACAACTTATTTTTAAGAATTTAATTAAAAGCTATTTTTGATATCGCTGAAACCGATGAGGATTCTGTCGAAAAAAAAACATTATATAAAATCTCTTTTTGTATCCAATATCACCGATTCTGTTTTTATAGCGCCATCTATTGTGTCGGAATATTAAAAGTTGAGTGTTTTTTGCATTTCAAAGGTCGCAAGCAAATTTATTTAAGCTAGACATGCTTAATAATTTTTACCACAAACACGATTGCACTATTAAACGCATGCCTAACACACACAAACAAACAGACACATATAAAAAGACACCAATCTATCTATCTATCTATCTATCTATCTATCTATCTATCTATCTATCTATCTATCTATCTATCTATCTATCTATCTATCTATCTATCTATCTATCTATCTATCTATCTATCTATCTATCTATCTGTCTGTCTGTCTGTCTGTCTGTCTGTCTGTCTGTCTGTCTGTCTGTCTGTCTGTCTGTCTGTCTGTCTGTCTGTCTGTCTGTCTGTCTGTCTGTCTGTCTGTCTGTCTGTCTGTCTGTCTGTCTGTCTGTCTGTCTGTCTGTCTGTCTGTCTGTCTGTCTGTCTGTCTGTCTGTCTGTCTGTCTGTCTGTCTGTCTGTCTGTCTGTCTGTCTGTCTATTTATCTATTTATTTATTTATTTAATGAATTGAGTAAAACTTTATAGCACAGTTCCAGGGCTTTTTTTGGTTATTGAGACATGTAATATGTAATCGCAGGCATAAAAAACTGACCAAAATAGTTATACTTGCACTATAGTCCCATTTGATAATACTGCTCAAACTCGGCTCAATTATCGAGATGCTAGACCGTACATGTCCGGTCACTCGCACGCACATACACACATCCACACACTGACATACTTAAGTTAAACTTATCTTTCTTTTAACAGTATCTATTGTTAGATAAATATGTGGACTTAAGAACGTGAATGATTAATATCTGCAGTTTGATTAGTTCATATTTTTGTACTTAGTTTTTGCGTACACAGTAAAAAAAAGTTTTCTGAGCCTATTTGGATCTCAGAGAACAGATGAAACCAATGTTGATAACAAAAGTCTTTATCACGGCTTTAAGCCTAAATGTATACATCACAGTTTCTTTGACTGAAGCCAGGTAATATTACATACATTTTATATAGACATATTGGTACTAGGTAATATTACATACATTTTATATAGACATATTGGTACTAGGTAATATTACATACATTTTATATAGACATATTGGTACTAGGTAATATTACATACATTTTGTTTAGACATATTGGTACTAGGTAATATTACATACATTTTGTATAGACATATTGGTACTATGTAATATTACATATAATTTGTAAAGACTTTTTGTTGTATATCTTTTTTTTCCGACAGTGCAATTAAATGTCTTAGAGTGCTAGGCTAAACTATAAATTCAGGATATAGTTTGTTATTTGTTGCACTTGGATTAAATAAGATCTAAAACAAGACCATACAACGTTAAGAAAATAAAAAAAAAAAACGAGAAAAAAATACCCTTTTTCGGAGGTCGTGTTTGAAATTTTTTAAAAGATTCTAGAGAACACAATTTTAAATCTGCTGAACAGATATTTAATGTTTTAGAATTAGATTTGCATTTATTTGATTACTAGTAAACAAAGGCCCGGAAACCCGGACCGGCTATTAGGCACGCAGTTGCAGTTGAAAATGGTGATATATATTTGAGCGTGTTAACAATCAGTCTATATACAAAAATAGCTTGTCTATGTACTCGAAGTACATGAACAGGACATGAAGGACATGAACAGATTATTGTAGCCAAAACACATTTAAGGGACGCTTAATAATACATCAAATTAGGTTCATATTTTATATAGTTCATCCCAAAGAAAATAATCCTTATTATGGGTACAGAAGCTTAAAAAAATTCACAATTGCCTAAATAATTAACGATCAATATCTTACATAAAATGTTTATTTATGCATACATAACTTTAAATCGATTATTTTCGGTGAATAACAAAATCGTTCATATTGTTGTAAATTCTCAAATTACTCAAAGACACGTTTGTTCAATAATAATACAAATACTATTTATTTACTACAAATCTACTGAGCATTTAAACAACTAAATTAATAAATCCAATAGAAAATAACTGCACGGAGTCAAACGTACTGCGCTCTATAAGGTAACGGGCTTGTAATGCTAACATGTCTAACTCTTAACTTTCTCTCTGGTAACTAACTTTATAATTAACACTAGGGTCATTCCATGTCAACTCAACCAGTGGTGTTCACCCGACCCCCTCAGATCTTCCTGAAATTTTTATGGCTTGTGGTACATTCAAAGTTGAGTGATTCCTGAAAATTTTAGGCCATTTGGGCAAAAACTTTCTGAGATATGATTTTTTAAAGTTTTAAGGGTAGTCGCGAGTGCGCGTGACATTTACATTTTCGCGATGTTTGAACGTGAATATTTCAAAAACTAAAAGAGGTATCAGGCTGAAATTTTCAGTATTTACTCATTGTGTCCTAAGTTGAATGATGTATTTATTTTAAGTGTAGCTTGCACACAGAATGCCCTAAAAATTTCCAAACATTGCACTTCAGATAGTTTTCATCAATATTTGACTCGGTATAGCCAAGAACCTATAAGACATGAAATGATGTTTGTTATACATTTAGTAAGTACCATATATGTGTTTATTATTTTGATAGAGAATTCCTGTTAATCAATAATAGTGTACTCATGGTGGGCCCCTTTAAGCATCATGGTCGTCCATTTTTGCACTTATTGCGACCCCCAGATGACCATGTGGACAGTAATTCACACTTTTCATATTTTGCACACTTGTTAACCTTGGTAAGTACTAGCTATGGTGAAAATTTCGTATTGGTGTCTTAACGCCTTCTTGGTGAAAAATTGCATGCAATTGCATGATTATACACTATTATTGAATATTGCGTAGCGAATATTTAAAAAACTAAAAAAGGTGTCATTTAAAAAATTAAAAAAATCATATCTCAGAAAGTTTTTGAGGGGGGTCGGGTGAACAATTGTAAAAAAACTGGTTGAGTTGACATGGAATGACCCACTAGAGTCCAAATTATATCACCCCCCCCTTCCCCCAACCCGCAAACAATATCACGTGACTGGTGTCCCTCACTGAATAATCCTTATTGATGATAGCGCCAGTTGAGGAGGGGAAGGAAACGAAACTTGTTTTCCACCATCTACTTTTAGACGCATGTCGTTGCCCTACTGTCAGGCACCTGTCAAGGGGATACATGGTACAGAGTGGTGATACATGGTACAGAGTGGCGATACATGGTACAGAGTGATGATACATGGTACAGAGTGGCGATACATGGTACAGAGTGGCGATACATGGTACAGAGTGGTGATACATAGTACAGAGTGGTGATACATGGTACAGAGTGGCGATACATGGTACAGAGTGGTGATACATGGTACAGAGTGGTGATACATGGTACAGAGTGGCGATACATGATACAGAGTGGTGATACATGGTACAGAGTGGCGATACATGGTACAGAGTGATGATACATGGTACAGAGTGGTGATACATGGTACAGAGTGGCGATACATGGTACAGAGTGGCGATACATGATACAGAGTGGCGATACATGGTACAGAGTGGCGATACATGGTACAGAGTGGTGATACATGGTACAGAGTGATGATACATGGTACAGAGTGGTGATACATGGTACAGAGTGGCGATACATGGTACAGAGTGGCGATACATGGTACAGAGTGGTGATACATGGTACAGAGTGGCGATACATGGTACAGAGTGGCAATACATGGTACAGAGTGGTGATACATGGTACAGAGTGGTGATACATGGTACAGAGTGGTGATACATGGTACAGAGTGGCGATACATGGTACAGAGTGGTGATACATGGTACAGAGTGATGATACATGGTACAGAGTGGCGATACATGGTACAGAGTGGTGTGATTCTTTAGAAAGAACGACCATGCTTTCAGGAGAGTTACAACAATATTCTGATAATATTTGTTTAAGAATGTTTGAAGGATATTTACTGCTTTTGCAGGCTCCAACAGAGAAAATGTTTATATTTTACATGACAATAGACGATTTTTAAATTTTGAGTTCATGAATTAAAGTCTGTTAGAAATTAAACAGAAAAAAACAAACTTTCTTTAATAATATTTATAATGGCAATACTAAAACTAAATATGGCTTAGCATTAATTGATAAGTGGCAATAAATAAATAACTAATGTATATGCACACACCCATATATATTTAGTAATGATAACTGATATAAATATTTGTATGATATAATGATTTTTAAAAAAAAAAACACTTTTTTAAAATTTTGTATAAAAGCTTTTTTTTTTTTTTTACAAAGTTTTTAACATTTTTCTTTACCAATAGATATTTTAAACACAACCGACTAAGGAGGAATGTAGCTACAGAGAGTAAGTATTTAGTGTGTTATTATTTGATACATATGTTGTGGCTGTGTGAGAAGGACATACTACACAAAGTTTGGTTATGGTTAAATACAGTGTACGAGTCTTTTTTTTACTATATATAAGTTTATAGTTTCTTAAATACGACACAACCCTCAATCCTCTCTTCTAAAAGTTTAAGGAGCCCAAAATATTTTCTTCTGTGTTTGGCTACTATACCAGATTATATCACATCTAATGGGATTCTCGTACACCGTTAACTAATCCATACATGCAGAGAGAGATCAGACATGCGCTAATCCATTTCATATGCATTATCAGGCCTGGATTAACCATTAGGCACTTGCCAAGGGCACAAGCGTTTGGAAGGGGGGCACCACGACTCCTCAAGAAAAATGTATGTGTTGTGGTAGCTGCGCGTAATCGACATGACATTAGCAAATAGCAAAACATTGCAATGAAGATGCAAGAATTAGAATTTGCTTTCGAGCTTGTCTTTTGGGAAGAAGTGTTAGATATTCACGTGAACTTGAAAGCGTGTGCTGGTTTGTTTTCTTCACTAGCAGATCACTTGCATGAAGCTATTAATGAATTTTGAAAGATTTGAAGAAGCTGCAAAAGAAAAAAAAACACCAGGTGTGGATTATATAAGTCAACTTTGACCTGTAATCGTAAACGAAAGACAGTATTCTCTCTACGTCATTGTTGACAAACTTGAGACAGAGATGAGTAGAAGATGACAGATGTATAATAAAAAAGCAGTTCGATTTTCTTGTTTAATCGATGTATCACAAACATCTCAGTGTTTTGAAGGACTAATAAATGGTTATCTGAACAATACTTTATATACTGAACTACAACAGTTTTACTCCTATATTCGCCACAAATTTTGTGCATCAAAATCTGTAAACAACAATTGCAGTCATGTACAATTATACAAAGCAGTGTGCTTTTCCAAATGTAGAAATCGTCTTGCGCATATTTTTAACATTAATGGTTACGAACTGTTCAACTATGCTTTCTTTTTCTCAGAGTAAACGTAATAAAAAAAATCCAAGTAGATCGATAATGAAACAAGAAAGGATTTGTTCCTTTTCTCTAATTATGAGCAGACTTGTTGCGCAAAATTAGTTTATTAACTTTGATGATGTACTCAAAATCTTTGCCAGAAGTAAATATATAAAAAAAAAACTTAAAAGTGAAAATGCGTGCTCTATTTGACTTATCTATTAAAAAAGTTACAGTATTTTTGTATATTATTATTACTAAATTAATTAACCATTAATTGTAATACAGAAATCATTATTATAAGTTTATATGAGTGATAGTAAATACAAACATAAACATATGTGTAAAAAACTATTTTTCTTTGTCTGTGTTACGGGTCCTGATAATGATAATACTTGTAGAAGGTGTAATAATTCAGACAACTCAAATTATGAAGTTAACTCCAGTGAAGTAACATCAACAATCATTTAATTCTTGAACATAAACTGACATAAAGGTAAACTCAGGAGGAGTACAATAGCAAACTGTAAACATGCATCCATCTACATCGATGCCCAAAGCTAGACTCTACTAGAACATGCATCCGCATCCTATGATGCACAGAGCTCGACTGCTATAAACAAAGCATGTGCTTACATCTGTCGGTTAAATATACGTCATTTGGTACAATGCACTAAAATCTACAATAAACTACAACACAAGATGGCGGAATGACGCCATAGCTACTGCGGTGGGCGGAGTCTACCGGATTGCGTCAACAAGCTTAGGCTATACTATTTCTCCACATTCCTGCCCTCTACCTAAGCATGATGTAATCATGTAAAACCCAATACTTATGCCGACAAAAGGAAGCCACATGAAACAAAGTTCAATCTTAGAACATATCAAAATCATCATAACAACCAAAATAAATTATACAATGATTCATCAAATCAATATTGCATAGAATTATAAATCAATACATGCAAACAATATAATAAATATCATCAATCATATATGTATGAACATATTAAATTAAGTTAAAATTTCTCATCATTTTCTCATCTCATCCAGTAACATTGTACTTATGTTCCTCACTTATCCTCCCAACTTCATTAAATCCTTCCATCAGTTTGTCATTGTCTATTAACACGGGCGATTTTTTCTTCTCTTCATCTTCTTTTTGTCTCTCTATACATTTGTTTGAAAAAATTTCACCAGTAAAATTACCTAGCTTGGAGAATGGGGTCATCTCATCGCCCTCTCACTGACTCCAGGGGTGGCTGACATTCTGCTCCCCTCATGCTCCAGGCGCCTTCTTTCCTTCAGGACTGCTTGCATCCTAGCTTCCCAAACTACGGCTCTTTCATCCATCTCTCTCTGTTTTTCTTCCCTCTCTCTCTCTGTTTTTCTTCCATCTCTTTCTTTTCCTTTTCCTTTCTTTCTTCCCTCGCTCTCTGTTTTTCTTCCATCTCTTTCTTTTCCTTATCCTTTCTTTCTTTCTTCCCTCTCTCTCTTTTCTTTTTATCTACCCAGGTTTTCAATTCTTGGCCTGTAAGGCCAAGTACCTTAAATGTTTGATACTATATACCATACAAAAAAAATTCTATAATGTCATCAACATACAAGTAATAACAAAATAAATACAATATTCCTTTTAAAAAAAACCAGCAAATTAAATGTTTAGGCTGCTCTAGGTGGACCCTATTTTAACCTCTACTGTATTAAATACAAAATTCCACCAAGAACAACAAACAAATAATTACACCAGATTTCAATAATACAATATTCTAATAATAAATATAAAAAAATATGCCAACTTACATATAAAGAAATACACAATAGTTAATTCTGTTCCTTGACTTCAATGGTTGATCCTCGGTGATCCCGGTTCGCGATGTTCGATGTTCTCCGATGATGAGGTTGATCCTCGATGATCCTATGGTGGGGGTCCTCTGACGATGAGGAGGTGATTCCCAGCCACACGATAACGTCGACCCCGTCAGTACACAGCAACTCTGGCCACTTTAAACAGTAAAGTTGGCCACTTCAGCAACAGTAGGGTTGGCCTCTTCAGCAAACAGTAGGGTTGGCCTTTTCAGCAAACAGCAAGGTTGGCCTCTTCAGCAAAGGGCAAGGTTGACCTTTTCAGCAAACAGCAAGGTTGACCTTTTCAGCAAACAGCAAGTTGGCCTCTTCAGCAAACAGCAAGGTTGACCTTTTCAGCCAACAGCAAGGTTGGCCTCTTCAGCAAAGGGCAAGGTTGACCTCTTCAGCAATCAGCAAGGTTGACCTTTTCAGCAAACAGCAAGTTGGCCTCTTTAACAAACGGCAAGGTTGGCCTCGTCAACAAACAGCAAGGTTGGCCTCTTCAGCAATCGGCAAGGTTGGCCTCTTCAGCAAACAGCAAGGTTGACCTTTTCAGCAAACAGCAAGTTGGCCTCTTCAGCAAACAGCAAGGTTGACCTTTTCAGCAAACAGCAAGTTGGCCTCTTCAGCAAACAGCAAGGTTGACCTTTTCAGCAAACAGCAAGTTGGCCTCTTTAACAAATGGCAAGGTTGGCCTCGTCAACAAACAGCAAGGTTGGCCTCTTCAGCAATCGGCAAGGTTGGCCTCTTCAACAAACGACAAGGTTGGCCTCTTCGGCAAACAATAACGCTGGCCACTACAGAACACAGTTTTCACTGCGCACAGTCAGTGTGGTGGCCGCCACGTAATTCACCGATGAATACTTAACAGGTAATTACAACGAGTCTTAATGTACTCAGTCCGCTGCTCGTGAATCCAGCTAAGTCAGTCAGTACTCCGTCGGAGGTGCCAAATATATGTTACGTACTCCAAATAATTTCGAGTACTCCGTCGGAGGTGCCAAATATATGTTACGTACTCCAAATAGTATCGAGTACTCCGTCGGAGATGCCAAATATATGTTACGGGTCCTTATAATGATAATACTTGTAAAAGATGTAATAATTCAGACAACTCAAATTATGAAGTTAACTCCATTGAAGTAACATCAACAATCATTTAATTCTTGAACATAAACTGACATAAAGGTAAACTCAGGAGGAGTACAATAGCAAACTGTAAACATGCACCCATCTACATCGATGCCCAAAGATAGACTCTACTAGAACATGCATCCGCATCCTATGATGCACAGAGCTCGACTGCTATAAACAAAGCATGTGCTCCCATCTGTCGGTTAAATATACGTTATTTGTACCAAATGACGTATACACTAAAATCTACAATAAACTACAACACAAGATGGCGGAATGACGCCATAGCTACTGCGGTGGGCGGAGCCTACCGAATTGCGTCATCAAGCTTAGGCTATACTATTTCTCCACAGTCTGTATTTTGCATAATATTGAAAATAATAGCGGTCAGTAGAGGGTCGGGGGCTCGGGGCAAAAGGGGTCACCCGTATGGGTATGTGCCTATTGCCATAAGATGGCTTAATGCGGCCATGTGCATGAGTCACATATTGGTGTAAAATGTACAGCGCTAAAATGTTACTCAATATTTAGGGCTAATTATTTAACCCTGTGAGACACTCCCCCCCTCTATTTTATATGTGAGTTGACAACTGAATGTTAAATTCAAAGCCAGTCGAAATACCAGAAAATGATTTATGAAAATGTAGAAAAAAACTCAGGGATGAGATTAAAATGTCACAAATGCGCATCAAACGGATAGTGTGGTTAGCACAGCGCCCAACCACCTTTACTTCCCCAACTTAAGTCAGCTACCCACTTAAAGCTGGGTGGACTTGTGGGTAGAATTTGAAACAAATTTCACCAGGCAAAAATTCCCATAGTTTTTACCGAGGATCGAACCCAGGACTCTTAGGTCGACAGTCGAGTATCTATACCACTCGGCTATCCGTCACAATTTTCACTAAAATATAAAGCTGTAAATTTTTTCTGAACTCATTATTAAAACTATATTTAGACTTGAGCTAGTCGTAAGTAAAATAAAAGGAAAACAAAAACCCCAAAGAGACAGACTGAAAGTAAAGAATTACAATAAAAGTAAATGGTTATTAAAATGAAATCATATAAAGATTTTCTATTATCTAACAAAAGCTGACTTTCATGGATCACTTTGAAATATAAAATGAGGCATTAAATGTGAACGTATTCCATGCATTCTATATCTCAATATGTATTTGGGTTCAATCTGGTGCTTGGTATAGAGATGTAGAATTGTAAGAAATAAATAAAAAATAAAATAGATTATTAAGGAAGAAAGAATGGTAAATGATTTAATAATGAATAGTATTAACCTTGAATAACTGACTTAGTAAATATGTTGTATGTATTTAATTCAGATTGTCCAACACCACCAACACCACCTAATGGAAATGTTTCTTGTGACTATTCGGATGCTCTTCAACTTGAAATGTTAGTGTCACGAATTTTTTTTTTAGCTAAACCCTTATAATTAAAGTTTATGAATCTGGTCATCTTGAAATATTGGCATCAAATAATGGGAAAGACGTTTGAATCACTGATCGAAAAAGGAAAGGGTGTAGATTTCATTGCATTTTTCCTAATGCCTTCTGAAATGACTTAATACTTTTTTTTATCACCTCAGTCAGCATCAACTAAGAAAGTTTCAGCACATAATAATAATCGATAAATTCTTCAACTGTCACTGTTATTTCTCATGGCACATCCGACTTTTAAACCTGAACTTGCATCATCTGTTCCACATAATGATCCGTGAATTATAAGGCTACAAGAAAGTACATGAAGCTACTGCTTATGTTGCAATGATCTCATTCTGTATAATCATGGACTACTTGAGTGATGTCTTAGTTGGTTTATCATTTTTTTTTAAACTGTCACTTGGGATAAAGTTATCCGTGAAGAGCGTGACAAAAGAACAACAACTCACCCCATTATCTATTAGGCACCTGAATGACTTTGTGTCGCATTACAACATGCAGCATTTTAAAGACTTGAACATAACTAATCATTTTCTGATAATTTGCCCTGATATGTTTGGATAATGAAAATGACTACGGAAAGTAAGAAATTTTTAAGTCCTAAATGATGCAGCTGAGCAAAGCTTAGTCTTCAGGAGTGCAGTGTACATTCTAGACAATCTAGAGGATAGTAGCATTTTTATGTTGCAGGTGATATAGAAACATTGTCACGAGATTCCGAAAAAGATAACCCTCACTACTGGAGCTAAGTAGACATTTTTAGAAACCACATATGAAGACTTTAAACCAATTGATATACTGCGGTATTAACAATTGAGAGATTATTTTAAATGTTTAATTATATTAACTGGTAAACTGCTGACCATTCGAATTGATGATTTTCAAAGCTGATTTTTAGTACTTAATTTTATGCTATTTTTTTTAAAAACGTCTTTGACTCTTTTGAGCTAAGAGAAATTATCATTATTTTTCATCAAAATTTTTCAGAGTACATTTTATCGTACTTAATTTTTGAGTGGCACCATAATCTACAGATGTAGATTGTATTTCCTAGTTAATTACAATAAAAAAGATTCTGTTAAGAAATTCAATAACCAAATCAGAACCATAATAATGTAGACTTTCTAGTCTAATGACAT
Source organism: Bulinus truncatus (assembly GCA_021962125.1). Taxonomy (NCBI): domain Eukaryota; kingdom Metazoa; phylum Mollusca; class Gastropoda; family Planorbidae; genus Bulinus; species Bulinus truncatus. The sequence continues at coordinate 4,079,349 of JAGDYQ010000013.1, read as the reverse complement.
TTGAAATTTTTTTGAATGCTTGTTTTTCATTAAGTTTCCATTTTATCAGTGTCAAAGAATAGAGTTGAACACAATAATATCTTAAAAAACTAAATGGATTTCAATATTTTTATTGCTATGATATTATAAGGTTGGTTTGCCTAATATCTTACCATATCCTGAGTATAAAAATAATTGATTTTACTTCGTTTAGAATTTGACTATATATATTATCCATTCATTTAAATCTATTTATCTATATTTCAGATTTTGCAATTTTATTTGCATTACAGGATACGTATTTGATGGTGTAGATTCTCCAGAAATTCCTTATATTTGTGATATTAGCACCGGTTTCTATGATGATCCTAAACCACCCCTTTGCATTCGTATGTCTAATAACTTCTAGTCATACACTTTTTCATAATTTAAAATAACATTTTTTTATCGCAAACTTTGAATATAAAATCAAGCAATTTAAGTCTTTTCCGTTTCGGACAAAGGACATTTTAGAGCATTTTCGTGTACGCAGTGGCTACGGTTACGCTGGACGAAATCCGTATTTTTTTCCCGGGTTACAGCCATAGATATTGCTCCACGCGTATGGGTTTTGATAAATAGAGAGGGGAGTAATCATGTTGAATAACTGTTACAAAAATAAATAATGATTACGCCCCTTTGATTAGCATTTATTATTTATATTTAAAATATAAGCAAAAAACGGTACCTAAGAAACTCTTATTTTTGGCCCTGAGAGTTCAGATCGCGAAATTGACTTTTGATGTACACTTGGCAGGCCAAGACATACAAAATGATATATACATCTTGGGTCTAGGACTTATGGTTGTTGAGATCTAGGGTGATGACGGACAGACAGACAGACAAAACGGGGACAATAGAGCATTTTTTTTCGAAAATGCACTAAAAAATAACATCTCTCTCTCTCTCTCTCTCTCTCTCACTCTCTCTCTTTAATTGTATTGTTAGATATGGAAATAAGTTGCAGCTAAAAATGCAATTAAAAATTAATTTAAGAAATGTGTTGCCTAGTGTTATCAAAATGACTTGATCTGTTAGATTATTTCAGGCTAGCTACGTCCACAATAAACGGTTGTGACTCTTGAAATATATAAAATGCATTGTTGAAGTCGAAAAACATTTATTTCAACAATTGTATAAATATTTCAAACCCTCTCTCCAAGTTGTTGCCGTAATTAATGGAAGTGTCTTAAAGCTATTTATATTTTTTTTAACAAATGCAAAAGGGGAAAAAAGAAAGTTAAATAATAAAAAAAGTTTTTTTTTTGTTAAACTACTCAATTTTTATGTACTAAAAAGAAACAAAATTCATTCACTACATCGTAAACATATTTATATAATTTTTATAATTACTAAAAAAAGCGTGACCGCCAATATTTACTATTAGTTTTGTTTGCAAATAGTCTGTCAATGAAAGTAGTTTAAGGAAAAATTAATTCCTGTATATTCTTTTTAATTTTTGTTTATAACTTTACAATAAATAGATTTAGAAGACGTAGGAGCCTTCTAAGTATATAATATTTTATTGCATGACACCGAACACCAGCTTCAGGCTTGTTATTTGAGATATTAGACATATATATATATATATATATAATAGTAGTATATAGTATAATGTTGATAATACACAATATTCATTAATAATTTTTCGTATATGTCTTCAAGCTAAATGTGATCCACCATGTTTAAATGGCGGTGTCTGCACAGCTCCAAACGTTTGTACTTGTACACCTCCATATTATGGAGACAGTTGTTTACATAGTAAGTATGTTACTGAAAAAATTCCACTAAATCAAGATGAATTTTTTTCAATAGAAATATTAAAATTTAAAATATTAACATTTTGAAAAATATAAGCAAAGTATATTCCATATATATTTACATTTTTAGGATCTCTGACCTTTCATAATATAGTTATTTGTTTCTAATAGTCATGTCATAAAATATTCAGTTATTTCCCTTTATTGTGTCACGTATCTGAAGTCCCTGTAAGGATGAGATGTTTATCTCTTAGATCCTATATACCAGCGGTTGTGAACCTCTTTCGCGACTGTACCCCAGTGGGTATGAAAGTCTATAAAACACTAGTCAATAGTGCAATGACCATGGACTCACTCCGGGAGAAATGGCAGCTAAAATCGCATGTTGCAGACTTCAGATATTTACATATTTACTTCTTTCACCAAAAACTTATTTTTAAATAAAAATCTAACGGACATAGTACTAGGTGAGAAAAAGTATTTGTGAAGTGGAAATATCCTCAGAATTAAAGTCCCTGTAAAAATGATTTTTTCTTTTTGTCCTATTAAGCAGGGGTCACTAAACTACGGCCCCTAATCCGATGGTGGTACTTAAATTTGGTTAACAAAACATGTGTAAGAAGAGACGTAGTGATACGTTTGATACTTGAATACAATGTTTAGAGTTGTAAGCTAAAAACCAAAAACAAAACACACTTCAGTATAGAGGCTAACTAGTTAGAAATATGTTTTAAGGAAAAAAAAACGTAATTTAAAAGGTACAATCAAAATAACTTTTTCTTTATATTCTCACAATATTTTATTTAAAGCCAATCATTCTCGGATTACATATTCGACATTGTTATCAATAAAAGTATACTTTTGTCAATAATTAGTAAAACAAAATGACAAAAAGTATAACCATCCACACTTCATATAGTAGGCCTAGGCCTCTGAAGATACACAGAGTTATCCAGATTTCATGCATTTTTTCAAATGAAATTTAAAAGATTGCACCAAAAGGTAATAAAACAAAAAAAAAAAGATCAATATATCTAACATACGTTTATGTGAATCATTACGACTAAAATTAAAAGCGTGGGTGATTACAATATTCTGAACTAAATATGTCTTTAGTAGTAATAAATGAATAAATAAATGATGTTAGATTTAAATGGATATTCACGCGTATATTTTAATAACAGTTTTTTTTTTTGCTGTGGGGATAAACATATTATTGAACAGAATTCGGAACAAAATTAAATGACCTTACTATATAGGATTTTGACGGCTCTCAAAAGCTGCTCACGATGTGTTTTTATTCCCCTTTAACCAAAATACGTCGCGACACTATTTACATGATTTAAATTAAACTAGAAATACTAATCTAGAAGTTTCTTTTTAGTAGTTTTTCTGTTCTGCTTTAAAGAGAAAATTCTGTTGCCCTTCAAAGGCTGCAACTCGGGTGTTTTCCAACCCTTGCACCAGGCACAGACCTGGGTATTTACATAAACAAATGCGTTTATAAAACAGAAAGTTAGAAAGTTTCAATAATGAAAACTTAAATAGCGATCGGAACTCATAGAAAATAAGCTGCTAATTTGAAGTATTACTTTGAGATCTAAACTTAACTCACACAGTGTAATACACAAACATTGGCTAACATCAAAGAGTCAGAAATAAAACAAACAAACGCATTTATTGTCTTACTAGTTGAAAAGCCTGCTGAAGCTGGCTGCTACCTGCGATATAAAAGAAATCCTTGTTGTGTTTAGATTGACGGATGCGAAAATTTCCAGTTTTATGAACAGAAATAAGAAAGAAATGTATGAAATACTTTAATAGAAAATAACATTTGGCTTTTATTGCCATGGCCACAATACGATATGAAAAGAGCTAACAAAGAGATGCACGAAATACTGCTATAGAAAAGAACATTTATCTTTTGTTGCCATGAATACAATACACCATATTTTAAGTGTACGGACCATCAGCCGGATTACCCCACATTTTAAGTGTACGGACCATTAGCCTGAGGGAGACTGACTGCTCCGAAAATTTCCAGTTCTGGAATTCCCCAGACTATTTTTAGCCGAGCAAGTGAACTAATACAGTGATGTACTTTTCATTTCGTGCGGTGCCGTGTATTGTAACGTGCAGACATTTGGCTTTTATTGCAATGAACATCCTATACACCGCACGGTATGAAACATACATGGGAAAGGGAAACATACGGTCGGTCTACCGGTCTACTACGTTAGACGATTATGTGTATTAGATAACTGAATAATAATATTTTTAATATTGGTTCTTTCCACTACATTCGATATAATTGGTCATGTGATTAGGTCATCAGAGTTGTGTAGAAACAGATCCGAGGTTCGGTTCCATGGACTGTATATTATTCAATGATGGTGGTAAGGAATGTGTACCACAATGTCTGCCAACGTTTGAATTTGAAATGAATCCACCTCCGAAATATGTTTGTAGTAAAGATGGAATATGGACACCAGACGTTACACTTGTACCAGACTGTATCCAAGGTACATTCTTTCTTTTACCCAATATATTTATATAGTAATTTACGTAATTTGAGAAAGCAATCTATTAAGCCAAACCATTTATAAATTGGTAAGTATATTTTATTATACACTTCTATTAAAAAATAATCAAAGTCATTCATAATGTACTGTTAGTAATGGACCGAATCCGCTCCTTCTCCCATGGAAAGTTCTTTAGATCACAAAGTACAGGCGGTCCTCGTCTTTCGCACATTCTACTTTCGAACAATTCGCAATTTCGAACATTTTTTACAAATATATTTTTTAAATGTGTTTTTAGAATCGTCCATAAAAGCGCTAGTGAAGCACTTTCAATAATTTCCGACTCGGTCTACGGAATTTCCGGTCCATACCCGGTCTTTCTCCGCCCTTCTTGTTTCCGAAGCAATCGTTATTGTAATGTCATGATCGCTATTTTGAAAGTGATTTTGTTGGTTATATATACTTTTTAATTCCTCTCTACTTTTGAACATTCAACATTCGCACACACTTTCAGGAACCAATTATGTGCGAAAGTCGAGGGCCGCCTGTAATATAGTTTCTGAATACTGTGGCTCCTGCAATTATATTATTGTTGTAAGCAGTTTGATTTATCAGAATTACAAGTTACAAAATCTAATAAAAGATGCAACTTATTATACACGCATTTTAATTAAATTGTACCATTTACATTTTGAAAAAAAAAACACCTTTCTACTATTTAATTTTTTTTCGAATATTAAAATATAATATAATTAATATTTTATGTAATTTGCCAAAAAATATGTAAATATATTTATTTTAAGAATAATAAAGCTTAAAACAAGCAGTTCTGTTTACATTTTTAAAGACGTTACCGATTGAAGAGATAGAGAGAGACACATAACAATGTACCACGCGTGTTTACTGCTTTGACCTACCTTCACGCGGTTAATCTTATTTTTGTCATATGTCATATAACATTCTTATTATAGAATTTTCAAATGTATTTGAACTAATTTAATGCTTAGCTCGACAGTTTTGTAGCAATCCAGTTACACCAAAGTTTGGTTCCATGAACTGTCAGTCAACCAGTGATGGTGGTAAAGAATGTGTACCACAATGTCTGCCTATGTTTCAATTTGAAAGACTGCCATACTCAAAATACGTTTGTAGTAAAAATGGAACATGGACACCTGACATTGCACAAGTTCCAAACTGTGTTCCAGGTTCAGTTTTATTTCATCTATGTAGAATTATTTCTTTAGATAAACAAATTTAGGTAAAATAATTAACATATTCAGCTTGAAAAAGGTCATTTTTAATAATAACGGCAAAAAAAAATCGTTATTATTTTGAGAATCTTCATAGCTAGTGGAGAAAGTTTTATTTATTCAGCTCTTCATAGCATTAAACGTAAACACAACTTTACTATAATCTATTTACTCGGGGTCTCAGTTAAAGATATGTGACCTTTGATCTTTAATGAGTAAGGGTTAAGTAGATGCCATTAACTTATAGAGACTAGTTTAATGCAGGCAACGTAAGCTGACCATACATATGCGTCAATGATACATGTTTTTGACATTTACAGAAGGGTATTTATTATATATATATATTCTGATTGTTTAATGAATTTTATATTCAGAGCCGTCGCCAGCTATTGTGTGAGTTAATTTTCGGCGCCTTCCTCCCAATCGAAAAAAAGTGCAAAAACATTTAACAGCGCTATTTAGGCGCCCCTTCCTAGTTCGGCGCCCGTGCGGCCCCACAACCCGCAGTACCCTTACCTCGCCACTGTTTACGTCTTTCAAAACAAAGGTAGTTTTAAGGGCTTGTAAGTCAACATTATAAGGTAGTAGAAATGACCAGCTTGTAGGAGAAAATGTGGAATAATTCAACACATAAATATATTCGGCGAATCATAAATCTTTCAGTTGACTTCGTATTCGGTGTATGTACATATGTATACATTCTTAGCATTTAGAAGCATGCGCCTACTACTGTTTTTTAAATCTTAAATACTATAATAACATATTATTATTATTGTCTATCTCTACAGAAACTGATTATTCAACAACCACAAAGGTTGTTACACCTGGTATCTTACGTTAATGACTGAAACATATAAATAAACTTCATAATTGATTTTATTATCTTATGTATTTTTTTAAAACTATGAATAAAGTGAATATTAAAAAGAAATCTTTTCTGTTTCAAATTAGTTGTCGATAAGTCATGAAAAGTAAATTACATTTAATTGCCCGGGGTGGGGGTGGTGTATGAGGCACCCATTTTGGAAAAAAAAACAATGGTTACTTATTTATTTTGTATAAGGAATTTTTTTAATTAACACCAACATTACCATAGAGTGTTGCCTACATTATTATGGGGCACATTGTATTCGACACCAAGTGGACATTGAAAAACGATTCTATGGACAAGCCGTGACTACTGAAGCAGATAAGGGACGAGTAAAACACTCGACGGTTGACCTGAAGGTCCCAGGTTCGATCTCCGGTGATGACCGATGGATATTTTAGGTCATAGCTAGTGTCCTCGCTATATCTTCCCGTGGCGTCTCTAAGGCCATTGCACTATCGGCAGAGGTGGGGTTGAAAGAAGGGCGCTATTAAAATAGTCCCATTGGCTGTTTATAGGATCCCATAGATTTTATCTCACACTTACATATACTTCACACACACACACATACACACACACACGCACACGCACACGCACACACCACACACACACACACACACACACAGAGCAGGTAAACGGTTCATCAAATTCATCTGCCCCAGATAGTCTGCATTGACTTTGTAAGAACTTTACGTTCACTATAATAGCCCACATACAAAACATATATTGGTGGAGATATATATGAGATACCATTTATGTTTCATCAATCTCATATTTTCTATTTAATTATTTACTTTAAAAAAAATTCTGATTTCCTTTCATTTTAACGAAGTACATGAAAGGGTAATCGTCATAAGCCACAAATAATCTTATCTACAAGTTTGTATGTACATAATGGAAAGTTTATTAGTTCTTGAAGAGATAACAAAATTGTAAAGGTCACAAGTCAACAAACATAAATAAATAATGTACCAGTATAAAATACCAAAAAGACCAAATCGAAATAAATATTTGTTTGTGTATCTGCTTCTTGATGTTGTTTCACAAACAAAAACAAACAAACGAATAAATTATTTGAATTCCATTCATTCTCAATACCGTATCTTTAATTCTATTGAAAACAGCAGTAAAGAGACAATTGATACTCAATTTTCCAATACAATTAGGTTGTAATCTCTTAATACAAATATCCGAATCTAAACAGCGGGGCCCGATCGAAACCCATCTGGTTGCAGTGCTGTCAAAAATATGTTTAAAATACCTGGCGAGCGATGAGTAGATAACTCTTTCTACAAGAACAGTATTTCCCAAATTTTCGACTTCTGTTTATCCCCTCCTTACTTTCGTACGACTGGGAACTCCTCATAAAAATGTATCCATATACTTAAAGTAAAGTTCCCTTAACCCTAACAGGCCATCGGGGCAGTTGAAGTGTAGAATTCATCTGTTTCTATAACCTCGGCATATGAAGGGGTTGTGTGGTTAGCACAACGCCCAGCCGCCTTTACTTCCCCAACTTAAAGTCAGGTACCCATTTAAAGCTGGGTGGACTTGTGGGACGACTTTGAAACACATTTCACCTGGAAAAATTCCACATGGTTCTCACCGAGGATCGAACCCAGGACTCTCAAGTCGACACTCGAGTATCTACACCACTCGACCACCCGTCCCACTCCATATACTTAAACAATCGCTTTATTTTCCTTTAATAACAATCACATTATTTTTTTTTTTCACTTTTTGATTTAACGAGCACATTTTTTTTCAATGTTATCAGTTCGTTGATGCGCGTACTCTTCTAGTTTCCTCGAGGTGTATACAAACCTCAATTTGGGGAATCATGTTATTGGGGTACAATAGGTCATATAACTTAAGGAGGCCTACATTCAAATGACGACAGGTAACGACAAGGTCACATGTTACCTTTATTAAAAGTCAAGTATAACCTTCATCCTACACTATTCAGTAGAGATAGATGTTAATTTTTTTTAATGCGTACATATTCTGAAACAGTTAACATTTGTTTGTAAAGCGCCATATATATTTATAATTTACTTAATCAGGATTTTTCCCAAAACAGCAGCACAAAGAAATCAAAAGATTCCACCATGTCTAATATTTTATCGTCTATACGTCAGCGTTGAATGTGCTCTCTTGACCCACTTTGTAGCTTAATGGTAGCGCCAGCCCAGCTATAGTAATTTCACATGATCTTATCGATATGTTACACACCATTTTTTAAAATCTAAAATTGGCAATTAGTTCAATATTACTTTATTATTCACACATAATTTTATTATTAAATGTGTTTTATTTTTTTTTTTACAATAATCAGTTGACATGCTAATGTTATTTTATGTACAGTATTCTCTCATTTTCCGCGGTTAAACGGATACAGAATTTACCGCGACTGGGGATAAATGAATTAGTTTCGTACTTAGAGCACATAAAAACATGAATACGACCAAATAATACTGTTTTTAAAAAAATTACTGGAGCTGTCTATACATGAAACACTATTATACAACCACCATTGTGCTCGTTTTGCTTATTATATTTCACTAAATAATAGGACAAAACGTAATATTAGAAATTAAAATAATCTGATTTTATAAAAGAAATCAGAAAAACAAGGCGAGTTGTCAAACGTTGTCGAACGAGTCTTGCTTGCTTTGACGTTTCGGGAATTCCACAAACGCGACAAATCTATGTATAGAGTTGAGTCTTGCAGTCTGCTGCTGTTGTCCCGCATGGTTGGTTGGGCGAAGAAGAGAATTATATATGTTGATGTTGTACATATGTACTTGTACAGTTCAGTCAATCCTATTGCTGAATGTTTGCACAATGCAGTTAGTTTTATTGGAAACAACAAATATACAACTGAGTTCACAGCTGAAAAAAACTTCTGATTAAAACTTATGTAATGTTGTTCAAACAAAGTTTTCTTATCCAAATATTGGAACACACAAAACACACACGTACAATAATTTAATAGTATAACGATAAACTAATCTTCATTGTGGCCACTATTTGTTAGATAAACATCTGGGCTGTAGAACTGCTCAACCGTTCCTTTGTGCTCAGCTTTCGTATAAGTAAAAAAAAAACCCTAATAAAAACATAACAACTCAGTACCTATTTGATCCGCGGGCACTGAAGGAACCAACCATGACATCAAATGTTTTAGCAAATGTTTTCTACATGAGTGTCTTCATCGCAGTGTCTGAAGCCAGGTATATCTTTTATAGACATTTTTATAGACATTTTATTGTCATTTTTATAGATGTATTTATACAGCGTCTAGCGAAACAAATAATTCTAATTAGTGAGTACCATAGATAAGGACACGTGAACTATAAAATGTGCAGCTTTCACTTTTGATGTTACTTCGTATGAGAAAAAAAGCTTTTTTTTATATTTCGTTCTCATAGATACCAACTAAAAAAATTGATTGAACTCTACTTTATATTAGGATGCTCTAATTATCTAATACTAAGAAGGAATGGATACAGAAAATGTTTGAAAATTAATCATTTAGCTAAAAAAATTCACTTGTTTCATAACCATTGTCAATTTACCTTCATGACAGTATAAGTTTTCTAGCTAAACAAAATTTTTTAAAATTTATTTTCATCATGATACTTCATCTCGTTATACCTATTAACCGGACGATTTATTATGTCATATTCTAACATCCCCAACATAGCTAATTGTGCATTAGTCTATAGGTACTACGAGACACATACGTAGTTGACTTGCACAACGCTCACTATAGCCGCAATTAATGTCTGGTACCCATTTAAGGTATGTGACTTGGGAACTTTCACTATAACGGAAAAATCCAGAACCTGTCAGCATGCTCGAATTCGGCACTCTTAGGTTGACGTTATAGGGCGAACATATACGGCCATCAGTACGAACTTTAAAAATAGTGGAATTCTTTTGGATTAAAAATGTTTTTAACTGTTGAAGAAATGAATAAAGTTTTAAATAAGTTTAAAATGTTTCCTAACAAAAATGGTGTTTATATTATTTTTGAAAAAAATCTGAATCTATTCCTTCTCGTTCTGTTAATCTATTTTTGTTTACTTCTTGTCAGACTTAAACAATCTATTTTTGTTTTCAATATTAGATCGGCAACTTACAACCGACTAAGCAGAAATGCAGTTACAGCAAGCAAGTATTCAATATTATATCATTTATAACATCTTGTATTTTTGGCTTTGACAGAAATGCCAAAAACTCCTTACTTTAAATACTTCTTTCACGATAGATTGGACAAATACATCATTGTCCTTAAGTTGAGTCTATGTCTGTAACACAAGATGATCTTTATTAACCAGAGAAGCAAAGCGAGTAATCAAGATATCTTCATAAAAAAATGTGGATTGTTGATACGGCCGGTCCCCATATACACGCAAAATTCCCTTATTTTAATTAAGTTTGACTTAAACTATAGGCCTAAAAACAATAATTATCTTAAAAAATGGTTATTTGTAATTTATTTTTTTTGTTAGGATCGATACAAAATCATTTTTACGCCAAACAAAAAGGAAACATTTTGGATTTCCGAAGAAAAAAAGCACATGATGACTCCGTGTATTATGATCCAATTGTGCTGGAGATTTAGTATAAAAAGCAAATGATGTTTACTTAAAAATGACTCTAAATATAACTTAAAACTCTATTTACTAATTTCTTCAGTCGAAATCTGCATTGATGAACTTGAATACAATTCTGTCAAGTTAAATTCTTTTCTCTTTTAATTTCCATTTCTTCCAGTGGCCCCCACAACACACCAAATGCTGCCGTCTTGGATCAACAGAGTTAATCCTGTAGGCAACACTGGAGACTATGAGAAAATGACTAAAGAAGAACTGAACGCTTTCTGTCCTGGTGGTAATGTAACAAAAATTGAATGCAAGGACTCTGATACTAATGATGACTGGACAAGTCTAGCTGAAGCCACTTGTAGCGTAGATGCTGGATTGGAGTGTGTAAATCTGCCTTTTGATGGAATTCCACCATGCCGAAACTATCATATACGATATAACTGCATTTGTCCAAATAATTCTTTTGATTTTGTAAAAAAATAATCAATATACAATCATCCGATTTCGAATTTATTGAATTTAAAATCAAGCCAAATCAAGGTAGAGTCAAATAGTCTGTAATACAGATAACAACAAAAAGGAATTTTTGACTGGGCTACTAAATGAACGAGAGGGGGGGGGCGGAAGGGGATGGCAATTTGGGGAGAATTGAGGTTTATTCTAAATCAAATTACTGAAAATTTCGATAAAAAAACGTATGAAATATATAGATGAACCATTTTGAACAGAACCTTTCTCCCGGCAAATGGCGCCATATAATGCATGAAAAGTTTACAACGTTCTAGGTTTGAGTGGGTTGATTTTTTAAATCTTATATTTATTTCCCATGTTTGGCGAAGAAGCGGACAATGAAAGAATGTTTTAAAATATGTGGGTCTGTGTAATGAATGTCAGATCATTAACAACATGAATTCTTTTTAAGATTATGCTTCATAGAGAGTTTGTATAATAGATTGATTGTTGTTCTCAAGTCAGTAAGGATGATATTCCCCTGAGTTTGTATTTTTTGTTGGCCTTAAAAAAAAAGAAATTGCGGCAATAACATTATGTTGTAAAAAGCGTTTATACATGCAATACAATTAAATACAACTAAATATGATTTAGAGACTTTATTTAGAAAACTTAATTACACTATGGCAAAAGTTGTGTTAAAACTAAAATTTTATTTCACCATTCAAGCCAATATTTGATTATTTAAAAAGTAGATAAACAAAGGATTAATTTGTTGTTTTGTAACTGTAATTATTTTAAACAATAAATGTCGACTAGGCTTAATGTTCATGTTACATAATTAGTTATGTCATTTGTTTGTCAGATGTAATACAAATGGTTTTATTATTAGTTCCTTGTAGCAACACAGTTGCACCAAAGTTTGGTACTCTGGACTGTCAACCAACAAGTGATGGTGGTAAAGAATGTATACCACAATGTCTGCCAATGTTTCAGTTTGAAAGGCTTCCATACTCAAAATATGTTTGTAGTAAAGATGGAACATGGACACCTGACATTGCACTAGTTCCAAACTGTGTTCAAGGTTCAGTTTTATTTTATCTAAATAGAAAAAAAAATAGATAGCAAAGATATTCAGGTATTAGGTAAATAAAGAATGCGTGGGTTCGTCTTTCAATGACGTAAGTAACCTTCTTGACGCTTCAGTGGGACTAGGAAGGTGTTCCCCCATTACCATACAAAAAGTACTAAAATATTTGATTTCCTTTCTTTATACTTTGGACTTAAGAGACAGACACACATTTACCTATAAAAAAAAGTGTTAATAAAAAAAGACTAATAAATTCTTTGATATTTGTTACTGCAAGATTGCAAGTTTCTTTTTACGATGTGTGAGAAAATTTTATGACCAGTTTTATACTTTAATTGTATAGACACAACGGAAGGGTAATATTAATAGAGTCATTTAGATCGGTGGTCCCCAACTTTTTTCTGGCCACTGACAACAATGGATAATTTTCCCGCTTCCCATCGGAATGGGGGGGGGGGGGAGGCGTTGATTATTTCTCGTCCATTGAAAGTCGCACAATCCCGAGAGAAATACACCACAGTAAATAAGTAATAATTTAATGTTTCGTAGGCGGTCCAGTACCATTTCATCCATCGGTCCGGTGTTCGGCGGCTGGGGACCACTGTGGGCCCTCCATCGTATTATTGATGTGTGTACGAGTTTTAAATAATATAAAAAAATGTAATACATGGAATTGTATTTTTTATTTAATACATATTTCAATGTACATTTAATTTAATCTATAGACATATTGTTTATTATTGTATCTTATTATTGTATCTTATTATTGTATCTTATTTCTGCAGCCAGTGATTATTCAACAAGCGCAATCACTACGACACCGGGTATATTACGTTAAATTTTGAAATATAAATAAATTTAAATCAAGTTTTCTTTATTTTGTTATTTTTTCTTTACCCTCAAATTTTATGGGATATTTAAAATAATATTTATATTTCATTTATTCCTTACACTTAATTCTGAGATTAAATCATGTTTCCAATCTATATTTTTCTAAAACGTTTTTTTAAGAATATAATTAGAATCCATTTTTGAAATCTTTGAACAGGTAATGATTCTGTGAAAAAAAAATCTTTTTGTAATCAATATTACCGATTCTATTTTTACAACGCCATCTTTTCTTAAGTAAATGGAATGAAATATATTTCAATTCATTAGAATGTGTCGGAATATTGAAAGTTGAGTATTTTTTTTTTTTACACTTGAACGCTATCCGTTTTGTCTCAAGCTAATGCATATCAGATAGACATGCTAAATAATTTGTACCACAAACACGAGCGCACTCTTACAAACACACATATATACATGTATATAAAAAGACACCAATGGGTTATAATGTGAAAACACAATCTACTTAAATAATTAAAAAAAATGCATATGAACTCCAGAGAAATATCACTAGACTGTTGACTTAAAGTCTGCAACACCATTGTGAGTACATCACAAAATATTACTCGTGAATGTTGTCTGATTTTTGTATGTGTGTGTGCAAAGGTCGTCAGTGTCCGTCAGGTTTAACTTTTTTTTAATTTTTGCCCTCATCTTTACAAAATTTGATTGGCGGCTTCTAGTACGCTAACCAGACTGATTTCGGTGGTGTGACTCCATTGTTACAACCACTACGAAGACACCTTGTACATTTCACGTATCCATAGCTTTCTATGGCACTTCCGTATTCATTATTTTAATGTCACAAATGTAGATAACCTTGAAGATATATAGAGAACCAACAAAGACGAATGTTTATATCCAATAAGTAAGCCGCCAGACAGGTTTTTATCTATATGTTCATGAAGAAATACTAGCAACCCTGGAAATATATCACGGCCACCATTAATCACTCCTACAGCCGCAGGTGTACTAGGTAACCAATTAAAGCATTTAAGAAGAACTTCAACAAAACTTCTAAAACTGTTCTATTGGATGACTTTTTCAACTTTAGAATGTCCCCGACAGATAAAAAAATTAACAATCACACATTAACGTATTTTTATAAAAATAAAACCGGAAAGTTTTACGAATATAAAACTTACAAACGAGTGCATTTAAGTATTTACGGAATTGAGTTGAACCTCATAACATTGTTAATTCTGGGGCTTTTTTTTGGTTATTGAGACATGTAATAATTAATGGCATGCATAAAAAAGGATAAAAAAATAAATAAACATACTGATTTTACTTGCACTATACATGTAGTCATCATATATAATAATATTCATTTCCAGTGTGCGTTAAATCGAAAGTAAAGAATTAATACAACAGTATATTCCAGTTTAAAATACAATCATGAAAAAATCGGATCTGCCCGAAAACGAAAAAAAAAAACCGAGCCCTACCGATCAAGCCTAAGGGGATATAACTCTATGCAGCAAATGTTTTGCAGGGTACAGCTAGTATTTGATAATACTGCTAGCAATCAACTCAATTATCCAGATGCTAGAACATACATGTCCGGTCGCACACACGCACATACAAACATGCGCACACTGACATACATAAGTAAAACTTATCTTTCTTTCAACACAACCTCTTGTTAAATAAATATCTGGACTTTAGAACGTGAATGTTTAGTACATGCAGATTTTGGTTGTTCATTTGATGTACTTGATTTTTTGCGTACATAATTAAAAACGATTTCTGTGATTTTAATGTCGATAACAAATTTCTTTATCACGGCTCTCTGCCTGAATGTATACATCGCAGTTTCATTGACTGAAGCCAGGTAATATTACATACATTTGGTATAGACATATTGGTACTAGGTAATATTACATACATTTGGTATAGACATATTGATACTAGGTAATATTACATACATTTGGTATAGACATATTGGTACTAGGTAATATTACATACATTTGGTATAGACATATTGGTACTAGGTAATATTACATACATTTGGTATAGACATATTGGTACTAGGTAATATTACATACATTTGGTATAGACATATTGATACAAGGTAATATTACATACAATTTGTATAAACTTATTGGTACTAGGTAATAATACATACATTATGTACAGACATTTTTCTTGTATATGTTTTATTTTCTGAAAGTGTTATTAAGTGTCTTAGAGTGCAAGGCTAAAATCCACATTTAGAATAAAAGTTTTTAGGTTTTGCACTTGTATTGAAAAAGATCTAAACAAGACCATTACAAAATTTTAAAAAAAACGGGAAAAAATTGCCCTTTTTCGGAGGTCGTCTTTGAAAAATTTAAAAAATTAGCTAAAAAGATATTTAATGTTTTAGAATTAGATTTGCATGTTTTTGATCATATTAAGAAATAAAAGAAATTGTAAGAACAATGCACCTTAATTCAAAATAAAAACACTACGTACTATTGTGATTAATATTTTTAAATTTGATAGATCAGCTAAAAAACTTTATGATGTGAAGTGTACTTACTTTGCTACTTATTTGTTATAAAGTCAATGTTGTTAGTAAACAATAAGGTGCCAACGTGATAACCGTAACATTTTAAAAAGGAAGTTCCTCCTTTTGTACCATCTAACCTCATCTAGAAAACTTTCTCCTTCTTGTTTATGTTTGGAATATCTGAACTAATTTTTAAATCGCCATATTATTTCGAGGTCTTTACCAAATATAATTTTTTTAAAATTGTCCCACCTTTAATCTTAATTGATTTCATGTTATAGGGCGTTTTTTAGGAACCCCTTCCCAAATTATATAACAAGTGCCCAACCCTCTTCCACTTGTGTAAAAGCTTTTGAAAACGACAACATTCAGCACACACTTTGTTTCTATGACCACAGCATTAAACAATGTTGTATTTATTGTGACAAAACAAGGAAATATATATATACATTTTCGTTCATGAGGTCTAAAAAACACTAGCATGATAAATACTTAAAATAGACAAAAACAGTCGAAAATCACTCAAAAAGGTTAAGAAATGATAAGGTTTTCTAGATTAGAGAGTGCACTTTAGATCGCTTTCTGGAAGAAACACCCAAGTGTAGTCCCCCATTATGGGTTCGTTATACTGTCCATGTAATGACGTTCAAAGTTCAACATATATATATTTTTTATTCTACAAAGTTTTTAACATTTATCTTTCCTAATAGATGTTTTAAACACAACCGACTTAGGAGAAATGTAGCTACAGAGAGTAAGTATTTAGAGTATTATTCATTTACATATATGTTTTTGCTGTGTGAGAAGGAAAAAACTTTACAAAGTTGCATTATAGTTTAGTACAGTGTACAAGTCTTTTATAAAATGTGAGTCTAGAGTTTCTTAGGTATGGCACAACCATCAAATCTTTCTTCTAAAAATGAAAGGAGCCCACATTTTTTCTTCTATATTTGGAGACTATACCAACTTATATTCACTTCTAAAGGCTTGATCTTTAACCATTTTACATGCAGAGTTCAGACATACGCAAATTAATTTCAGTTGCACAAGTCACATATTAGTGTAGACCACAAAAATGTTAAACAGTATTTTGGGTTCATTATCGATTCCTGCAAAACCCCGTCTTTATTTTATATTTGAGTTGACAACTGAATGTTAACTTAAAGGCCAGCCGAAATACCAGAAAATGATGTATGCAAATGTAGAAAAAACTAAGGGATGAGATTAAAATGTTATAGATGCGCATCAAACTGACTTAAGCACAAGCTTTCAGTGTGGGTATTGGTTTTAAGCTGTCAAAAGTGAAAGGTGTCAAAGAAATTTGAATGCTTGTACTTTCTGTCACGCAGTAACTCAAAAAAATAAAAAGTTTTTTTTTAAACTAAAAGATATGAAGAGAAACTAAAGTTAAGGAAACAATGGGTAGAAAAAAAATGTTTTAATTAAGAGACATGAACTGGGGTATGAGTGAACAGGACTTTGTCAAGCAATTTGGGATTAAATCCAGATTAATCAGATTTATGGAAACGAGAAAGACTTTACATTTTAACATATATCATGTTCAAAACTTGTTTGGAATACTTACATATTTTACACTGTCAACACCCATTGCTGCAAGGATCAGATGTTCACAAAGTAGTGGTGCCCCCGGTATAGGCGGCCTCGGGGGGAGGTGGGGAGGGGGAGAGGCAGATTTATTCAGCATGTTCGTGTAAATTTGAAAGGCTAAGCTTGATAAAGAGAACCTGATTTTACTAAAATTTATCATCAAAATAACTTGCAGGTACTTTAACTTAAGATATCACACATATTTTTCGGCCTTTATTTAAGTAACTGGTTCTAAGCTTTGAAAGTTTTTCTGGAAATCTCAACAGAACACATTTTTTGTTCACTGTTCAAAAATGATACCCATATATACATATATATTAAAATGGATTATACATACATATATATATATAAATATGTAATGTGTCTATGGCCTTGTGAGGGTTGGGGGGGGGGTGGAGGAGGGAGGGTCACATTCTTATCAGACACGTAGATGTAACAAAAAATATGTAACGGACTCGTCAACAAGAAAACAAATAGTATTCATTGGTTAGTACTTATTCTATTTATTTTTTATGCTCTAAAATTTTCGTTTTAACTTAAATATGAAGATGCCTATTTTTCTTAAAACTCATTATTAATACACTATTTAATCTTTAACCAGTCAAACGCTTAGTAAAAGGATTAAAAAAAAAAAAACCAAAGAGACGGGCAAAAAAGTAAAGAGTTGATATAGAAGTAAAATCTTATAAAAATGAATTCATTAAAATTGTTTCTTTCCATTAAGAAGCAAAAGCTGACTTTCATTGATCACTTTGACAATGGATTATAAAATAAAACATTTAATGTGAACGTAACCCATGCCACTCTGCACTTGGGTTCAATCCAGCGCTTGTTGTAGAGTCGTAGCAGAAATGGAATTGTAAGAGATAAATGAAAAACAAAAATAGATCGGTGATATGTTTTTTTAACAAAGAAACAAAAGGTAAATAATTTTATGGTAAATAATATTAAAGTCCTATGTTGAATAACTGACATAGTAAATATGTTGTTTGTATTTAATTTAGAATGTCCAACACCAACAACACCACCTAACGCAGAAGTTTCATGTGAATATTCGGATGAACTTCAAATTCAAATGTAGGTGTCAAGAAATTAGTTTTATTTTTATTTTATAGCTAAAACCCCTTTAACACAGGTTTATGCATCCACATTGGGGTGTCACACAACACCCACTTTTATAAGGAGTAAAGTTTAGCTTCTGTCAATTGTCCTTCTCACAATCAATCATTGTATCACTCAGTAGAAAAATTGATTTCATTTTAACAAAAAAAATGTTTATTCAGAACTCAAATTAATAACTAGGATTGTGATTTTGTAACTGTTATATATGATGCTATTTTCACATCGTGAAATAGCAGTTAAATTGATTTCAGCATCCATTGATCCACATTGTCCTCTAGGGTGGAGTGAATTTTTTTTATCTGACTATCTTGTTTGGATAGCTATAAAAACTTGCTAACGCATTCATTTAGTAATCTGGCAAAAAATTAGACAATTTAAAGAATAGCTTAAGGTTCCGCAGTTGACCTAAAGTATAGGCACATTTCGATAAAAAAAATAATCTTAAAAAAAAACCAAGTTTATATATACAACATATTCATGTTGTTGTTTACCTTTTTAACAGTCTATACAAACGTTACAAGTAAAAAGAACCATATACTTTAAGGGAAAACACATGCAAACTGTCTAACATGTTTTTATAGTTACAGATGATGTTGGGCTTTGGTGTCCAGTTTTGGCATTTTCGATCTCGATTCCAAGCGTGCTATAATGAATCCGTCGTGTTTTTCTGGCCCACACACCACTTTGGAAGTTTCTGTAACTAACTTGATATGTCTCTCTACTGACTGGGTGTGACGAAGATAGCGGGTGAAATCCAGTCTTGGTGTATCTTCTTCCCGGATCATGGCTAACAAAGTATCGTCATAAATGTCCAATACGTTCGGAGGCTCTGTGATCGGAGTTTTCTGCCCATTGATCTTGTCTATGTTGCTAGTAGCCTCAGAGTTGATTACTAGCACACATAAATATCTAAATGACCACCGAGCAATTTTTAATAACTATCCAAAGTCTACCAAGTAAAAAAAAATTTCGGTCATTTTCATTCCACCCTACTGTTAATGATATTCAATTAGTCCATTACGATACTTCATTTATAATAGGTAATATCTAGATGGACCTACCAATGGTCCAAAAGGATTTTCTGGTTCAATTGGAAAGTCACTTGTGAATTGTGAGAAGCTTCCCGTCATTGATTATATGACCAATAAACTTTGTCCTACCGTCCAGTTTAATTTACGACGACCTAAGTACAGATCAGAAATACCTGTTCGACTTGTGTACTGTTGTAAGTGATGGCGTTTGTCCTGTCGACCATTTACTTCGCAATCCTGGTCTTATCAACCATTCAATGTGGTTAATACGGTCAATCGTATACTATATCTATAAGTTGCCACAAGAAGCCCGTCGGATGAACTGAAGACGCTTGTTACCTTCATCGTAACAGTTTATGCACCAGCATGGTTTGAAATAAATAATACTCCTTCATGTAAAGACGGCGCTCAACGTGTCTACAATACGACACTGAAATCACACTACCTCACAGACGACGTGAAGAAATCTGTTGACACGGTAATTCAACGCAACGCATTCTTCAGTCATCCAGTAAACATGTTGCTTGCGATGCTTACCGACGAAAGATCAGATATAGCCAGTTAGCTCTGCGACGAAAAATGAAATACAGAAAGCAGAAACGCTCGAGTTCAGTTAGATCTTTCTGTGTACCAGTAATCAACTTACTAGTTCGCGGGTATTTAGTGGTTAGGAAATAGCGCTCAAGCTGTGCACCTACCGTCCCCAAAAATTCATTTTGGCTCTTATTGCATCTACTTTGTCTTGCAACTTGAAAACAGCTGTCATTTTCCCTAAATAGACAGCTTCAGTTCATTGAGCAGGCTCAATATGTCAAACAGGTAAGGCAGTTTTGCGACCATATTGTGTCACTGAAATGTGCTGCCAGCGGTGACTTCTATTTTGAGAAAATCCAATCCTTGCAACGGCTTTCGTTATTCAAATCCTCAGGTTGGCGATTTTCCTCTGGATAACCATCTTATTTCTGTGTACAAGGGAAGGCATCTTTGCTTTGCGTCCATCTACTCACAAAGCTGCTAAAAAAGACACGAGTTAAGAACGTATGCTTTATGTAGGATATATATTTAACGACATCATTCAATACGTAGTAAAATTACGGTGTCATTTTTCGACTTGCCAGCATTTCCCTGTAAAAGATACGCATACATTCTCAGATGCAATCTCCTTAATCCGAGAGGTTAAACCAGACAGGCATCTAGTAATGGCAGCATCTCCGTCTGTGCATATGCCGACACAAATGGACCATCTTAGTTGTCCTAATATAAAACCATCCAGGGACTTGAACAATTCAGCTCCTTTGGTTTTTGTTAGCAAAGATAGTGCACATAACAAATCCTCAATCACATCCTCCTGATAAAGATATCACACATAAACAAGTATTATTGCCTTGTTGTCGATATCTGTAGATTCGTCAACCTGGAGTGTCGTACCACAGTGATGTATTAATCCTCTCCAACGATTGTGTCTCAATGTCTTCAGCCATTTCCTCAATGTGTCTAGTCACAGTGCTAGCCGACAAAGCCAGATATGCTATTTTTTAACTGCAATCTCTCCTATTAGTTCACGGCGAATGTCTTTAGTGAAGGGAAGAATCAACTATTCTCCAATAGTGAATGGCTTTTTAGCCTTATCAGGACGGTTAGCAACCAAATATGCTGCTCTCAGTAATAGGTATATGACGAAAAGTTTTTTTTTATTATTTTTTATTCCCCATACTGTCACAAGTGGATATTTATCATACCATTACACAAAATATCAATAACAACCCTCAACTGTTAAAAAATGATACCCTCCACACGCCGAGTAAATCGTACGCCATACTCACATTTAGTATTTTAACTGTAATTTTTTAACTGGAATCGTCCCCGTTTTGTCTGTCTGTCTGTCTGTCCGTCATCACCCTAGATCTCAACAACCATAAGTCCTAGACCCATGATGTATATATCATTTTGTAGGTCTTGGCCTGCCAAGAAATGACCTTTGTCCGTTTCGCGATCTGACCTCTGAGGGCCGTAAAAAGGGGGCTTGTAAAGTACCGTTTTTTACTATATAAGCTATATTAACAAAGGAGCGCCCTAGATCTCAGCAACCATAAGTCCTAGACCCATGATGTATATATCATTTTGTAGGTCTTGGCCTGCCAAGTGTACATCAAAAGTCCATTTCGCGATCTGACATCTCAGGGCCGAAAAAAAGACTTTCCTAGGTACCGTTTTTGCTTATATTTTAAATATAAATAATAAAAGCTAATCAAAGGGGCGTCATCATTATTTATTTTTGTAACAGTTATTCAACATGATTACTTCCCTCTCTATTTATCAAAACACGGGGAAAAAATATGGATTTCGTTCGGCGTAACCGCCGAAAATGCTCTAAAATGTCCTTTGTCCGAAACGGAAAAGACTTAAATTGCTTGTTTTCTTTATTGTTCCATGCACCGTCAGCATTTTAATTGGCAACTTATATATGTTTAATTAGTTTTTGTGTCGTCTCTGAATTGTCTCAAAGCAGTTATGTCAAAAAAAAAAAATACTCCAGCTTCCAAGACGAGAAAGAGAATTTGGTCTTCAAATCTAGTCCAGTTCCGAAAAGGCATTAAATCACGAAAGCATAGTACTTTTGACAGTCTTGATCAATTGCGAAAAATTCCAATGGAACTACATATCGTGAACAGATATAAAACAATTGCTTCTGATGTAAAAAGCAGAAAAGACAGGATCGTACTGACAGCGGGTGAAGTAAAACAGTTATGGAAAAAAATGACATTGCCCAATCATCAAGGTAAATCAACAGTTGAGAGAAAAATTGACAATGTTGTTAAGAAGTTTGAAAGACATAAACGAAGATCTGGAAACGATGATTTCACAGCGATGTTTAATGTAACAGATAAGAAAGAAGAGTGGTAGTGCCAAGAAGACAGAGAGTTCTATGCACTTCAGATTTCAACAAAACGAAAAGTAGGATAAAGTACCTCAGAAGATGATTCACAAAATATTCACCCAAGAAAAATGAAATTACTTTAAAGAGAAAGTGTCAGTCACAGAAAGCTTTACTGAAGAAAGTATTGAATCAAGTGCCTCATCAATTTTGATACAGAAGATTATGTGAGTAAAGAAGATTTTGTGAGCGAAGAACAGTGTTCCAATAGTAGTGTAGTGAAGATAATGAGAAACCATTAAAGTCTAAACGACAAAAAAATTGCTTTTGCAATGCGTTTAGTGACTGCAGCAAAATTGAGTACAGGGAAGGCCCAAAAAATCTGTGAAATTCTGTCCGGGGTCGAACTGTCCGGGATCGAAAAGTCCGACCACCGGCATATCTACTCCAACTCATAGCGGCGTTTACAAAGGTCTAATGAAAGAAGGAGAAAAATTAAAAAAGAATTTCAAGTAAAACTTAAAAAAGAACACTGGTGCTAATACTTTGATGGAAAGACCATAAAAAATAATTCATATGAGATTGTTTTGTAAAAAAAAATGAAAAAATGAGGTCAGACTCGCTGTTCTTCAGATGGGAAATGTAAAAGGGAAGACAATATTCAATGGAATAAAATTGTCAAATTCTTTCTTTCTTTAGCTCTACAGCACATTTAGGATCCTGGCCTGTCATACTACTCTTTTCCACTTTCCCGAATAAAAACTGTGCTCAATGAATATGAACTCTGGCCAGCCCTGTAGTGTGAAACTTTTACAGCAGGGGCCAGGCAATAGCAGGGGGGAAGGTAATACATTTTAATAAGTAGAGCAAATAAGCAGAGGGGGCCAGACAAAATGCAGGAGGGGCCCTGCCCCCTGCCCCCCCCGCACTCTACGGGCCTGACTCTGGCCTTCCATAAAAATGATTGTATCTGACACAACTCCAGCCAAAAATAGTAGAATAATTGGCGCAGTCACACTGTTACAGAAACATTTTCAAGAAGTTGGATGAGAAAAAGCTGTATAATTTGGATGCCAACATCACAATCATTCTAGATACAATTTTGAAAAATGTCATGTATGATCATTTTGGTACATAACTTCACCAAACATCAGCTACTCGTTTGTGTTAATAATAACAGAAAAGTATTGTTGCAAACTTCCAAAATCTCTCTCTAGGTAGGCACTAAAGAACTAGTGGGTTCGTTAGTTGAATAATAAGATTTATTCACAGTCTACAATGTACAGGTTATAATAAGTTCAGGCGAAAACAAAACGACAAAGTCAATTATGCGTACAACTAATCCAGTTGAAACGAGTCTACGTGTTATCGCTGGCGATGTGCTGATCACGAACTCGCTGCATCAACAGACCTGGGGGTTCTCCACTTCTTCAGTCCGTCCTCTCCGTCCTGTTCATCGGATCTCCAGTTCGATCTGTTCTCTCGTTGTCCCTTGTTCGTCCGTCTTATGAATCACAGCACAGTTCGTTTTATAGGTAGTCCCACCCACGCTAAATCCATCGTTTGGAGGGTGAAGGTCATTGCGTGGGTTGCAAGTGCAAATAACACTATTTTATCACTTGTACTAAGGCGGGGGGGGGGGGGTTGGTAAACGACCGAATTAACAATTTGTAGGCGTACAAATTCATCTTGTGGCAGGGGTGCGACCAGGGGGTGGAGTGAAGCAGAGTTATAACAGTATGAACAACTCAAAACATCATTTGATAATACTGGTGCACCACTAAAGAAATCAGAACAAGAGTGCTGGCGAGATGACATGTTTTTTCTTGATCATTTAATACCATGCTACAGGATTTTCAAAACTACAGGAAGCTCCCAAAAGTAAATTTTCGATCACTACAAACATCAGTAATGCGCGATGAAACTCAAGGGCAATTTATTGTTTGTCATCATTCGTTCTGATACCGGAGTCTCTGCCAAAAGCTTTGGTGTCTGAGGGTATGATCACTTACTGAGTTCTGGCCAGCATTTATATTTGTCACAGCCACGTGGTTAAACAGGACGCACAACACAACAAGAAATGAGTAAAGAAACTCA
Source organism: Bulinus truncatus (assembly GCA_021962125.1). NCBI lineage: Eukaryota > Metazoa > Mollusca > Gastropoda > Planorbidae > Bulinus > Bulinus truncatus. Next base: position 4,054,663 of record JAGDYQ010000013.1, on the reverse strand, counting down.
TAAGTGAATACGCTACAACACCTATTTATTCACATTGAAAAAAGGAATGCAATCCCAGCGTGTCCTAAAAGGGACAGTAGCTTTGCAAGCTACTACAACAACAATAATATAATACATACAAAATTAGAATAGTTACCTGGGGTGGGTAGTTCTCATAAGAACTCAGGTCTGCGGTGGTCGAACGTCTAGGTTCTGCCACACTAACAGCCTGGTTCCCACCCCAGCTGGAGCCTGAGTTCGACCTCTCTCCTCGACTGGTCCGCGCTGACTGAATGCCACAATCTAACTAAAGTAAAGTCCCGCGACGCGCATCGGATCTCCGCGCATGCGTGCCGAGACTTCCGCTTCACTGACCAATCGCAGTGACCGTGTACGTCACAACGATCACGCGTGATCAGTGGCGCCTTCAAGCGTGGGAGATAAAGAGAAAAGAGCCCATCCCTCTCCCGCTTGAATATACCAAGGGCACAGGTTATAGACATTTCCCAGGTGGTGTGCGAATGAAAGGGGGTTAATCTTATACCAGACGCGCTGACCACACCTGGGAATACAAAAGCCTTTGTCTATCCTATATATTTATCTCCTCCCTCCAGTAATTAAATAGGAGTGGGTGCGGGATTTCATTCCTTAAATCACAGAATGTGACATTTGGCAGCAAGTGATTTCTTCAGTGGTATGTGGGCTGACATCTGGTTCTCTGCCCAGTGCTTCAATCCTACTATCGTTATCTTGTAAGCAGCATACAAAGACTTTGAAGTCATTAAAGACATTTTGGTCCACAGATCAAACACCTATAGTAACTCAGCGTTCAAATATCTGCGCAGAGCATGCAATTGAAGTGATGCAAGATTTACTTCTACTATGCAAGTCCATTGAAAAATTTCTTTTAACTAATGCACAATATAGATGTGCATTGTAACAATAATCAATATTATTCTTATGCCACTTTTATTTGTAATGGTGAAACCTTTATTGAAATATTTGAAAATGTGTATGTTCTAAAAAAATATTTGTGTCGATTGGAGGGTGAACATTTTTTTGTATGCAAAGCAAACATTACCCATATTTTCTTTTATTTGTGATACAAATCTCCACCAAATATGATATGGGGGATATAGGCTTATATTTTAGTCATACCCCTACTCAGTATATTCTCATTCAATGATGTGGTGGCCCATAGAAATTTCTTCTGTCCCGTATGTTTCCGTTTTTTCTTTCAAAATACTCCAGGGGCGTGTCTATTTACCCTGGACACCCAGTCAGTGGCCTCAAACTATGCAGGGCTGGGTTGGTGTGTGGGAATCACCTGTCCCAATGAATTAATATTTCAAGCAGGACTTATGGTATTGTATTTTAAAAGTTTTAAGTTGACGGATCTTATTCTGTCTATTCACTTGGCCTTCTCGTTTTCCCAAAGGTAACTTTATAATGACGTCTGTTTCGTAATCATTTTCGATAATGTGTGGGTTAAATTTGAGGGCTATTGTGACGGAGATGTTACATGGAAATAAAACATCGTTAAACTCAGATGGTAAATGGGGACTAAATAAAAAGCAAAATTTAAAACACACAATACACGTACACCAAGCACTGTTATATATGAGAAAATACCGGTGAACAGAGAGAAGCACATGCATTTGAGGTATTATTTTTTAATGTTTTATTATATAAACTGGAAATATAAGGACTATTCGAATTGGTTATTTTCAATGTTGATGTTCAAGATTTAATTTTATGCTAAGATATTGAAAAATGTCACTTATTTTGTATGTCTTTGACTCTTTTGAGCTACTAGAAATAATCATTATTTTTATCGAAATTTTGTCAGAGTACGTTTTTCCGCAATGGAGGTTGGAAAATTAAGAACTTAATTTTTAAGTGGCACAATAATCCACATATGTAGATTGCATTTTCTAATTATTTTTTTTTAAAAAGATTCCACTAAGAACTTTAATTATTACATTAAAATCATAATACTGTACTCTTTTTAGTAGTTAGGCATTAGATATATATTAAATTCTTCTTTTATACTTTATATTACAATTATTTCGGTGCCCTCCGCTAGAGTTGAAAACAATCATATTTAAAAAAATTAAATGAATTTAAATATATTTTTTTTTAAACTTATCCTGATTTGGCTTATTTATCTGATCTCTTACCAAATCCGGAGCAAAAAAAATGATTGATTTTATTTCTAGTCTAAAAATTTTCGTCTAGCATTTTACAATCTATCTATATTTCAGATTTTGCACATTTAGTTGCAAAACAGAATACGAATTTGATGGTAAAGATGACAAGGATTTTCCTTTTCCATGTGATACTAGCACTGGTTTCTTTGATGATCCTAAACCACCCCCTTGCATTCGTATGTTTAATAGTAATTCATTTTTCAATTATTTAAAATATATCTTTTTTTTATCGCAGACTTTGAAATGAAACAAAATTAATAACATCTCTCTATGTTACTCTCTATCTTTCTTTCTTCCTTTCTCTCTCTCTCTCTCTCTCTCTCTCTCTCTCTCTCTCTCTCTAATTGTATTGTTAGATATGGAAATTAGTTGCAGCTAAAAATGCAATTAAAAATTAATTTAAGAAATGTGTTGCCTAGAGTTATCAAAATGACTTGATCTGTTAGATTATTTCAGGCTAGCTACGTCCACAATAAACGGTTGTGACTCTTGAAATGTATAAAATGCATTGTTGAAGTCGAAAAACATTTATTTCAACAATTGTATAAATATTTCAAACCCTCTTTCTAAGTTGTTGCCGTAATTAATGGAAGTGCCTAAAAGCTATTTATATTTTTTGGAACAAATGCAAAAAGGGAAAAAAGAAAGTTAAATAATAAAAAAAAGTTTTTTTTTGTTAAACTACTCAATTTTTATGTACTAAAAAGAAACGAAAATCATTCACTACATCGTAAACATATTTATATAATTTTTATAATTACTAAAAAAAAGCGTGACCGCCAATATTTACTATTAGTTTTGTTTGCAAATAGTCTGTCAATGAAAGTAGTTTAAGGAAAAATTAATTCCTGTATATTCTTTTTAATTTTTGTTTATAACTTTACAATAAATAGATTTAGTAGACTTAGGAGCCTTCTAAGTATATAATATTTTATTGCATGACTCCGAACACCAGCTTCAGGCTTATTATTTGAGATATTAGACATATATATATATATATATATATATATATATATATATATATATATAATAGTAGTATATAGTATAATGTTGATAATACACAATATTCATTGATAATTTTTCGTTTATGTCTTTAAGCTAAATGTGTTCCACCATGTTTAAATGGAGGTGTCTGCACAGCTCCAAACGTTTGTACTTGTACACCTCTATATTATGGAGACAATTGTTTACATAGTAAGTATGTTAGTGAAAAAAAATCCACTAAATCAACATGTTTTTTTTTAATAGAAATATGAACATTTTAAATATTGACATTTTGAAAAGTATAAGCAAAGTATATTCCATATATATTTATATTTTTAGGATCCCTGACCACTCACAAAATAGTTATTTGTTTCTAATAGTCATGTCATAAAATATTTAGTTATTTCCCTTTATTGTGTCACGTATTTGAAGTCCCAGTAAGGATGAGATGTTTATCTCTTAGATCCTATATACCAGCGGTTGTGAACCTCTTTCGCGACTGTACCCCAGTGGGTATGAAAGTCTATAAAACACAAGTCAATAGTGCAATGACCATGGACTCACTCCGGGAGAAATGGCAGCTAAAATCGCATGTTGCAGACTTCAGATATTTACATATTTACTTCTTTCATCAAAAACATATTTTTAATTAAAAATCTAACGGACTTAGTACTAGGTGAGAAAAAGTATTTGTGAAGTGGAAATATCCTCAGAATTAAAGTCCCTGTAAAAATGATTTTTTTCTTTTTGTCCTATTAAGCAGGGGTCACTAAACTACGGCCCCTAATCCGATGGTGGTACTTAAATTTGGTTAACAAAACATGTGTAAGAAGAGACGTAGTGATACGTTTGATACTTGAATACAATGTTTAGAGTTGTAAGCTAAAAACCAAAAACAAAACACACTTCAGTATAGAGGCTAACTAGTTAGAAATATGTTTTAAGGAAAAAATAAGTCATTTAAAAGGTACAATCAAAATAACTTTTTCTTTATATTCTCACAATATTTTATTTAAAGCCAATCATTCTCGGATTACATATTCGACATTGTTATCAATAAAAGCATACTTTTGTCAATAATTAGTAAAACAAAATGACAAAAAGTATAACCATCCACACTTCATATAGTAGGCCTAGGCCTCTGAAGATACACAGAGTTATCCAGATTTCATGCATTTTTTCAAATGAAATTTAAAAAATTGCACCAAAAGGTAATAAAACAAAAAAAAAAAGATCAATATATCTAACATACGTTTATGTGAATCATGACGACTAAAATTAAAAGCGTGGGTGATTACAATATTCTGAACTAAATATGTCTTTAGTAGTAATAAATGAATAAATAAATGATGTTAGATTTAAATGGATATTCACGCGTATATTTTAATAACAGTTTTTTTTTTTGCTGTGGGGATAAACATATTATTGAACAGAATTCGGAACAAAATTAAATGACCTTACTAAATAGGATTTTGACGGCTCTCAAAAAGCTGCTCACGATGTGTTTTTATTCCCCTTTAACCAAAATACGTCGCGACACTATTTACATGATTTAAATTAAACTAGAAATACTAATCTAGAATTTTTTTTTTAGTAGTTTTTCTGTTCTGCTTTAAAGAGAAAATTCTGTTGCCCTTCAAAGGCTGCAACTCGGGTGTTTTTCAACTCTTGCACCAGGCGCAGACCTGGGTATTTACATAAACAAATGCGTTTATAAAACAGAAAGTTAGAAAGTTTTAATAATGAAAACTTAAATAGCGATCGGAACTCAAAGAAAATAAGCTGCTAATTTGAAGTATTACTTTGAGATCTAAACTTAACTCACATAGTGTAATACACAAACTTTGGCTAACATCAAAGAGTCAGAAATAAAACAAACAAACGCATTTATTGTCTTACTAGTTGAAAAGCCTGCTGAAGCTGGCTGCTACCTGCGATATAAAAGAAATCCTTGTTGTGTTTAGATTGACGGATGCGAAAATTTCCAGTTTTATGAACAGAAATAACAAAGAAATGTATGAAATACTTTAATAGAAAATAACATTTGGCTTTTATTGCCATGACCACAATACGATATGAAAAGAGCTAACAAAGAGATGCACGAAATACTGCTATAGAAAAGAACATTTATCTGTTGTTGCCATGAATACAATACACCATATTTTAAGTGTACGGACCATCAGCCGGATTACCCCACATTTTAAGTGTACGGACCATTAGCCTGAGGGAGCCTGACTGCTCCGAAAATTTCCAGTTCTGGAATTCCCCAGACTATTTTTAGCCGAGCAAGTGAACTAATACAGTGATGTACTTTTCATTTCGTGCGGTGCCGTGTATTGTAACGTGCCGACAATTGGCTTTTATTGTAATGAACATCCTATACACCGCTCGGTATGAAACATACATGGGAAAGGGAAACACACGGTCGGTCTACCGGTCTACTACGTTAGACGATTATGTGTATTAGATAACTGAATAATAATATTCTTAATATTGGTTCTTTCCACTACATTCGATATAATTGGTCATGTGATTAGGTCATCAGAGTTGTGTAGAAACAGATCCGAGGTTCGGTTCCATGGACTGTATATTAATCAGTGATGGTGGTAAGGAATGTGTACCACAATGTCTGCCAACGTTTGAATTTGAAATGAATCCACCTCCGAAATATGTTTGTAGTAAAGATGGAATATGGACACCAGACGTTAAACTTGTACCAGACTGTATCAAAGGTACATTCTTTCTTTTATCTAATATATTTATATAGTAATTTACGTAATTTGAGAAAGCAATCTATTAAGCCAAACCATTTATAAATTGGTAAGTATATTTTATTATACACTTCTATTAAAAAATAATCAAAGTCATTCATACTGTACTGTTAGTAATGGACCGAATCCGCACCTTCTCCCATGGAAAGTTCTTTAGATCACAAAGTACAGGCGGTCCTCGTCTTTCGCACATTCTACTTTCGCACAATTCGCAATTTCGAACATTTTTTTTTTAAATATATTTTTTAAATGTGAAATTAGAATCGTCCAAAAAAGCGCTAGTGAAGCACTTTCAATAATTTCCGACTCGGTCTACGGAATTTCCGGTCCATACCGGTCTTTCTCCGCCCTTCTTGTTCCCAAAGCAATCGTTTTTGTAATGTCATGATCGCTATTTTGAAAGTGATTTTGTTGGTTATATATACTTTTTAATTCCTCTCTACTTTTGAACATTCAACATTCGCACACACTTTCCGGAACCAATTATGTGCGAAAGTCGAGGGCCGCCTGTAATATAGTTTCTGAATACTGTGGCTCCTGCAATTATATTATTGTTGCAAGCAGTTTGATTTATCAGAATTACAAGTTACAAAATCTAATAAAAGATGCATCTAATTATACACGCATTTTAATTTAATTGTACCATTTACATTTTGGAAAAAAAACACTTTTCTACTATTTAATTTTTTTTCGAATATTAAAATATAATATAATTAATATTTTATGTAATTTGCGAATAAATATGTAAATACATTTATTGTAAGAATAATAAAGCGTAAAACAAGTAGTTCATTTTACATTTTTAAAGACGTTGCCGATTGAAGTGATAAATGTAGACACGTAACAATGTAGCACCGTAAGTACGCTGCTTTGACCTACCAGCATGCGGTAATCACGTGCTAGCAAAAAAGATTGCTATCTGAAGCATAAATTATTATTAAGGCAAGGGAAGCAACCCATTTATTAGAGGATTATCATAGTATTACTCGGCTGTATCCCTTAAATAGTTTAGTGAGAATTTTTGTACTCATATTTGTAAAAAAAAAAACACAACTAGTTGATTGCAAAATAAATAAATTGTTAAATCATGAATTGTCATGAAGCAAGAGCATGTATGCAAGATTTCAAGAAAATCTATCAGTAAAAAGTACCTCAAAAATTGATTACTAAAAATTTCCCTCTGGTCGTCAGTCGAGCTCTTTACCACACGACCATCCGTCCCCATTTCTACTCACGTGCCGTATCCCATTAAAACTCTAGAATAATAACGACTTTAAGACATGTTGTATACAATGAAATAGACCTCAAGTTGTAATGCTAATAAGCCCCATCTCAACACAACATTAACGATACATCTTTTACTCAAAACAAAATTCTTGACTCATTCTCATTTTAAAATAATCAAAATCGTTCATAAGGTACTTTTAGCAATGCACCAAAATCTTCACCTCTCCCATGTAAAGTCCTTTAGATCAAGAAGTACAGTGGCTCCTGTCATAATTATTTTGAAGACTTTGGGCTAAGTTATTTAGTAGGTTTGCACAAAAATAATATGAAGTTGTTGAGACTGTTTTATATTTAAGAAAAGTTAAATTAAGTAAATGCTCATGGTATTTCGTTTGTAAGAACTCTCTGCCTTACTGATGGATGCAGTGTAGTCTTAATAACATGACATACAACTCATCGGCTTACCATTGCTGTTAATACAAATTGTAATAAATCTTGTAAACAATGTTATTCTATTATACGTCACATAATATTCTCAATATATAATTTTTAAATGTTTTTGAAATAATGTACAACTAATTTAATACTTAGCTCCTCAGTTTTGTAGCAATCCAGTTGCACCAAAGTTTGGTACTCTGGACTGTCAACCGACCAGTGATGGTGGTAAAGAATGTGTACCACAATGTCTGCCAATGTTTCAGTTTGAAAGGCTGCCATACTCAAAATATGTTTGTAGTAAAAATGGAACATGGACACCTGACATAACACAAGTTCCAAACTGTGTTCAAGGTTCATTTTTATTTCATCTATGTAGAATTATTTCTTTAGATAAACTAATTTATGTAAATTAATTAACTAAAATATTTAGCTGAAAAAAGGTCATTTTTACTAATAACGGCAAAAAAAATCGTTATTATTTTGGGAATTTTCATAGCTAGTGGAGAAAGATTTATTTATTCAGCTCTTCATTGCATTAAACGTGAACACAACTTTACTATAATCTATTTACTCGGGGTCTCAGTTAAAGATATGTGACCTTTGATCTTTAATGAGTAAGGGTAGATGCCATTAACTTATAGAGACTAGTTTAATGCAGGCAACGTAAGCTGACAATACATATGCGTCAATGATACATGTTTTTGACATTTACAGAAGGGTATCTATTATATATATATCCTGATTGTTTAATGACTCTTACATCCAGAGCCGTCGCCAGCTATTGTGGCGCCCCGTGTGAGTTAATTTATTGGCGCACTCCCCCCCAATCTAAAAGTGCAAAAACATTTAACAGCGCTCTATCCACGCCCCTTCCTAGTTTGGCTCATGTGCGGCCACACAACCCTCACTATCCTTCCTTCGCCACTGTTTACATTTTCAAAACAAAGGTAATTTTAAGGGCTTGTAAGTCAATATTAAAAGTTATTAAAAAAAAAGGAACAGCTTGTAGGAGAAAATGTGGAATAATTCAACACATACCCATATAAGGCGAATCAGAATTCTTTCAGTTGACTGTGAATAATGTACGAATGTAGACATTTTATATTCTTGACATTTAGAAACATAAATCTCCTACTGAGTTTTTTTAAAAATTCTTGTCAGGATGGCGATGTGGCCTATTATTTCTTTAATTACATACACACACTAATACAAGTTCACAACACTTACGTTTTGTTAATCAAAATCACTTTTTTGAATAAACAATAACACTAATTATCCAATGTCTAATTAATTAATATCTAACGCTACACGCTGCTGTTATCAGCCCTGACCTAATTTCACTGTCCTTACAATTTGTTTGTCTATCTGTCTGTCTATCTATCTATCCATCTATCAATCAATCTATTCTGTGTCTATCTATATATCTATCTATCTCTATCTATCTACTTTCACTGTCCTGACAATGTTTAAATACTATAATAACATATTAATATTATTATTTTGTCTGATCTCTACAGAAACTCATTATTCAACAACAACAAAGGCTGTTACACCTGGTATCTTACGTTAATGGCTGAAATGTATAAATAAACTTCATTTTTGATTTTATTATCTTTTGTGCTTTTATTTTTAGCTATGAACTTAAAGGAAGGTAAATATTAAAAAATATGAAAAAAATATTTTTATTTAACCACGGCGTTAAATACATGTCGATAAGCCATGGAAAGTTATAAATTACCTGGTGTGTGTGTGTGTGTGTGTGTGTGTGTATGTGTGTGTGTGTATGTGTGAGTGAGTTAGGGGATGCATTAGGCACCCATGTTGAAAAACAATGTTTACATAATTTTGTGTAAGGGTTTATTATTTTTTGTTTGTTATTAACACCAAGATTACCAGTCTGTTTACAGTCATCCAGTTTAATAACACACTTTATAATAGAAAACAGGGACTGTTAGACAGTGTTCTAGAGCGCACGACTGCCAATATGTAGGTTCCGAGTTCAAGCAACTGTGAGAGTTAGTCCACACAACTTAACAAAATGGGAATCCGACATGTATAGTGAAAAGTGAAGGTAGCTGGACATTGAATCACAGCCACATGGACTAGCTGTGGCTACAGAAACAGATGGTCGAATGATGAAGCACTCGACTGTCGACCTGAAGTTCCCTGATTCGATCTCCACTTAGGACCAATTGATTTTTCAGGTCATAGCTTGAGTCCTCGCTATATCTTCCCGTGGCGCCTCTTAGGCCATTGCACTATCGGCTAGGGTGGGGATGAAAGAAGGGCACCATAAAATCATTCTCATTAACGGTTTAGAGGACCCCAGAGATTTAAACTCTTACTGACAGGGACTTCACACACACAGAAGCAGGTTGAACGGTTCATCTAATTCATCTGAACCCAATGGTCTGTATAGGTTTTGTAAGGGGAAGTTTACATTTAGTATAATACACAACATATATGTAGGGGAAGTTTACATTTAGTATAATACACAACATATATGTATGGAGGCATATATGATATACCCTTTCAGTTTCATCGATCTAAATTTTCTATTTAGTAATTTTTTCTGATTTCCTTTCATTTCAACGTTCTTAGAAAAAGGTCAAATTTAAAACTGTCAATCACAACTAATCTTATCTACAGGTCTGTATGTACATTACTGTACATATGTAAAGTTTATGAGTTCTTAATCAGATTAAAAAATTGTTAAGGTCAAAAAGTTAACGAACATTAATGATGTATCAGTATAATATACCGAAATGGCATAATTGAAATAAATATTTGTTTATGTATCTGCTTCGTGGTGTTATTTCACAAATGAAAACAAAGAAACAAACAAACGAATACATTATGTAAATTCCATTCATGTCAATATCTTATCCTTAATTATATTGTACAGCGACAATCGATATTCAATTTTTCTAAGCATGGGGTATAATCTCTTAATTTTTTAAAAAGAATAACTAAATAGAGGGGCGGCAAATTTCCGGTCGGCCCCAGGCGACGAAAGCCCACGTTACGCCACTGGAACTTACCTATGAGGGGTACCCGTGGGCATATTTTCACACCCTTTGAGGTACAGTCACGAAAAACGTTGAGAACCGATTACTTATTCAGATAAAAATATAACTGACATGCATAAATAAAACTTATCTTTCTTTTAACACTACCTCTTGTTAGATAAATATCTGGACTTTAGAACGTGAATATGTTTTATACTTGCAGGTTTAGGTTGTTTATACTTGTGTTTTCTGAGCGCTTTTGGATCTCAAAGAAAACGAGATACCAATGTTGATAACAAAAGTCTTTATCACGGCTTTAAGCCTGAATGTATACATTACAGTTTCTTTGACTGAAGCCAGGTAATATTACATATATTTTGTATAGACATATCGGAAGCATGGGCATATTCTAAGGGGGCATTTGCCCCCCTCCCCTTATATTTTGGAAAAATATCATAAATTTGTCACAATAAAACTGAACTAAATTTCCTGAAAGTTTATTACATTGAAGATAATGTACATATATCAAACATAAAAAAGAATTATATCTGCAAGTATAACTGATTACGTTAAATTGTATTTTTTTTTAAATAATGGTTTCAGTGTCGAACAGCTACTATACTAATACAATAAAGTATAGAATTATAGATTACACTGATACAGAAATAATATTGTAATATTAAACTATTTATTCTGGAACTAAAATTGTAAACGTCTTGGTATTTTTTCAAATCGATTGATAACATTTTCTTTACATTTTCGGTACTCATCATACAAAGACCAGATAAACGATCAGCACCAGTTGTTGAGCGTAGCCACGTTTTTACTCGTCTTAGAGTGAGTGCTAAATGATCTCTCGATTGTGCATGTTGTTACTGTAAGAGCCAATGCTGTCAAAAAAGCCATCTTTTCCCCCTTTATTAGTTTTACATTTCCATACATCATACCAGGTTTCAACCTACTCGATTAAATTGTCAAATGCGTAATATTCAGCCATAGCACTGGCTTGATCCTTAAATGCGAGTCTTTCTAGATTTGTCATCAAAAAGGGATTCAAAACAAAAAAGGGAAAATGTTGGTTTTATTTTCTACACAAAAAACGAGTTTCCACCGGTGATATAATAGAATCAAGGCAGGGTATACAAACAGTTATTCTGAAATAATCCTCCAGCAAATCAGCTTTTGAATTTTCCCTGTTCATTTGTCTTCCAGCTTGTCGTGGAAGTTGAACACCTTTTTGTAACTCTAAAAATTTCCTTATACCTCTCATCTCAATTCTGTCGACCAACAGCCAATATGAGTTGTTAACGATACTCTAAAATTGTATCATCAATACCGATACCAATACTTCATGAAAATAGTATCGCCAATACCAATACTAATACTCAAGTAAAAATGTATTGCCAAAATTGATACCGATACAATACCAATACTTTTGAGAACAACAAAATGTTTTTATTTAAAACTAGCTGCAAGTATCCGGCTTTGCCCGGGTTTAAAATAAGATTTTCTGTTTACCTTCTGTTTTCTCCCTACCCCCTCTCTCACTTCCCCTCTCTCTCCCTATCCCTCTCTCCCTTTCTCTTTCCCTCCCTCCCTTTTTCCCTCCCTCTCTCTCCCCCCTCCCTGCCCCCTCCCTCTCTTTATCTCTCACTCCCTCCCATTTCTCCCATCCTCTCTCTCCTTCTCTCCTTTCCTCCCCTTTCTCTCCCTCCCTACCCCCTCTCTCCCCCGCTCCCTGCAAATGTAGGAGTTTTTACAGCAAAAAGGAACTGATGTGCAACTTGAATTTTCCAGATTGTTCTAAATATTCCAGTTGTTTAACAATTTCTGTCACATTTTAAGAAAAATCCGCAAGCTTTTATATGTATGTGTCCATTTAGCTTCACATAGCAAATGAACATTTGGAACTAGTTTTCTTCGATGATGACTTTCTCAGAAAAAAACTAAAATTGACTTAATTAACCCTAATGTGTTTCGTACAGCATTCACATTATTTAAATCGTTCACGACAAGATTTAGTTTATGTGCTGCAATGTACAAATGCTGCTTTTGTGTATTTTTTCAAATGATTGCTTGTACTCCTCCGCCATTATAGAACATCCGTCATATTTTTAACCAAATTCTAATGAATTTGTAATGATGGAGTTGGCTAAACCTTAAGCAGTTCTATAGAAACTGCTTTGGCTTATAATAATGCGACACAATTGCTTGCATCATCATGACATCCTTTTTTGCCATGTGCTTTGCATGTGGCTACGTGCATCTTCGTTGAAATCTTTAAATTGTATGCATGGTTTGATGACAAATGACCTATGAACTCCTCGAATTATTTTTTTGCGAAACAAAACGCAAATTTGCAAAAGGCACCTTTTAACAATTGCGAGTATACAAGCCACGGCGAATAGTATGATAACCATGCATATCTAAAACCTCTGTTTCCATCACTGTCAGCTCTAAAATCATACTTTTTATCAGGGGTCCAACAATCAAGGATCAGCAGCAATTTCAACTCACTTGAAAGGTCGTATGTCAAGACATACCTTCCAATTTCCAATTTACGAAATAAAGAAGTGACAGCTACAATCAAATCAGAAATAATTTCTTCAGTTGTGTCTGGCTGTTGAACTTGTTCTGTTGTCCTAAATTACAAATCGGATGCCTCAGACGCCCCAAAATCTTCAAGGAACGGCGTCTCGTAATCCCCCGATTGCTCTACTTTTCGTTTTTTTTTTTGAGCCTGTAAAAATATTTCTGATATCCATCTTTTTATATTAATTTTAATTTTGAATTTCTGAATTAATTTAGTATAAATTAAAAAATTCACTCAGTGGCAGAAGATTATAAACAAACAATAGTTTCAAATTAAAAAAAAAAAACAGTTTCGAAGGCCTAATCAAGTTAAAAAGGCCAAATTAAAAATAAAATCAAATCGGAACCTTCTTGTGCATATCAAAATGTTTGAATTTTCAATTTATTTATGTCAGTATAAATAAATAATGTTATACTTAACTTGAATTTAAATGAAAAATGACCCTGTATGCAGTGGTGTAGCGATTTACTCGAGCCCGGGGCAAAATACCTTTTTAGCGCCCCCCCCCCATTTGAAAACCATATAATAATATTTGTAAAAAAACAATTAACACCTCTTTGTGAGTAGCGCCCGGGGCATGATGCCCCATTTCCCCCGCCTCACTGCACCACTGCCTGTATGACATTGTCAGTTTAATTTTAAAAAAAACGTGTATTTGTGCCCCCCCCCTTGGAAAAATTTCTAGGGACGCCCATGATCGAAGTAGGTTATATTACATACATTGTGTAAAGACATAATGGAAGTAGGTAATATTACATACATTGTGTAAAGACATAATGGAAGTAGGTTATATTACATACATTGTGTAAAGTCATAATGGAAGTAGGTAATATTACATACATTGTGTAAAGACATAATGGAAGTAGGTTATATTACATACATTGTGTAAAGACATAATGGAAGTAGGTTATATTACATACATTGTGTAAAGTCATAATGGAAGTAGGTAATATTACATAAATTGTGTAAAGACATAATGGAACTAGGTTATATTACATACATTGTGTAAAGACATAATGGAAGTAGGTTATATTACATACATTGTGTAAAGACATAATGGAAGTAGGTAATATTACATACATTGTGTAAAGACCTAATGGAAGTAGGTTACATTACATACATTGTGTAAAGACATAATGGAAGTAGGTTATATTACATACATTGTGTAAAGACATAATGGAAGTAGGTTATATTACATACATTATGTAAAGACATAATGGAAGTAGGTTATATTACATACATTATGTAAAGACATAATGGAAGTAGGTTATATTACATACATTATGTAAAGACATAATGGAAGTAGGTAATATTACTGTTACCAGCTAGAGTAGATTTAGAGACACAGACAATCCCCTTCGACGTTTTAAGATAAGAAGACATCTTAGAAGTAATAGTAAAACAAATAATGGTAGACAAGGTGACAAACGACTTAAGACAAAGTGGGGAGAAAACACTAGAATACTAGACAGCAAAGGTGTGAAGACTGGGAGGCGGCGTCGGACAGGCTAGTAGGGTTAACAATGACGACCAGGTGACGCTCCTTAGAAAGATTAAATAGTTAGGACAATACTGAAGGGAGCTGTGACGTACTTAGGGTAATGTAAGGCACGGACGTTAGGTTTATAAATACGACTGGATTCGAACATTAGTTAGTTAGGGACATGAGTTATGATAGTAACGAGAGTTTTAGTGTCGGGAGTTACGAGAGCGATGAAAATAGTTAAGAGAATAGTTAAGAGATCTTTAGTTAGTCAAAGTTGAGGCATAGTGAAATATTGTGGACTTAAGATGTGTGTTTTCATTTATGGACTTGTTGCATTATTATATATAGTTATGTAAATAAATCGTTGTGCTAGCAATGCATCGTGTTCTGTTGGTTATTGATTTGTGTAAAAGGAGTGAGCAGCCAAAGTTAAAGAGGCAGACATTAACCTAACTTGACATCGCCACGTTTAAATTAAAACAAAAGAGCCCGTCAAATTTATGGAGTATATATAGAAAGAGCCCGTAACAATTATATATATTTTGTATAGACATGTTGGAGGTAGGTAATATTACATACATATTGTATGGACATATTATCACCAGGTAATATTAGATATATATTGTTTAGACATATCGGAAGTATGTAATATTACATATATTGTATAGACATATTAGAAGTAGGTAATATAAAGGATATTTTCATTTTCTGAAATTGCTATTAAATGTATAAGAGAGAAATGCTAAAATCCAAATTTTAGAATAAAGGTTTTTAGGTTTTGCTTTTGTATTGAAAAATATTTTAACAAGACCATACAATATAAAAAAAAAGAAAAAAATTCCCCTTTTTTAGAGGCCGTTTTTGAAAAAGTTATAAAGATTCTAGCGAACAAAATTTTCAATCTGCTGAAAAGATGTTTATTGTTTTAAATTTAGATTTGCAATGATTTCATTTTTTATCAAATAAAAGAAATTGTAAGAACAATACACCTTGATTTAAAATGAAAACACTTCGTACTATTGTGATTAATATGATATAACTAGGAAGACCAACAAATAAACATGTATCCACGTTAAGATTTGAAGTGCACGTTGCTACCATAAGACTAGATCGCTTATGGGCTATGCATAGACATATATTGTGCTGACCATAACTTTAAAAAGAGAAGAGTACAATTCTGTATAACCTGATGACGTAGTACGCATAGAAACCTTAAGTAACCAAAATAAATAGCAGAAGACATTTTGCATTGTTTTCCTTGACAAATTTTCACAATTTTTTTTTTCAATTAACTTTGAATAAAATGCCTTCGTGTTGTGTACCCGGTTGTTTGATTATATTATTACTAACCGTCAAATATATTTTTTTCGGACACATAAGTAGATTTTAAAAGCGCCAACCTCTAGCATGAATGGGGATTTTTTTTTAATTAAAAGGAAGGAAATCTTTTTCGGTAAAAAATAAAGAACTGTACAGAATTGTACTCTTCTCTTTTTAAAGTATGGGTCTCGAATACAACACTTTTTCGGTCTCTATTAAATAAGCATAAGCGATCTAGTCTTATATATCTATGGTTGCTACTAGTTAAAAAAATAGTGTTGCTAGTAAACAATAATATGATTACGTCATATCCGTCAATTTTTAGAAACTTTCTCCTTTTGTAAGATATGACACCATCTGAAAAGCTACCTCTTACGTGCCCTCCTTTTTAATAAATGAGCTAATTTGTAAATCTCAATATTCTTTCGAAGTTTTTTACCAAATATATGTTCATGAGAATGGTCCCATATTTTATCTTCATTGCTTTCACATTATAGGGCGCAAAAATACCAACAATCTCCTTCCGCCCAATTCCTTACAAAGTTATTTTACAATTTTTAGGAACGCCCCCCCCCCCACCATTTATATAACATGGGTCCAACCCCCCCCCCCCCTCAATAGCGTTCGGTTAGTGAAAATTTCCCGATCTATATCATACATAATAAGAAATACTATACTGTAATATGAAGAATTTATAAATAAATTTTAATCAATTTTTTTTTATCTGATATTTGTTTCAGATGATATTCGAACACATTAAATAAATGTTTGGTAAAAACTTCCATCGAATATGGAGTTTTGCAGATAAGTCTTTACTTCAGATATCGAGAAATGATAAAATGTTAGGTGATGATTTACAAGAGGAGGACAAATCTAATTAAGAGAAGGATTGCCAGCTTAATATCTACCAATAAAACAAACATATTAATTTAAAATATTTAACCACGCGTACTTTAGTTTTTTAAATAACAATATGGCTACAGTTGTATGTTGTTTCCTGGTCTTTTTATGGCCACCATTCCCTCCCCATTTAACGGATTGGAACGAAAACCGGACCTAATCTGCTAAGCAAAAGACTAGAAAACACAATCAAGTTATAAGTAATACTAGTAGTTGCCCGTTGCATTCGCAACTAAAGGTTTTATCTCAATAAAATGTTTAATATGAGAATAATCCTTTAAAAACTACACGCAAACCGGCAGCATAAAGTTGGCAATGTAATATTTACAACTGGCTGATTACGTGTAGCGCATTTTTTTTTTTACAAATAGTATAAATTAAAAAAATTAATAAAAAAAAATTGTACCATCCGGAAATGACGTCATAGAGGATATCCTCAGTGCAGAATTATTTATAGCGACATTCCATTCTGATAGCATAGATTATTTATAGCGACGTCTTTCCCCATTCTGCACGTACGTACGGACGCCAAGATAGGGATTTTATTAGTAGGATAGGCTAGCCAAAATTAGGCTAAAATTTGCAACATTGGCAAGTTTAATTTTAGTTTTAAACTAAAATGTGTAAAATAAAAATAAAACCTTTATATAAATAATGCATTAATAGGTATTCATTTTATCATATAACTATTTACATTAATTATCATTATTAAAACTAAAAGCGTTGGTTGGCGATTAATATTTACTAAAACTAAATATGTCTTAGCACTAATTGATAAGTGTCAATAAATAAAGAGTAATTTATAGATGCACACCCACGCATACATTTTTGGTAATGATAATTGATATAGATATTTGTATGATACAATGAGATTTGTAATTTTTTTTTTATTTTCATATGTATATTTATTATATTTTTTTACTAATAGATATTTTAAGCACAACCATTTGAGGAGGAATGTAGCTACAGAGAGTAAGTATTAAGTGTATTATTAATTGACTAGCTGTACCCTGCAAAACCTTTGCATAGTTATATCCCCTTATGCTTGATCGGTAGGCTAGGTTATTTTTTGGTTTCGGGCAGATCCGTTTTTTCTTGATTGTATTTTAAACTGGAATACTGTTGTAATAATTCTTTACTTTCGATTTAACGCAGACCACAAATCGCTATTATATATATTATACTTATGTTATTGCTGTGTGAGAAGGACAAACTTTACCAAGTTGCGTTATACAGTGTACGAATCTAGCGTTTCTTAAACATGCGTTCAAACAATAAAAGAAGCCCAGTATTTTTTCTTCTGTGTTAGGGGACTATACCAACTTATATATATATATCCACATCTAAAGGGATGCTAGTTCATCATTTACATACATGCAGAGTTCAGACATGCGCAAATGTAACTCTGGATACTTGGATTAAATCTGCTACTTGTTGTAGAGATCGGTGGTATGTTTTTTATTAAGAAAGAAACAAATGGTAAATAATTTAATGGTGAATAATATTCATGCCCTATGTTGTATGTATTTAATCTAGATTGTCCAACACCACCAACACCACCTAATGCAGAAGTTGTTTGTGATTATACCGATACTCTTCAAATTCAAATGTAAGTGCATGTACATTGAAACTTATTTGAATTTTTTTATAGCTAAAATCTCTTCAATTCAAGTTTATTCATACATTTTTATTCCCCCAACTTTTCCTTTTTTAAAAGTAGAAGCTAATTTGATACCGGCCTTCTTTGATCTCCCTGTCCGTTAACAGTTTTATAGGATGGCAACATGTTGCTTGATTTAATGTCAAAGCAATTAAATTTTCTTGCAATAATTGATATGGAGATGAAAAAATAAAGCTATCAGTGAGAGAGTTTTACAATATCAGATGGAGGTGGACAGTTTCGGGTTATTGCAATATATTATCATACTAAATAAAAGCCTCAAACCAGAGACACAGTAATGCAAACTGACGCTGGTGTACTTTTGAGAAAATTAGTACATGGAATCTGGTCATCTTGAAATTTTGGCATCAAAAAATAAATCACTGAAAGAAAGTGAAATAGGTGTAGATTTCATTAAAACATTTCCTAATGCCTGCTAAAATGACTTTATACTTTTTATTTTATTTATCACTTCAGTCAGCATCAACTAAACTTCAGCACACAATCAGTGGCGCAACCAGCAAAAAGTGCTGGGGGGAGGGTCACAGATTGCAAAAAAGACAGTTTGACAGTCTTTTTTTTTAACTTTATAACGTAAATTATGTATTGATGATTTGCCCCCTCCCCCTGGTTGCGCCACTGCACACAATGATAATCATTTATTCTTCATCTGTTAGTATTATTTCTCACGGCAAATACAACTTCAGTTGCAATATTCAGAGCGCTGAAGTTTTCCATTAGGAATGTAGAGTGACTAAAAAGATTTACCCTAATTTTATGGGATAACAAATTTACCTGCTTAACTCATTATTTTTACAAACAGCACGTGAAGTGTCATCTCTATTGACTATTCGAATGGCCCATTTTCAAAATTGAAACACATTTGGGAGGAAATGGCGAAAGTGGAAAATTAAGAACATTATTTTTTAACGGCTCCCTAAATCCATATATTTAGATTGTATTTCGTACTTAAATTTTATGAATTCTATTAAGAAATCCACTTATTAAGCTAAAACCTTAATAAATGTAGACGTTCTTATCTTTTAGCATTTGATATTGTTTGAATGTTTGTTATTCATTAATTTATCATTATATCGGTGTCTTCCACAAGAGTTGAAGACAATAGTATCTTAAAACAACTAAATATTTTAAATATTTCATTGCTATGACATTGTAAGGCATACAATGATTACAGTAAAATAAATTCTAATTTTTTATTTTGCCTGATTTGGTTATTTTTTACCACATCCTGAGCAAAATAATTATTGATTTTACTTGTGGTATAAATGTCTATCTGTTTATATTTCAGATATTGCTTTTTTACTTGCAAAACAGGATACAGATTTGAAGGTGTACATTTTGCCGATTTAGCTTATTCTTGTGATACTAGCTCTGGCTTTTTGGATACACCTAACCCACCCCCTTGCATTCGTATGTTTAAAAACTTATAGTCATTCATTTTTTTTTAAAATTATTTGAAATATATCTTTTCTCTCTCGCTCTCTCTCTCTCTCTCTCTCTCTCTCTCTCTCTCTTTATATATATATATATATATATATATATATATATATATATATATATATAAATGTTAAAGTCTATCTGCATTCGTTTATGTCTGCTGAACTTTAACGTTTGCTAAATGGTTGTGTTTAAATTTGTAAAAACAAGAAAGTTCCGTCAACAAGAATCAAAACAAAACAACAACCTCTGCCTATTCAAAACAAACCTTTCTATTGTAGTATATCAATGTTCATTAATTACGTCAACAAATATGAGCATTTTTTTAGACCCCCCTCCCCCCTCTCTTCCATTTTCTCCCTGTCAATAAGTGTCAAACTTTCAGTAAACCGCTAGTAAATCTCAAGTTAAGTAAATAACTCCGCCCCCCCTACCTTTAATAATTGAAACCTTATTAACCTAATTAAATAAAATCAACAAGTGTCTTTCCCTATTACGGATTATAACAAAATATGGAACCTGTCACATTCCGTGAGTTGGTTTTAATGGAATCTAGCCCTCTCCTGTTTCCAACGCCGTCTAGCGCCAGGGGGAATTGACACACTTTACACGTAAGCTGACGTCCATTGGGAAGATCAAAGTAGACAGGGGAGGATATTGGTACATATTCAAGCGGGAGAGGGGTGGGCACTCTGTCCCTTTATCTCACCCAATGTCAACAATTGTAAAAATATTTCAACCCTACCGCCACCACCAAGTTGTTGGCGTAATTAATAAACATGCTTCAAAGCTATTAACAAATGCAAAACTGAAAAGTTATTTTAAAAAAAAAAAAGATTTTTTTATAAAACTGCTCACTTAACACAATGTACTAAATACAAAAAAAAACCAAATCATTCACTACATCGTTCTCAGATTTATAGAAATTTTATAATTACTAAAAAAGCATGAGCGCCGATATGGCAGCCCCGTAGCCAAAGGGGGCACTGGGGGGGGGGCGTGCCCGCCCCCCGCTTAAAAAAAGAAGAAAAGAGGAACAAATAAAGAAAAAGTAAAGTGTGGAGTGCCCCCTGCTGACTTTGACCTGGCTTCGGGCCTGCGATATGGGCTCGTTCGTAAATGACGTAACGCTTGGTCTAGGATTTTGTGACAGGGGAGAGTGGGGGGGGGGGTTCCTGTGAAATTGTGACGTCACAAAAAATAATAATTATCTATGAGGGAATCCAAAATTTGGTTGAATTTTCTGCCAAAATTACAATTCTTCTCAACTTGAAATTTTGAAAATTGACCGTTATGAAAATTTTGTATCTTTAAAATTTCGATAGTTATTACTTTTAATTTACTAGGTTTGATTCAAAAACTGTTTTTAATACGCTAAAAGTTCATTATTTGTCTCCAAAAATAACGAAAGAAAAATCAGTAATTTGAGGTGTTTTAATTTATTTTAACTTGTGACTTGACATAAGGGGGGGGGGGAGGTGAAAAATTTGTGACACTTTGTGACTAGGGGGGAGGGGGGGGGTCTAAAATGTCGTTTTTTTGCGTTATCGTGATTTGCTTTATTTGCAAATTGTCTGTCAAGTAAAGTGGTTTAAGGAAAAATCAGTTCCAACATATTCTTTTAATTTTTTATTATTTTTATTTAACAATGAATAGATTTAGAAGAGATAGAATCCTTCTAAGTTTAAAATATTATTTGATAATACACAATATTTATTCATACTTTTTTCGTTTATGACCTTAAGGTAAATGTGATCCACCATGTTTAAATGGCGGTGTCTGCACAGCTCCAAACGTTTGTACTTGTAAACTTCCATATTATGGAGACAGGTGTTTACAGAGTAAGTATGTTAGTGAAAAAATTCCACTAAATCGACATGCATTGTCTTTTCATAAGAAATATAAAAAAAAAATTAATATTAACATTTTAAAATATATAAGCAAAGTATGTTTTGTATAAATTTAAATAACAAACTTCTATTTTTAGGAACTCTGACCTCTTAAAAAATAATTAAAACTTTATTTTTTTCAAATAGTCATGTTATGTAATATTATGTAATTTCCCTTATTAAACCATATCTTTTAGATCATATAAACCAGAGTTTATCAACCTCTTTCGCAATTTTACCCTAAAAGGTGCGAAAGTATGTCAGTGGGTACTCCTCACAAGTTCGTGAATAAATGTATTTTTTTTCATAATGGAAAGTACTTATCAATCTAATGCGATACTTGGTCACGTGGTTTTGTGAAGAGCACACATAAAACTGACGACCTTCTTCACACTCTTGGTTTTTTTTTAACGAAAATTATATGTCTCTAAGTACACCTCTGCGTAACATTTTCCGTAGCACCTATATTACGCGTACCACCGATTGAGAGACTCTGCTATAAACCACTATGGGACGTTATGGCAGCTAAAATTACATGTTGTAGACTTCAGTTTTCTGCATGCATTTACGATTTTAACCAAAAAAATTGTTTAAAGAAAAATCGAAAAAACTTAACTGTATGTGATAAATTTCCTTTAATAATGATTTTTTTTCTTTATCCTATTAACCAGACGTCACCAAACAAAGGCGATACTTGAATTCGCTAAGCAAAACGTATGTTAGAGGAGACGTAGTGATCCGTTTAAAATTTAAATACAATGTTTAAAGTTGTAAGTACAAAACTAACAATAAAACACACTTCAGTATAGAGGCTGACTAGTTAGAAATATGTTTAAAAAAAACATTTAAAAGGTACGATCAAAGTAACATATATTTGTCTTATTTGAAGCCAATCCATTTTCCATATTGACATCAATGAAAGTATACTTTTGTCAATAATTTATAAAATAAAATGACAAAAAAGTATCACCTGTGAAGAATATTATGTTCTTCCATATTTCTTATAGTGGGACTAGGCCTGTGAAGATGCACAGAGTTATCAAGATTTCATGCAATTTTAAAAAAAATGAATATAATAGCGCTGAAAATAATCCCGGAGAATTTTTTCAGTTTGATTAAATATAACCAATTGTTTCAGCCCTGCATATTGATTAAAATTAAAGTAGTTAAAGAGTTTCAATGTTTTTATTGTTGTGCTCCGGTTCAAAAGTTATTTTTTTTAATCTGGCAAGATAAGGTTAAATAGGAGCTAATCTATTTTCTTTGTTTTGTGCCAACCGAATTAAACCCATCTTCATTTCTAACACTTTTCGTGTTGTTATCTATATTTCTAAAAAAAAAAAATTCAATGGGGAGAGATGTTTTTTTTATGTTTTATTGTAGGATTGAACTCACTTTATCCGGTGTGGGGAGGTGGGGGGGGGGGAATATTATTTCATGCAAGACCGTCTTAAGGTTGTCGTGTGTGCTCTTTTGCATCGAAAGTGGTAAAGAAAGTTTCTTTTAAAATTGCACCAAAAGGTAAAAAAAAATAGCGCAATATATGTAACAAATATTTATGTAAATTATCATTACTAAAATTAAAAGCGTGGGTGATAACCATATACTGAACGAAATATGTATTTACAATAAATAATAAGCAGTAATAAATAAATGAATAAATAATATATATCTATATACATAATCGACTAACATATACGGTGGTTCGACAAACCTACACACCGTGCGGTGTATAGTATACTCATGGCAATAAAAGCCGCATGTCTGTACGTTAAAAATACACGGCACCGTACGGGTGAAAGCTTACATCGTTAAAAAAAAGTCTGAGTTCTACGTCACACCTTTGCGGAGTTAAAAAAGAACAGTGCGTGTCATCGACCGTCTCTATAAAAATAGTCTGGGTAATTCCAAAATTATAGAAACTAAAAAGAGACAATGTATGTTAAATGAGAGTATGTTTGGTGCGCATTTCGTTCATAAAAGGAATCTTTCTTGAATAAAAATGAAATGCTGCGGAATTCTAAACACAACAAGGATTTCTTATCAATGAATTAAGATTTTTAAATGATATTGAGTAGTGTGCGCAAATTATGTTTAATAGTCGGGGGTTGTTTTTTGTTAAGCTTCTGTACCCATAATGAGGATTATTTTATTTGGTATGAATTATATAAAAAGCTATTTTTTGTACATAGACTGATTATTAACGCGCTCAAATATATATTACCGAGTTGGTTGGGATAGTTGTGGGAATAAACCAAATAGTTGCAGAAAAGGTGGGGGGGGGGGGGGGGGAGTCATGCAGACGATTCAAGTTGCAACACCGCTAATTTTTTAACCTCACGTCTCTCTTTTTTTTTAAATACACTGGGCAAATGATAAATTATAAAATTATAAAAAAAGAACTGTTGGAATGGGGGTGTAGGGTTGGGAAAGGAGTGTTAACGGGGGGGGGGAGGTAGGGAGAGGTGTCACGTGGTATTGTTAACAGGGTGAACATGCAGTTATACTAAATGCCCCTTTTTGTAATCTTGTACATTGAGACCCACTGCGATTCAGGCATGTCTTGAGTGGAAAGGGGGTGACGGGCGGGGGAGGGAAGGATGGGTGTGGGGCTAAGTGAAAGAGAATTGATACATTATTAAAAAAATAACTATTGAGAAAGAGTCCTTTAAAATACTATGAATGAATTAAGATTAGTCAATGATATGGTGTTGTGAGCGCATCACCATTTTCAACTCCAACTGCGTGCCAAAATAGCCGGTCCGGGTACCGGGCATGTTCAGCTAGTGTATGTATAAACTTGCAGCCACGCGTATGTTCTAATCATGTTTTTTTTTTTGCTGTGCAACTAATTATATTTATTGGTTCCAAATTCTATTTATTTTATTATTATGTAATAAAATTACCTTAATATGTAATACAATTACCTTACCATGTAATACAATTACCTTACTATGTTATAAAATTACCTTACTATGTAATAAGTTACCTTACTATGTAAATACATTACCTTACTATGTAATAACATTACCTTATTATGTAATAACATAACATAACAATGTTAGATTTTGCCGTCTCTCAGAATCTGCATCCGAGGTGCTTTTGTACATCTTTCAACAAAATACATATGCACTCAATTTACATGATTACATGAAATTAGAAATAGTAATTTTGAAGTTTCTTTTAGTTATTTTCTGTTCGAAATTCTTTTTTTTTTAAACATAAATGAAACATTTATTGTCTTTTAATTGTATAAGATTTTTAATACAAATTTTAATACAACTTCTTTCCGTTACATATAATATAATTGATCCTGTCATTAGTTCATCAGATTTGTACGGAAATAGTTCCGAGATATGGTTCCATGGACTGTCAACCAACCAGTGATGGTGGTAAAGAATGTGTACCACAATGTCTGCCAATGTTTCAGTTTGAAAGACTGCCATACTCAAAATATGTTTGCAGTAATAATGGAACATGGACACCAGAAATTACACTAGTTCCAAACTGTGTCCAAGGTTCAGTTTTATTTCATCTATGAAAAATTATTTTTTTAGATAAACAAATTTTGGTACAATAATTTATAATTAACTAGCATATTCACCTGAGAAACAGCCATTTTTTAATAGTTATAACGCAAAAATGTCGTTATTTTTGGGGAATTTTAATACTTAGTTGGCACAGTTTTATGTGTTATACTCTTCAGCTGCGCTAAACGTTTATTCAACTTTATTATAACAAAACAACTTTTCTTGGAGGTTTCGGTTATTACAGTTAAAGAAATATTATCTTTGATCTTTAATGAGTAAGGCTTAAGTAGATGTCATTAACTTATAGAGACTAGTTTAATGCAGGCAATGTAAGCTGACCATAAATAAGCTTCAATGATATATTTTGTTGACATAGTACAAAACAATACTTTTTTTATCTATTATATTAAGCGACATTTCTGTTCTTACATTTTCTTACTTTGTCGTCGTTAAAATTCTTTCTCTAAAATTTGATCTGTTGTATTGGTATCACATTTCTACTTTGAAATCGTTTTCATAGAGTTAATTTTAACATCAATTTTTTCACTTTGATATTCTGTAATATATTCTGATTGTTTAGTGGCTCTTACATCCAGAGCCGTAGCTAGCTGTTGTGGCGCCCTGTGTGACATACATTTTCGGCGCCTTCCTCCAATCGTAATGTGCAAAAAAATTTAACAGCGCTCTTTCAGCGCCCCTATCATAGTTCGGCGCCTGTGCTGCAGCACAACTCATGGTATCCTTCCTTCGCTACTGCTTACATCTTTCAAAACAAAGGAAGTTTTAAGGACTTGAAAGTCAACTCTATAAGGTATTAAAAAGGACCAGCTTGTAGGAGAAAATGTGGAATAATTCAACAGATAAATATATTAGGCGAATCATAAATCTTTCAGTTGACTTCATATTATGTATGAGTGTGTACATATAAAATACATTCTTGACATATAGAAACATACGACTACTACTGAGTTTTTAAATTCTTGAATATATAATAACATATTACTATTATTATTTTGTCTTATCTCTATAGCAACTGATTATTCAACAACAACAAAGGCTGTTACACCTGGTATCTTACGTTAATGACTGAAACATATAAATAAAATCTATTATTGATTTTATTATCCTTTGTACTTTTAATTTTAGATTTGAACGTAAGGGAATGTAGATACTTTAAAAATCTGATACGAATATTTTGTTTTAATAACATGTTCAGAACAGATGTCGATAAGCCATGAAAAGTTAAATTACTGTTATTGACACCAACATTGC
The DNA here is from genome assembly GCA_021962125.1 of Bulinus truncatus. Classification (NCBI taxonomy): domain Eukaryota; kingdom Metazoa; phylum Mollusca; class Gastropoda; family Planorbidae; genus Bulinus; species Bulinus truncatus. The sequence continues at coordinate 4,027,938 of JAGDYQ010000013.1, read as the reverse complement.
AACTGAGTGTTGCTTATATTGTAATGGGGGCACATTGTAATTGTAATCGACACCAACTCTCCCAACATAGGATCCTAACCTAACTGTACCTAAGTCTGCATTCAGTCATCCAATATAACAACATACGTTATTGTAGAAAACAGTGGACTGTGCCACAGTGTGGTAGAGTTCTCGACTGCTAATAGGTAGGTCCAGAGATCTTGGTTCTGATCAATGTCCCTTAGTCCACCCAAAATGGGTGTCCGATATTTCTAGGGGAAAGTGAAAGCAGCTGGACATTGAAACATTTATACATTTCTACGGACTAGCAGTGGCTCCAGAAGCAGATAAGGAACGTGCAGTAAAGCGCTCGACTGTCACACTGATGTTACTCGGCTCATTGTGCACACTGGGCAACTAACGGTCACTCATAAGATGGAACCCAGGGTGTGCACACCGGGCAACTGAAGGTCACTCATAAGATGGGACCCAGGGTGTGCACACCAGGCAACTGAAGGTCACTCATAAGATGGGACCCAGGGTGTGCACAACAGGCGACTGAAGGTCACTCATAAGATGGGACCCAGGGTGTGCACAACAGGCGACTGAAGGTCACTCATAAGATGGAACCCAGGGTGTGCACAACAGGCGACTGAAGGTCACTCATAAGATGGGACCCAGGGTGTGCACAACAGGCGACTGAAGGTCACTCATAAGATGGAACCCAGGGTGTGCACAACAGGCGACTGAAGGTCACTCATAAGATGGGACCCAGGATGTACACACTGGGCAACTAACGGTCACTCATAAGATGGGACCCAGTGTGTGCACACCAGGCAACTGAAGGTCACTCATAAGATGGGACACAGGATGTGCACACTGGGCAACTAACGGTCACTCATAGGATGGGACCCAGGATGTGCACACCAGGCGACTGAAGGTCACTCATAAGATGGGACCCAGGGTGTGCATACCAGGCAACTGAAGGTCACTCATAAGATGGGACCCATGGTGTGCACACCAGCGACTGAAGGTCACTCATAAGATGGGACCCAGGGTGTGCACGCCAATCGACTGAAGGTCACTCATAAGATGGAACCCAGGGTGTGCACACACCTTGCGACTGCAGTGGCGTAGCGAGCTTAACTCGTGCCCGCGGCACAATACCTTTTTAGCGCCCCCCCCCCCAATTTAAAATCATATAATATTATATGTTAAATATACCATTTGGCGCCAGTTTGTGAGTATCTTCCTAGGCATGATGCCACCCTTGCCCACCCCTCACTACGCCACTGCCGTTGATTCTGCCTCTGTCGTGACCTATCATCAGTAACCATTACAATAAAAACAATATACCAACTTAACGTGATAAATTAAAATATCAATATTTTATCTAAATAAAACGAAAAAAAAAATAAATGTATACATATGTAAAAGAAACCAATAGTGAGGTAATAAGAATCATAAAAATAAATATATTGTGGTAACAATATTTCAAGAAATTACTTGTAAATATTAGTGCAGTGACGGCGTTCCGATTGAAGGTATGCAATAAAAAGTACTTTTAAGAATAATTGTTTTTAACTTAAAACATCTAATGGCTTTGAAAATTGTATTAAATAGCATTTGTTAGAATCTTCATGAACCAATTAACTTTAATTAAATAATCAACTGGATAAGAAAATAAAGGGGAGATAATGATGGATAAATAAACATGCCCCTAGTCAAGAAGATTTACAATACTTGGTATAACATTCAAGTGAATGCTTTTATCCATGGAATTTTATGCCTGAATTAATTATAATATGTTTTTATAATTGAATCAAGGCTTAAGTCAATGTTATGAGCATAAAATATGCATATAATTTAAATTGAGATATAATATATAAATAGTAAAATTATTTGTATTAATTAATATTTTTTTTTATTATTGGACTTAATTATAATTGAATATTATAAATGTGCAATGTTATGTAATTACATTTATACAATTCACTATTTTTGTATGAAAGAAACAAGTTGGATTGATATGAGGAAAAATATTTTTTAAGTAAATTTCCATTAGACTAAATTTCAAGTCTAGCAATATATAAACATCTAGATGGGGAAACATATAGCAGACGACATAACGGTTCCCCGGGAAAATTATATTAACACCATGAGACGCACATCATATTTTAGAAAGTAAAGTGTGTTTTTCATCGGTAATTCATTTCATTGATTAAAGTGAACGACAAGAAAGGGTAGAAAATGACTGTTTCATTTTTTTTTAAATCTATGAAAAATTAACATCTTGATCAATAATTTTTTATATATATATGTGTGTTATTGTCTCACACGTTTTGGTAAACAAATTAAACAAATATTCAAATAAATAAATCCGAAGAGAATGAAATTGTTCCAAACGAGAATATAACTCACAACGCAAGATAATTGTAACTATTCTACAAAAGAACATACACGTCATTCAAGATAGTCCTTGCCTTCAAAAAGTTAGGCGTCAAAGTAGCGAGCACCTTGTTTGGCTGGCTAGTCCTCAAACACCATACCTGTATGGTGGCAGGTTTACTCTACCACCATGACAGATAAGAAAAAAAAACATCTTTAACATCTCTTTTTATTAGCAACTCTTCGTATTTCTTTATCGGTACATATATAACCCTAACTCCATGCCCCAATTTCCTTTGCTACTGAAACCCTAACTCCATGATCCAATTTCCTTTGCTACTCAAACCCTAACTCCATGCCCCACTTTCCTTTGCTACTCAAACCCTAACTCCATGCCCCAATTTCCTTTGCTACTCAAACCCTAACTCCATGATCCACTTTCCTTTGCTACTCAAACCCTAACTCCATGATCCACTTTCCTTTGCTACTCAAACCCTAACTCCATGATCCACTTTCCTTTGCTACTCAAACCCTAACTCCATGATCCACTTTCCTTTGCTACTCAAACCCTAACTCCATGATCCAATTTCCTTTGCTACTCAAACCCTAACTCCATGCACCAATTTCCTTTGCTACTCAAACCCTAACTCGATACTCCACTTTCCTTCACTACTCAAACCCTAACTTGATACTCCACTTTCCTTTGCTACTCTATGCTCAACATTCATTTGCTACTCAACATCTCTCTTCATTAGCAACTTACTCTGTCAATAAGAATGACAATTTCTTGAATTGAACTAAACTACCAAGCTTTTTAGTTGTTGGAAATTTCACTTATCTGTCACTCTTTCTAAAAACAGTGAACTGCGAGCTCTTTTGCAGATCAATGGTTGCTGACATTTGCAACATTTTTACTCAACGCTGGCGTTTTTCTGCTGTGACAAGACTGGAACTACCTGAATCACGTAGGTAGAATCAATAACTGTGTCACACATTAATACCAAAATGTTTCTCCGCCTTCTATGTTCTCTCAGAGAAAATAAATCCTTTTGTAATGAGCCCTTCTGTGTCTATTGAACAATTTAAAATAATCAATTTTTAAATGTGTAATTAATAATGTGGTTTACCACTTTTCTAAATGTGAAATGAACTATTTTGTAAAGCAATCTTTCTGCACTGTATTGAAATATTTGTTATTTCTCTGTAGGCGTTTTTTTTTAAACTTCATGAGTTTTCCAGACAATTGAACAATTTAACATCTTCGCACAAAAAGAAAAAAACAACAACTAATTCATTGGCTCATAACTCAATAACAATTACAAAAAAAAAATTCAAACATCAGAAACCAGGCACACAGATCCTAACCTATGCAAGGCCGCAGTCACAGGTACAGTACAGACTAGAACAAGGAATAGGCACAGTACAGTACAGAAGAGAATGAGGAACAGTTCGACCTAACTTAAGAATCAACGAATAAATGACACACTTGACTGCACTCAGTAACATAGTCACAAATAGATCAACACAGCCATTATACCATTGAAAGACAACCAACATGAAGATACAATAACTTCAAATCTAGAAGTGTAACACGCAAATAAATAATATGAGGGGTGGGGCGGGAGGGTAGGGTGTAGGAGAACAGACCAGAGCGGGGGGTGTGCAAACATTTTGATCCGCGTGCCGCAATGAGTTCTTATATTTAAGTCTTTCAAAAACTGTATTAGTGCGAGCGATAAAATGTGACATTTCCGTCAGATACAATGGACGCAAAAAGCAAAGTGTCACTGTGTGGCTCACTTGTTAACACCAAACAAAAAGAAAAAAAGTATTAGTGGTTAAAGTTGTACAATTGTATGACCAACTCTGTACCTATTTTCATTCGTCTTATTCAAAAAATCTAAACCACTTAGTTTCTGTGAGATTTATCTACAATGGACTTATAAAAGTATTTATATAGCAACAGGTATGATGGGCTAAAGACTGGCATCATAATTTTAGTCGGTAGTAATACGTTTGAAATCCTGCATGATAGAACCATGTGTCATTTGAAATCCTGCATGACATAAACATGTGTCATTTGAAATCATACCAGATAGAAAAACATGTGTCATTTGAAATCCTGCCTGATAGAAAAACGAGCCATTATGAACAAGAAAAAAAAGTTTAATGATGGTGGTTTTGTGGATCATATTTGTCAAACCAGATGTAAACTACTCTCTAGCTCGGGCCCCTCTAACCAGATGTAAACTACTCTCTAGCTCGAGCCCCTCTAACCAGATGTACTCTCCAGCTGGGGCCCCTCTAACCAGATGTACTCTCCAGCTCGGGCCCCTCTAACCAGATGTACTCTCTAGCTCGGGCCCCTCTAACCAGGTGTAAACTACTCTCTAGCTCGAGCCCCTCTAACCAGGTGTAAACTACTCTCTAGCTCGGGCCCCTCTAACCAGATGTAAACTACTCTCTAGCTCGGGCCCCTCTAACCAGATGTACTCTCTAGCTCGGGCCCCTCTAACCAGATGTAAACTACTCTCTAGCTCGAGCCCCTCTAACCAGGTGTAAACTACTCTCTAGCTCGGGCCCCTCTAACCAGATGTAAACTACTCTCTAGCTCGGGCCCCTCTAACCAGGTGTAAACTACTCTCTAGCTCGGGCCCCTCTAACCAGATGTAAACTACTCTCTAGCTCGAGCCCCTCTATCCAGGTGTGAACTACTCTCTAGCTCGAGTCCCTCTAACCAGGTGTAAACTACTCTCTAGCTCGGGCCCCTCTAACCAGGTGTGAACTACTCTCTAGCTCGGGCCCATCTAACCATGTGTGAACTACTCTCTAGCTCGAGCCCCTCTAACCAGGTGTGAACTACTCTCTAGCTCGGGCCCCTCTAATCAGGTGTAAACTACTCTCTAGCTCGGGCCCCTCTAACCAGGTGTAAACTACTCTCTAGCTCGAGCACCTCTAACCAGGTGTAAACTACTCTCTAGCTCGAGCACCTCTAACCAGGTGTAAACTACTCTCTAGCTCGAGCACCTCTAACCAGGTGTAAACTACTCTCTAGCTCGAGCCCCTCTAACCAGGTGTAAACTACTCTCTAGCTCGGGCCCCTCTAACCAGATGTAAACTACTCTCTAGCTCGGGCCCCTCTAACCAGGTGTAAACTACTCTCTAGCTCGGGCCCCTCTAACCAGATGTAAACTACTCTCTAGCTCGAGCCCCTCTATCCAGGTGTGAACTACTCTCTAGCTCGAGTCCCTCTAACCAGGTGTAAACTACTCTCTAGCTCGGGCCCCTCTAACCAGGTGTGAACTACTCTCTAGCTCGGGCCCATCTAACCATGTGTGAACTACTCTCTAGCTCGAGCCCCTCTAACCAGGTGTGAACTACTCTCTAGCTCGGGCCCCTCTAACCAGGTGTAAACTACTCTCTAGCTCGGGCCCCTCTAACCAGGTGTAAACTACTCTCTAGCTCGAGCACCTCTAACCAGGTGTAAACTACTCTCTAGCTCGAGCACCTCTAACCAGGTGTAAACTACTCTCTAGCTCGAGCACCTCTAACCAGGTGTAAACTACTCTCTAGCTCGGGCCCCTCTAACCAGGTGTGAACTACTCTCTAGCTCGGGCCCCTCTAACCAGGTGTAAACTACTCTCTTGCTCGAGCACCTCTAACCAGGTGTAAACTACTCTCTAGCTCGAGCACCTCTAACCAGGTGTAAACTACTCTCTAACTCGATCACCTCTAACCGGGTGTAAACTACTCTCTAACTCGAGCCACTCTAACCAGGTGTAAACTACTCTCTAACTCGGGCTCCTCTAATCAGATGTAAACTACTCTCTAGCTCAGGCCCCTCTAACCAGGTGTAAACTATTCTCCAGCTCGAGCCCATCTAACCAGGTGTAAACTATTCTCCAGCTCGAGCCCATCTAACCAGGTGTAAACTATTCTCCAGCTCGGGCCCCTCTAATCAGATGTAAACTACTCTCTAGCTCGGGTTCCTCTAATCAGATGTAAACTACTCTCTAGCTCGAGCCCCTCTAACCAGGTGTAAACTACTCTCTAACTCGGGCCCCTTTAATCAGATGTAAACTACTCTCTAACTCGGGCCCCTCTAACCAGGTGTAAACTACTCTCTAGCTCGAGCCCCTCTAACCAGGTGTAAACTACTCTCTAGCTCAGGCCCCTCTAACCAGGTGTAAACTACTCTCTAGCTCGAGCCCCTCTAATCAGATGTAAACTACTCTCTAGCTTGGGCCCCTCTAACCAGGTGTAAACTATTCTCCAGCTCGAGCCCCTCTAACCAGGTGTAAACTACTCTCTAACTCGGGCCTCTCTAATCTGATGTAAACTACTCTCTATCTCGGGCCCCTCTAATCAGATGTAAACTACTCTCTAGCTCGGGCCCCTCTAATCAGATGTAAACTACTCTCTAGCTCGAGCCCCTCTAACCAGGTGTAAACTACTCTCTAACTCGGGCCCCTTTAATCAGATGTAAACTACTCTCTAGCTCGGGCCCCTCTAACCAGGTGTAAACTACTCTCTAGCTCGAGCACCTCTAGCCAGGTGTAAACTACTCTCTAGTTGGGGGCCCTCTAACCAGGTGTGAACTACTCTCTAGCTCGGGCCCCTCTAGCCAGGTGTAAACTACTCTCTAGTTGGGGGCCCTCTAACCAGGTGTGAACTACTCTCTAGCTCGGGCCCCTCTAACCAGGTGTAAACTACTCTCTAGCTCGAGCCCCTCTAACCAGATGTAAACTACTCTCTAGCTCGGGCCCCTCTAACCAGGTGTAAACTACTCTCTAGCTCGAGCCCCTCTAACCAGGTGTGAACTACTCTCTAGCTCGGGCCCCTCTAGCCAGGTGTAAACTACTCTCTAGTTGGGGGCCCTCTAACCAGGTGTGAACTACTCTCTAGCTCGGGCCCCTCTAACCAGGTGTAAACTACTCTCTAGCTCGAGCCCCTCTAACCAGATGTAAACTACTCTCTAGCTCGGGCCCCTCTAACCAGGTGTAAACTACTCTCTAGCTCGAGCCCCTCTAACCAGGTGTAAACTACTCTCTAGTTCGAGCCCCTCTAACCAGGTGGAAACTACTCTCTAGCTCGAGCACCTCTAACTAAATATTGAGTGATCAAAAGCGGGTAAAATTCCCCTAGAACATCATTTTTTTCAGGAATTTTAATTTAAATTTTAATTTAAAATACAGCAACAAAGAAACAACTGAATCTTTTAATTTTATCTTTTTTTTTGCTGAGGAAATTGAAATATTTTAAAGTAAATTATCTAAGGTCTCGAGCAGATAAATGTACCATTGCTCAAGGTGGAAGTCTTGAGTAGGGTGAGGGGTGACACCTGAATTTTCCGCCCCGGGTGACACCAACCATCCTGACGCCACTGGTCTTTTGGCTCTGTTTCTAAATTCCTCTTTGACAGTTCTCGTTTTTGTGCTTTACTTAATTGAACCCGTTACATTTTCGTCAAGTGGTCCTTTAAATAAGAAAAATATAAAGATGTTTTAGTTTTTGTTGAACATTCAACACAGTCACATGTTTCATATTCAAAATAAACCAATATAAACAATTCCTACCTTATGTCTGATACTGAATTATGTTTTTTTTTGTCTGAAAAAGATAATTTTATCATAATTTTGATATACATATTATGTTTTATCAACGAGTCTGGAATTCAACGTAAATTAAAACAAATTAAAAGAATACTGAAATAATTGTTGATAAACAAAAGAATAAAAAAATATGCAAAACAACAACTATACAAACGCATTTACAATTCATAGCCTTTAAGATAAAAGTTACTAACATTTTTTATGGCAACAGTTTAGTGCTTTAGTGATATATTCATCAATAGACTTTGAGACTCTGAGGCTGTTTAATACGTTGAAAACAAAAAATGAGATTTTGAAATCACGTGCGACCGTTGTCAACTAAAAAAACTAGGTACCTGTGTATATACCATGTATCTACCGTATATCCCCTTGGGGGGGGGAGGGGCGCAGTCGTGGTTATTAACCCGCGCCAAACAAGGGCGACGTTAGCCTCAACAAGGGACTTCAGGCTTAGAAGATTGGCCAGCGTTGAGGGTCAGAGTAGAACCAGTCCCAAAGACTATTTAGGCCCCAAGATGTGCAAGCGGGCAGTATCGAACGAGTTTTTACAAGTGATGGACAGTATCAAAATCTAAAAACGATGTCGATTCCAATTTTTTCCCTAAAACATCGATGCTTATTCCTGACGTTATAGTTCCTTTAAAGCCCAGTCAACAATCGACAGGAGATACACTGCCACACACACACACATCTATTGACGTGATAGACTAAAATATTAAAATCTATTGACAGTAGATACAGACACACTCACTGACGCACATATACATCTATTGCCAGGGGACACACGACTCAAACCCATATCTACTGATAAGCAGTGCTCGATTTAAGAAAAAAAAACCAGTGCCGGGGATGAAAAAAAATTTCTGCAGAGCCGGAGATAAATGTCTATGATTTCATCCCCGGCTGCACTTGCGGCGGAGCAAGGGGGGGTGGCAAAGGGGCAGCGGCCCCGCCTTAAACTTTTAAGGGGTGGCGCCCCCCCCCCTTGAATTTCCAGTCTGCCCCCCCCCCCTAAAATTTTAACTTTTTTAACTTTGTAATTCATTTTAGTTTATATGTATCATTTTCATTTTCATAGTTCATTTGATTTATTTCTTAAATTTAATATTTGAAAGAAATTATAAGTAATTGACATTTTACAGTAATCAAATTATTGAGAGTTGTTTGGGCATATTTTAAAACTTGTTGCAAGTACCCGGCTTTACCCGGGTTTAAAATAATGTTTTCTGTTTATTAAGAAGCGTAATTTGACGTTTAATTAAGATTTAAAATAAGACGCGTAAAAAAGGGTTTATTTGCATGCAATAAAAGGGTACATTTATCTTAAAGCAATGTGATACACAACATTTTTGGCAGTTCCTCTCTCTCTCCCTCCCCTCCCTCCCTCTTTCCCTCCCTCCCTCCCTCTCTCTCCCCTCTCTCTCTTTCCCTCCCTCTCTCCCTCTCTCTTAGGCATGACTGTAGTAAAAGATGACAATTCCTATGGATGAAGGAATGGAATGTAATAATGTAGTAAGTAATGTGATATTTGGTTCCCCGTACCGATCATATTTATAGTAAGTTAGCTATGTGGGAGAGAAGCTCGTAAAACCTGAAATCGGGGTAAAAGTTTGCCAATTTTCATTCTTTGATATCCATAATAATTAATTACAATTAAACTACCCATTGAGATCGAACGAAACCTGTTTAAGAACTTTCCCCATGTAATTTTGTGTACGTGTACCCAGTGGCGCAACCAGCAAAAAATGCTGGGGGGAAGGAGGGGCCTCACATATTGAAAAAAGACAGATTGACATTCTTTTTTGTAATTTTATAACGTAAATTATGTATTGATGATTTGGCGGGGGGGGGGGGCTTGAGCCCCCCCCCTGGTTGCGCCACTGCGTGTACCAAATTTCACGTTATTTGGTTGTCTGGATCTTGAGTTTTAAGGGAACAGACAGACAGATAGCAAATGCGTCTTATAAGTATAGAGAAGTATTGCCATCTACCGAATGACGGTAAATGTAATTTTTAAAGAAAATACAATTATTTATTATCTTTTCATAAATTACTTTTTGTTTATTGAGTTTCCCGTTTCCGGTTTCACATTCATCATCATTCATGATAATTATCAGTAATTTTCTGATCTATTTTCACTATTAAATTTGTAAACAAACTGACATTACGAATCAGTTGACGACAGAAGTGCTCAATATTCCTTTTTTTTTCAATATATTATTTTTAATAATATCGATTAAATACTTGCTACAAAATTACTATATTCTATTATAGAATTAAGGGGGTGAAATTTGTCTTTCGGTCATATTTTGTCTTGCCCCTCCTTGAATTTTGGCTTGCCCCCCCTTAAAATATTTCGTTCCGCCGCCGGTGCCCGGCTGGGTTTATTAGCTAAAGCAGAGCCGGGGATGACAGTTCTCAGTGCCGGGGATATCCCCGGCGGTAAATCGAGCCCTGCTGATAAGAAATAAAAAGTAAATAATTGACATACATACATCTATTTATTTAAAACACACTTTGATAACTTGAGATATACAAAGTCACAGTGACACAATGACACGATTCACGGGCAAATTCATCGACACTTACATATTTAAGAATATCCTGCATTTGTATGGTAAATGTAGTATTTGTGTATATATTAAATAAAATGAGTCAAGAAAAGTAAAGCTTTTAACTAAGCTTCGAGAAAAAATTACAAAAGTAAATATCTGATGCTTACTCTACACTGAGAAATATTACAAATGACATGAAGATGACATGCAGATAACATGAAGATGACATGACGATGACATGATCAAAGGGAGGATGAACCACAGTTGGATGAAGTAAAACAGTATAAAAACACGTAAATAACACGTCGGTTGGTCTAATCTCAAAGCAAGTTTGTATTTTAAGGTATTTTATACATATAGTTTGTATATTTTACATATAGTTCGTTTTCCCCAATGTTCGACTTTTAAAGCGTTCGGGTTTCTAATTGAAAAAAAAAGTGGGGCGGGGGGGGGGTCATTTTTAGAGTCTGCCCATAGTGGCACAAAAAGTTCTGAGTTGGTCTGATGTGTGTGTTATTATATTCATTATAGAGGCTGTGAGAATTTGTTACATAACGCAGTCGTGTAATGTTCTGTGTAGAATACATGTTTTATGTTCTATCTGAGTGGTACAATTGTGTAATGGTCTATGCAGAATAAATGCTGTATGTTCCATCTGAATGGTACAGTTCAGTTGTGAAATTTTCTATCAGTGTGGTATAAATGTGCAATGTTCTATATGAGTGGTGCAGTTAAATATTACAATGTTCTATATGATTGGTACAGTTCAGTATCACAATGTTCTATTTGAGTGGTACAGCTCAGTTGTTCTATATATGTGTGGTAAAAAATGTGTACATGTTCTATCTGTGTGTTATTTAAGTGCAATGTTCTATCTGTGTGTTATGTAAGTGCAATGTTCTATCTGTGTGTTATTTAAGTGCAATGTTCTATCTGTGTGTTATTTAAGTGCAATGTTCTATCTGTGTGTTATTTAAGTGCAATGTTCTATCTGTGTGTTATTTAAGTGCAATGTTCTATCTGTGTGTTATTTAAGTGCAATGTTCTATCTGTGAAGGCTACACGTGTCACTTCCTGACACATTAAGTCAACAGACGACAGGTGAACCTCGCACGAATTTTTAACCGGCGTGTCCTTACAGGTGACATGTGGGAATTTTCACCCCCTCAATTCAACGTGCGTTAGTGTTTTCACAGCATGTGTATATCAGTTCAAACGGCTAGGTATGCCATAACTAAACTACAACACACAATAAACATATATTAATAGTCGCGAGATAGTGTCTTAAAATGACTAGACAGCGTACCGGTAGCCAAGCGGATAGCCATTCAACGCTTTGTTATACGGAGTAGGATAAGATTTCAGTTATTGTGAAGACCTCTCCTTCTTTAACTTTCCACACTAAAGAGTTTCTCAGGTTGACTGTGGATTCGATCTGTCACGTGACACATTCCACTCGCCCGAGTTCTTTGAACACTTGGAGCGTGGAGCTACCACCGGCGTTGAAAGTTATTGAACAATAACAAACAAATAAATTTAGTATTTTGACTTGCCATGTACCCGGATCTCATTATTTTTTTTTCTCTTGGAGATTGTGTGCTTTAATTCCTTTATTCGACATTTCCCTGTCGGAACAAGTTTTGGAGTACCCCAAGTGACGACGGTTGTGTATTGACGAGATTCAATTTAACTTGAGGTAATATTTTTATTTTTTATTTTTAAATATTTAGTCTTTAAATAATGTTCCATTATTTGACCGGCACTCAATATATCTGTGTGTATATATTGCGTCTTACTTACTTACTTACAATGCTAGAGATTCTAGTCAGGGTGGGTCTGAGCTAAATACATTTTAGAAGCTGTGTAATATTATATATATATAAAAAAAAAAACAACAAACTACTAGAAGAAAATTATTGAAAGAACTTAATCTAGTCGCTGTCTCTCTAGATAAATTATAACAATAGATAAACTCTGTGTAAAGTGCCACTTCTTAAACACATGGTCTTACACATGTAGCACTAATTCAGAACACAGTCTGAATAGATAAGAAACACAGATTGCATAGATTCAGCATACAGAGGAGGCGAATGGTCGACAGTTAACAGCGGAGGCGTTTAGTTGACAGTTAACAGAGGGGGAGGAGGGGGGGGGCGAATGGTTGACAGCGATGAAGATAAGATCAGTGTGTGTATCATGTTTAAACAAAACAACTGTTACTGCAGGTATCACAGTATCCACCTGTTGCAATACTGTAAACTGTTCCTGGTTAACAATAAGCGTCTCGTAGTCAAACAAAAAACACGTCAGGCCAAACAGAGAATTGTTTCAGGCTCAGAATTGTCCGCATCGTATAGTTTGGTTTAAACATTATCACAAGCAGATTTTATTCACTGTGTAACAGTAACAGACGTTATTCACTGTGTAACAGTAACAGACGTTATTCACTGTGTAACAGTAACAGACGTTATTCACTGTGTAACAGTAACAGACGTTATTCACTGTGTAACAGTAACAGACGTTATTCACTATGTAATAGTAACATACGTTACAGTAACAGGCTTAATATTTTTTTGTCTGGTCATATCTCTCCATAGTTCCAGTTCCCACATGTTTTAGATATAATGAATTTGGTTCTACTTACTATTGATGATTATTGTTGTTAAGCGATAACATGTCGTAAACTACAAAAATCATTCTATATCAGACATGGGTAATATACAGCCCTTGGGCCAAGTACGACTGGTCAAGCTGTTTGATCCATCCAAGTACGACTGGTCAAGCTGTTTGATCCGTCAAAGTACGACTGGTCAAGCTGTTTGATCTGGCCTAGTACCACTGGTCAAGCTGATTTCAATTAGGATAGGCACTTCCTAGGTTACTCAGTTTACTTGTTGCTCAGGGATATGATGGGATGCAACCTGTTACTTACAAACTAATTCAACACAGTATTTAATGTCAACACAAGTCCACAGTATTTAATGTCAACACAAGTCCACAGTATTTAATGTCAACACAAGTCCACAGTATTTAATGTCAACACAAGTCCACAGTATTTAATGTCAACACAAGTCCATTGTTGAATCAACCTTCAAAATTCCTTTAATCACCAACAACTATTTCTATAAGGGTAAGGACACCGAAATTGAACATCTTCCTAGTATGTCCGTCCAATAATCAATTCTCTTATAGAAATATACAACCTAACTGTGTACGAAGGTTCTACCGCAACTGCCCCCAACAAACATGCCCACTAGTTCACTACACCCCCCCACACACACACGTGTGGCTCGATCCCATTTTAGCAGAGCTCCGAATGTACTGTTGCCCTCTAATATTACTAAAAGCTTTTACCAAAGACCTAAAAATGGTTCTGTGTGTCTGTGCAACACACACCACTTGGACTGAAGTCATTTACCCCCTCCTCCTGCCCGTATCCTCTCCCTGGTCATTTTGAGGCAATTGAATTGTATTAACATGGAAACATTTCAAAGAGAAACTAACGGGCAACACAAGACTACTTGTCAAGTAGATTTAGTCGAAATATTAGGATTAATGTAAGATTATTCGGAACCGAGAATGACTCCCTCCAGAGTTTGCCATATTACTAGTATGTATTCGCCCCTGATAAATTTGAGGGCCCTACTCTCTCTAAATAAAATTATGACCGTTTCCAAAGTAAAAAAAAAAAGGGAAAGATTTTGACGATGTTAATTTTTCTCTGTACATCTTTATATTTAAAAAGAAATTCGTTAACTATGTTTTTTTATGTACAATACAAACTCATTATTGAAACACTCTTCTCCCACAATGTATATACACATTTAGTGTTTGCTTTGTTTTAGACTGATAATAAAGCTTAATAACTTTAAAAAATGATCAAGATGTCTCAAGACAACGAATTTTTTTTTTTTATTGTTTTGGTCAAAATGAGCCTATTATTGAAGTAAAACCAGGGACAACCTACTTTTAGCGTTGATGCATTTCTGACAGCGACACTAATATCTGGGGCAGACCACTCTCCCATTGATACATCACTGACAAATGACGCAAATAATAATAACAACATACTGATGCTTGTCGCATTAACATTCTTGAATATCAAAAGTAAAAACATAATTAGGCAATTGAAGACAGCTTCCTACATGTATTTGTTTGTATGACAGCCAGTTGTTTAGAGAGTATTTGGGTTGTATGATACAACTTGTATCTATAATTAGTGAGCAGTACACCATTGCTTTGATTTGACACCAAAAAACACTGTCACTGGTCCTGCGGCCTAAAAATGTTGGACAGTGGAGGCATTTGAAGCGAAATCCTTCAAATCTCTTCGATCATATTAAACCGGGGCCCTTCTCCAATATTAGTGGGACGGGTGGCATGACGGCGTAGATCAACTGTCGACCTGAGAGCAAAAGGGTTCGATCCTCGGTGAGAACCAAGTGAATTTTCCAGGTCTAAAGATCCACCGAACTACACTTCATCTGCTCCGTCAGAAATATGTGCAATCGTACTGTAATCATGACACTAGTTTTGTCTAAGGCTTGTCATTATGTGATATTCACCCATAGCAAGGCTTGCTATTGTGATACTCACCCATAGCAAGGCTTGTCATTATGTGATACTCACACAAAGCAAGGCTTGTCATTATGTGATACTCACACATAGCAAGGCTTGTCATTATGTGATACTCACACATAGCATCGCTCTTTAGAGCTAGTAAAATATGTAATTTAAAAAAGAAATGTAACTTTATATTTTTATTTGTTTAGGGCTAAGCACAATCATCGATGGGGGAACGTGGGAGGGAGGGGGGAGGGCGGCTCTAAGGTAAGCGCCTTGTTTGTCTGTAAAAAAATTGTTTGTCTGTACTCTATACAAAAGAAGGGCTTTGCAGCGTTGGACAGATCAAATATTAAAATTGATCAAGAAATATCTTCATTAATCGATGATACAGAAAAGGACTGTCTGGCTCAATCATTGCATTAGTCTGGATCAATCAATGCACTAGTCTGGCTCAGTCATAGAATTAGTCACTGGCCGACCGTACATGATGCAATCGTGAACAAAATAAACAATGATTAAAGATATACGAAAAAGATTTGTAGGCCATATTATATAATGTCCTTCTGTGTTTTTCGAACCCGATTGCCTTCATATTCATTTTTATAAACAAACTTAATGAATATAAAAGTTGTGCATATTGCAAATGTTATCTAATAAAATTAGTTAGGCTTCAGCGTTAAAACAACAACAACCAAAATCTGCAGTTCTAATAATAACATTTAACGTCATCTTACCAAATATGTATTGTTTATAATTAGACATATAACTATAACAAATCTACATGTTTCTTTCTTTTTAAATTGCTGCTCTCAGTTGTGAAAATGTTTTACTTTGGTTCTTAGTTCGGCAATGGGGGAGGAAGGGAGGGGGAGGGGGGGGGGACAATAGAGGGAGATGATGCACTGCACCTTTCGTGTTCCGTTATCAGAGTGCTCTCCTATGTTGGGGATTTTTTTTTCACGCTTCACGGCGTCAATTAAATGCTCACCGAACCGTATAGCGCACTGGCTGGTGCAAAAATCAGATAACTTCATTAATCGCCAATAATCTAAGAAGAGTTGTTACATCTTAAATGTCTATTTCAGATTCAAAAGTCGTGATAGGGTGTGAGGTGAAAGGCTAAGTGATAGGGTGTGAGGTGAAAGGTTAGGTGATAGGGTGTGAGGTGAAAGGTTAGGTGATAGGGTGTGAGGTGAAAGGTTATGTGATAGGGTGTGAGGTGAAAGGTTATGTGATAGGGTGTGAGGTGGAAGGTTAGGTGATAGGGTGTGAGGTGAAAGGTTAGGTGATAGGGTGTGAGGTGAAAGGTTAGGTGATAGGGTGTGAGGTGAAAGGTTATGTGATAGGGTGTGAGGTGAAAGGTTATGTGATAGGGTGTGAGGTGATAGTTTAGGTGATAGGGTGTGAGGTGGAAGGTTAGGTGATAGGGTGTGAGGTGAAAGGGTGTAAGGTGATGGGGTGTGAGGTGATAATGTGTGAGGTGAAAGGGTGTGAGGTGATAATGTGTGAGGTGATAGGGTGTGAGGTGATAATGTGTGAGGTGATTGTAACACGGAAAGATCCACGTTATCGGGCTCTGTTAAGGAAAGACCCACCTGTAGGAAAAAGCGGCCTAATTTGTTAGCATGTCTTAATTTGTCTGCCCTCTTTAGGCAAGCAGTTTACTTTGTCCTGCTCTCTTTAGGTTTAGGCAAGCAGTTTACTTTGTCTGCTATCTTTAGGAAAACGGTTTAATTTGTCTGCCCTTTAAATGGAAACCGTATATTTAGTCACCCCACCCTCCCCCTACTGGCCCACTTTTCAGAAAGTATGGGAAGGGGAGTGCGTTGTCGGCTTTATCACTACTACATTGTTTTGGTGGTCGGAATGAATAGTTTCTAAACTTTCACACTGTGCTAGTGTAAAGGTAGTAATGGTTAACTATGTCAGCCCAATAATTCTATCAACACAGTACATAGCAGACCTAATGTGTCTGGAGAAACTGACTTAAAGGAATGATTTGTTAGGAGGAAGGAAAACATTGCGCAAATTTAAACTTGAGGACTGGTAATGCCCACCACCCTCTGATCACCCAGAGCTGAGTCATTTCACAGAGCTGAGTCATTTCACAGAGCTGAGTCATTTCACAGAGCTGAGTCATTTCGCAGAGCTGAGTCATTTCACAGATTCTTTACCCTATAGTTGGTCTGCCCTGTCGGATTGTTATTTACAACAATCTATTGCTAGTTACATCAGTTGCGACAACGCTAGAACAATGTCCAAATTCTATGGCTAGTTACAGTAGTTGGGATAAAGCTAGAACAATGTCCAAAATCTATTGCTAGTTACAGCAGTTTAGATAACGCAAAAACAATGTCCAAAATCTATTGCTAGTTACAGCAGTTTAGATAACGCAAAAACAAAGTCCAAAATCTATTGCTAGTTACAGTAGTTGGGATAAAGCTAGAACAATGTCCAAATCTATTGCTAGTTACAGCAGTTTGGATAACGCAAAAACAATGTCCAAAATCTATTGCTAGTTACAGTAGTTGGGATAAAGCTAAAACAATGTCCAAATCTACTGCTATTTACAGCAGTAGAGGCAACGCACTGTCTCCCTGCTGGCATTTTCTTGGTCTATTGTAGTCTTAGCTTAGACCGCCATTAGACAAATATCACGACACACGGTGCAAACATCGGCATACAGAGGATGGAACAAAAGTAGAACAATGGTGAAGTAAAAGCAGAAAATATGCGCTATATTTAGATATTTGAACATTAACACTTTACCGTCTGCTGAAATGTGGACCAACAAATTAACAAAGAGAAACGTTATCTTGGTTTGTTCTCTTTGTCTTAAAGTGTAGTTAGTATAATCTAGTGGAACACAGAGGTTGTCTTATAAATTTACCCCCCCTCCCCATAAAATGGACCCCCCACACACACACACTTTTCATTTTTGATGAAAGCAAAAACTTAAAAGTAAGATTTTATTGCCCTGTATGATATGCGACCTAATAAAAGTATCATACATTAAATATTTTAATAATTTATCATACTTGAAGATATTAGAACAAAAAATGCATTCCAGGCTTTACGGTGCTGCCTGCTTGTTGTCCCCCCTCCCCCAAACCAGGGCCGCCGAGAGGGGGGCAGGGGGGGTCATTGCCAGGGGGCCCGCATCTGTAAGAGGGCATAAAGGGGGCCCGGCAGCCCCGACCATGTCAATTGTTTCACGACTCATTGTTTATTAAGGGCCCGCAATGATGCCCTGCCCTGGGGCCCGCGTTGGCTCTCGGTGCCACTGCCCCAAACCAGTGTCTTGGTTTCAAATTACTTTTTCTTTATTTACCTAAAATCAAAATTGTTCGTTTAACAGATATGTCCATGGAAATCTTAAGACAAAAAAAAAACTCAAATCTTTCAGTAAAAATATTTCGAGAAAGTGGGTATGTCGTTGCAGTCGTAAAATGTATATTATCGCTTGTTTGTGACATATGTATCGCTGACATAAAATGTGTATTATCACTTCAATTCACTTTATGAGACATATGTATCGCTGACATAAAATGTGTATTATCACTTCAATTCACTTTATGAGACATATGTATCGCTGACATAAAATGTATATTATCGCGTATTTGGGACATATTTTGTCTGATATTTAGGGCCTAACATTCATATACAGGCCCGTAGCCAGAGGGGGGCTAGGGGGGGCTGAGCCCCCCCGTGCATCACCTGAGCCCCCCCGTGCATGATTTGAGTTTTTTGACACAATTTTAATAATAACGGCTATAAAACATCAATCATTTTGTTTAATAAATCAATAATAATAAAAACTTAAAAGTTTATATTTTGGCAATCATTCAGGCTATTTATATATACTTACATATATAGCGTATCTAATTTTTGGGCATAAAAGATTGAATCTTATTGAAGTTCACTTCTGGGTATTTTGGGCAGCATTGTCATTTGGTGCTTCACAGCCGTGTGTGAGAGCAGTTTCTCAACCCTCACACGAATGCTCACCCCATATCGCAGATAAATGTTACAAAAGCGTCTAAGCAATCTTTTCCTGCTTGCATTTGAAAAAGATTTAACAGACAATCTGAATGCTGAAGCATTTTTAGGTAAATTCAGTGCTAAACCCAGGCCTGTAGCCAGGTCAAAGTAAGCAGGGAGGCACCAATACCCAGCAAGGGGGCACCTTTACTTTTTCTTTATTTTTTCCTCTTTTTCTTCTTTTATAAATGGTGGGGGGGCACTCCACACCTAGCGGGGGGGGGGGCACGGCCCCCCAGTGCCCCCCTTGACTACGGGGCTGGCTAAACCACGAAGTTTGCAAACTTGAAACATATAATAATATAAGTTCGCAGCAAGTGCCGACGAGTGGGGGCAGGGGGGCCAATGCCCAGGGGCCCGCCGAGTTTTAGGGACCCGGACTGTGCTGGCCAATCAACTTTTTAAAATATTAATATCAGCCCAGGGGCCCGAAATTTCTGTCGATGGGCCTGTTCGCAACCTTGTAATAGTTTTATATATTGATATCTTCTGAGGACAACTAGCAACTTAAATAAGTTAATAAAATAACATTGACTTCTGACTTCATTTTTATACATATGTATAATAAAATAATAAAGTACAAACTCCGTGATTTCTGAGTGATGTTATTTAATTTGCAAATTTTCTTTTTAGCAGAATTAATTTTATTTTAAATTGAATAATTGCGACTGTTTTTGTTGATAGATCTGTTCTTTGTTTTCAATATTTTATAAGAAATATCGCACAAATAGCTAAGCTTTATTCATGCATCTTTGTCGTTCTTCCCGGGTTGTACGTTCAACAAACAGTATAATAATATAAATCAGGTATCTATTATGTAACAATTGTGTAGCAGAACTATTGGTCAATATATTTATAACAGGAATCAGAAATTGCTCAGCCTCAATACATTTTTATCATTAAAACTCTTTACTATTTAAATTATTTTTAACAAAACTGCAACATTTGCATTATTAAAACGTACTTAAAATTATATATTTCTAATTAATAGCTAAACAATCGGTACTAAAATGCACCATTCCAGATATGGAACTGCAAAAAATTTCCTGGGGAGGAGACTCACTGAGATCCCCTCCCCAAACCCCTCCTCTCCGTTTGCAAGCTTTCGGCGCTTCGCGCCTCCATTTTCGCCCCTCCCGAACATTTCTTCTACCCCACCAGGGGCGGATTTAGGGGGAGGGGCCGGGGGCCCATGCCCCCCCCCGTTTTCGCAAGTTTAGGTAATACATCATTAAATTATCGAAATATTTTTTCTTCAATTTTCAACAAAGAAAAAAGTTTTGCCCCCCCCCCCCATCCGTCAAAGCAAAGGCCCCCCCAATCCAATATTCCTGGCTACGGGCCTGTTCATATAGCTCTGGTTCCTTCTGAGCTTGAAATGTACACTTTAAAACAAAGAAAGACAGCGCCGTCAAGTCTCAACTCGCCGCTCGATATCAGACTAAACGGGACTCACTGCTTGCTATATTGCTAACCTTTAACCTTACCATATTAGGAGTGTCGGACTTGGGTTAGCTTACAGCCATCAAGGAGACACGCTGACATTCCCCCCCCCCCCCCTACTTCCTCCCTCCCATTCTTGGACACTTCTGCTTTGTTAATTCTGTCCTAGTCCAAATTCAACACACGTCATTTACTTTAATGTTTTTAAAGTCATCCGAACAAGAGGCTGATCTACCGAGGGCACGGGCGCAGAGCACGGAGAAAATTTTAACACAAGAGTAAAGTTAGTACACTGTGGGGGACCATACTATTTTAGTGATGAAACTTTACTGAAGAGCAAAAATAAATCCATTTTTTCTAATCTCTGTACACTTCTTGACGCCATAGCGGCTGGAATGAATATAATATTCCAGCTAACTCAATGATCCTATTTTCTCGTTCATTGATCAGCAGTCCGTAACCTTACTTAACACAGAGCTATGAATAATAAATGTTCTCAGAACTTGAATGCAATGCACATATTTCCCACACATCGAAACTAACAGTCAATTCTGAACAGATAGAATGTTTCTTTACGGGATTATATTTCATATTCAAAAGTATGACTTTATTATTTAAAACCCGAAGCTACTGATAAGATCCACCTGTGCACGGACCCTGTATAATATATTTTAAAAAAAGACAGGCTATTAAACAAATGTGATAGCTGAATACGTGAAATTCTAGTCACGTAGTTTTCAAGTGTAACAGGCAACAAAATGGTAAACAAACTGGCAAAAAACATAAGCAGGAAGCTGAATAAAAATATTTGAATGTTATTGTATTTTAATTTCACAATCTACCAGACTATATTAATAAATGATTTCACTTGTTGGATTGTTGACCTATAATCGTTATTAAAAGGTCTTGTGCTTACAGTCATAATTTCTTTCAGTTCAAGTGACCTAATAAATTACGAACTCTCATATTCACAGGCGCACAAAGATACACGCGCGAGTGCACACACACACACACACATTTTAGTGTGTCCTTATCAGGATCCTTATATGCTTTATCTAAATGTTCAACTCTTTGTTTTATTTAATGACTTTAATTCTACTCAATTCGGTTGCAAACTGGGGAAAGCGTTGCTTTATCATTTATCACACCAATCTACCAAACTTTGAGCTGACAACCAGTCACGTGGCACAGTCCATGTCTTCACGATCAAATTTGTTGTAAACAATATATTGTAATGTACAGCCACTTACTAACTTATCGGGTTGGTGCTCGGTCGACTGTAGATCTAGGCGTCCCTGGTTCGAACCTATGTGTTTTACCAGGTTTATATGGTACCTGACTTAAGGTGGTGAGGTAAGAAGAAGCTAGTCATTGTGCTAGACACACTACCCCCCTTAAGAAGCAGAGGCTACAGAAACATGAACATTCTACTACCCTTAATTTGCGCAGATGAGCCCTTCAGTGGCTTACGGGAACTTCACTTGTACTGCACCTTAAACTTATGAAATGCAAACCTTACTCAAATTAATATTGTTGTATTCATACTGTACCAGATGTCGATAATTGATTATCCGTGTTCACCGTAGCTACTTTGAATTTCACAACTAGCCAGAATGTTGTAATCCAGGGATATATATTGCTCGTCAACTGTGACTAATCATGCCGATTAAAAGCTTTGTCTTTACAATCACAACGCTCACCGCTACTGATATAACTTGATATATTGTGTTATCATTTACTATAATTCTCCTTGGAGTTTGTATTATATACTGCATTTTACTTTAGTATTATGTGGGGCCTTGGCATCCATAGAGAATGTCGGAGGTCACCAACAACTTGTACAACTTACACAACAACTTGTACAACAACTTGTACAACAACTTACACAACAACTTGTACAACAACTTACACAACAACTTGTACAACAACTTATACAACAACTTATGCAACAACTTATGCAACAACTTATGCAACAACTTATGCAACAACTTATGCAACAACTTATACAACAACTTGTACAACAACTTGTACAACAACTTGTACAACAACTTGTACAACAACTTATACAACAACTTATACAACAATTTATACAACAACTTATACACCAACTTATACACCAACTTTTACAGCAACTTGTACAACCACTTGTACAACATGTATTTGGAGCTGAAGGTGGACATGTTTTACCCTTTATTTATCCCCACCATAGCCGACAGACCTATGTCCATGGAGGCACCACGGGAAACATAGACAAGTCACTGGCAAAGTAAAATAAAAGTATATTATGTAATTATGTATTATATGTGTATAAGGGAAGGGTGACCATCCTTCACGTATGTTACTGGACGAAAGGGGTGGGGTGGGTGGGGAAAAAGGAATGGGTGGTGGGGTTGTGACGGGAGACTAGGGGAAGGAGGGAAGGGGTGAGACTGGGGGATTCGAGTTTTTTTTTCGGGAGGTAGGGTTAGGGCAGGGGTCGGCAACCTTTTGAGACGGAAGAGCCAAAAAGTTATAATTTACAATTTTCTCAATTCTTAAAGAGCCACTAAAAATGGTTGTTTCAATATTATAGTATTTGATTAGGACGCAACTTGACATCGAAAGAGCCGCATGCGGCTCGCGAGCCGCAGGTTGCCGACCCCTGGTTTGGGTGGTCGTGAAAGGAGCGAATGGTGGGTATATCTATAAGTATCATCTTAGTCAGGCAATGCGGAAACAGGTGGGGCTACTTTAAGCTTAATATAAAATAGTCATAATGATAAAAAAAAAAACAACTAGCACGCTAGGGTTAACCCTGTCTCAAATTACATGTCAGTGTGTGCTAGTTGTATCAGGTATCTATTAATTCTGTTGGACACCCATTGTCTATTTATCACACACACTAGCCAGTTGAGTCGAATGGTTCATATGACTGCCGTGTACTGGTTGTCACGGGTACTTAATCACCCCTACCCCACACCCCCCCTCAAACCTTCAACCCCCCCCCCCATCCTCTCCCCTCCTCCCCCCACTTAAGGCAATGGCGAGTTGAACACCAGGGTGTGATCTCACCCGTTGCTAGGGAACGGCGTCCCTTCATCGGCATTCTAAACTAAGGCAGAGAGCTGTCCAGCGATTGTGATAGCAAGTGTGAGAGTAAAAGCCTGACTCTTGATCACACTAGTCCCTCTCTGGAGGGAATGGAGTAAAAGGTGTCACAGAGACCCCCCCCCCCATGATGTGATAACACTGATATCACTTGATAGAAATATTAACCAGACGAGTAGAAATCATTCAACGAAAGATAATCAAACAATAAGATATTGGGGATAATGTAAATAAAAAATTCTTTTTAATATATCTATCTATCCAGCTCCGTAGCCAAGGGGGGCACTGTGGGGCCATGCCCGCCCCCCGCTAGGTATGGAGTGCCCCCCCCCGCTTAAAAAAGAAGAAAAGAGGAAGAAATAAAGAAAAAGTAAAGGAGCCCCCTTGCTGGGTATTGGTGCCCCCTGCTTACTTTGACCTGGCTACGGGCCTGTATCTATCTATCTATCTATCTATCTATCTATCTATCTATCTATCTATCTATCTATCTATCTATCTATCTATCTATCTATCTATCTATCTATCTATCTATCTATCTATCTATCTGCTTGTTTGCCTGCTTGTCTGTCTATCTGTCTGTCTGTGTCTCTCTGTCTGCATGTCTCTCTGCATGACTCTG
This sequence comes from Bulinus truncatus, assembly GCA_021962125.1. Lineage (NCBI taxonomy): Eukaryota > Metazoa > Mollusca > Gastropoda > Planorbidae > Bulinus > Bulinus truncatus. The sequence goes on along the minus strand of JAGDYQ010000013.1, from coordinate 4,003,648 downwards.
AATGTCTGTCTGCATGTTTTTGTCTATCTATCGAGGCTTATATCAAGCCCGCATAAAAGAATTCTGCGCCCCCTTTCCAACAGTTTTGCAGCTCAATTAATAAGTAAAAAATAAATTTCAAAACCAATGAGGCTCACCAAAATTTTGGGCCCGGACTGGCTTTCGTGTTGCCTCCTCTCGCAATGCCCTTTAGTATGTATGACTTGTATAACTAAGTGGTAGTGTGTATACTAATACCCTTTCAGTATGTATGACTTGTATAACTAAGTGGTAGTGTGTATACTAATACCCTTTCAGTATGTATGACTTGTATAACTAAGTGGTAGTGTGTATACAAATACCCTTCAGTATGTATGACTTGTATAACTAAGTGGTAGTGTGTATACTAATTTAAATGTCTGAATTTCCCTCTATAGGACGTGGCCCAGATAGGAAGAAATCGGTCCAGTCGTCCGACAATTCAATTTTCTTGTTTATGGGAAGACTTTGGGATAACATGCCAAGGTTGATTATCTAGTCTAACTTATGTGATGTCATCAGTAAAGTCACATGCATAAGTACAAATCAAATGAAGATAAAGTGAATGGATAGTCACACCAGAGGTGTGTTAGTGTTTTAACTGTGCCAACCACAGACTATTGGTGGGCAAAGTTTTTACTGTGTGTAGTATTTTTGTGAAAATATTTGATATTTTCAACGAGTTACAACAACAACAAAATCATCGCCTAAAACCATCATTAAACTAAACACATCATCAAACTACAACACATCATTAAACTACAACAACACATCATTAAACTACAACACATCATTAAACTAAACACATCATCAAACTACAACACATCATTAAACTACAACACATCATTAAACTACAACACATCATCAAACTACAACACATCATTAAACTACAACAACACATCATTAAACTACAAGACATCATTAAACTACAACACATCATTAAACTACAACACATCATTAAACTACAACACATCATTAAACTACAACACATCATTAAACTACAACACATCATTAAACTACAACACATCATTAAACTACAACACATCATTAAACTACAACACATCATTTAACTACAACACATCATTTAACTACAACACATCATTAAACTACAGCACATCATTAAACTAGATTACGAACTTCAAGTTGGGTAGAAAAAAACAAAAATTACACATATCGATATTTTTAATCAATAAGTTATCAAAAGCCGGTAATTAATTTTTGTTATGAGTCATTCAAATAATTAAATAAAAAAAGCTATCCAGGTGTTTAAAAAAAATTATTGACCTGCCTCTCTCTCCCTATTCACGACCCCTACCCACCTACCCACCCCGGCCCCTCTCGTGTTATTTTGTTCAAAGTGATTAGATAAGGATTGTCATTTGAACCAATATTAAACTTTTCTATACGCACAGCCACAAAATGTCACACGCGTGTCACACGAGATAAGAAAACGTTGCCATTTGAAGTACCTGACTTAAGTCGGGGAAGTAAAGGCTGCTGGGCGTTGTGCTAACCACACAACCCCTTCATATATTGAGGTTATAGAAACAGATGAATTCTACACTTCATTTGCCCCGATGGCCCGTTAGGGCTAAGAAGGGAACTTTACTTTTTTACTTTTAGAAACTCGCTACGCTACAATTGAGAGAGAGAGGGTCTGACGTTGATTTGGTGCATCACAAAATTGGAGAAGCATCTCCTGGGGTGTACTTTTACTATATACACCGACCATGCACCGTTGACCTTTATTAACCAGAAAAAAAAAACCAATACAACCACAGAGTGGCTCGCTGGTCACTGCTACTGCAAGACTACCTGTTTACCATTCAGGCAATACTGCCAAGAACAATTTCATAGCTGATATATTCTCAAGATGCAATCCAGAGAGATTACCGATCGACTACACAGAGAAGCTAGCAGCGCCAGAGTTGACCACCCACCGTTAGCCTTCAATAAGAAGCTACCGATGGCTTTGTCGGTGTTATTTAAGCTGATAAACAAAAAAAAAAAGCTTCAAGGCTAGATAGAAGTAGCACAACGGTCCCTGAGTACAAAACCTTCGACGAAATGTTATGAAACCTGTGAAGGTCTAGAAAGTGGACCTTAAGAATGTCAACGCCCACAAGCTGGATTACCCTTCTGCACAGAGACATGGCTAGATCTACACTACGAGCAATTCAGACAGACTGGCTTACACTGGAACCAGAGCTGATGGAATAGTTAGAAATTGATTTTTCTGTATTTTTGTTTTATTGCACTTGATAGTTGTATATACTATGTATTTCATGTAGTGATCCAATAATATGTATGATAAACTAAAGTTTGGCGGGTATAAATCCCAAAAGTCATAGGTATTGAATTTGAACACTTAGGGGAAGAATTCCCTTAAAGAAGAGACGTGAGTATAAAGGCAAAAATTTCCTTAAACATTTTTTTTTTGCAGATGCCCATATTAAGGGGAAGGTATCCAATATTTTAAGAATATTATTTGTTGTGTTAAATTGTATTTGACGGTTTATCATTAGTAGTTGTGTTTTGTATATATTATCATGTGATTTAGTCATGTTATGTTTGATTTTATTTAGTGTCAAACACGATGTGTTTGGCACTAGAAGGCCGCGAGGAAGTGTTGTGTATTGTTTATGGTTGCCTGGCTTGTTTGAATGGGATTACATTGTGCCGGGGCGATAAAGGTTAGAATATGCAGGGTGGGTACGGACGGAATGTTGGGTGACGTGTGAGACCAGGAGAGCATGACGGTTATGGGTGAAAGGTCATTGTAGGTGAAAATGGGAAGAGGAAGTTGACCGCGTGAAAAGGACAGGAGGTCAGAAATGTGTTAGTGCAGGTCAGTCCAGGAGTGTAGGAAGGTTGGCGACTGAAGGATTTCTCGATACATTTATTACTATACTCGTCAAATGGTTATTAAAAAAAAGTATAAAATAGTAACTACACAGAATGCGCATCGTCATTCTAAATGGATTCTTTTTTTCTAAAAACGCCATTTTTGTGTATTATTGAATCTTTATATATATATATATATATATATATATATATATATATATATATATATATATATATATATATATATATATATATATATATATATATATATATATATATATATATATATATATATATATATATATATATATATATATATATATATATATATATAGTAACATGTAATATGTAATCGGAGGCATTAAAAACTGACCAAAAAAAAAATAAAAACATAATAGTTGTACTTGCACTATAGTGACATTTTATAACACTGCTCAAACTCAGCTCAATTATCGAGATGCTAGACCATACATGTCCGGTCACACGCACGCACATACAAACATGCACACACTGACATACTTAAGTTAAACTTATCTTTCTTTTATCACAATCTATTGTTAGATAAATATCTAGACTTAAGAACGTGAATGTTTAATACATGCAGTTTGATTTGTTCATATTTGTGTACTTTGCTTTTGCGTACACAATTAAAAACGATTTCTGAGCGCGTTTTGATCTCAGAGAATAGATGAAACCAATGTTGATAAGAAAAGTCTTTATCACGGCTTTATGCCTGAATGTATACATAGCAGTTTCTTTGGCTGAAGCCAGGTAATATTACATACCTTTTGTATAGACATATTGGTACCAGGTAATATTACATACATTTTGTATAGACATATTGGTACCAGGTAATATTACATACATTTTGTAGAGATGTTACCGTTAAAGTATATAATTCAGTTATTTCATAGAATACCTAGTTATTCCATGAAATAACTGATCGTGTCCGTTAAAGTGTGTAATATGTTATTAATTAGACACTTTAACTAGTTATCCTATGAAATAACTAGGTATCCTATAGATTAACTAATGGAGACAGTTAAAGTGTAAAATAAACAATTTATCTAAAATGAAATAACTAGGTAGGCCTATTCTTAAATAAACTAATGATAGACAATTAAAATGAAAAAGAAGCAATTTATTTAATTTATACGGCGTATAAGTATTATTTATTTTAGTAATATCATTTGTTACAACAAGGATTACTAAAATGACACTTGGAATTACAAAGAACATTATTTCTTAAACAAAAACAATGTTTGTTGACACACTGGGTTTTACACGAACATTTTTTAAACCCCTGACCAGTAGCTAAACTTTGAGCTGTAGCAACCGACCGATATTTCTACATCCGGTACTTCTTCGATTTTAATTAATTTTTGTTTGCAGACACTGAACTGGGATCGGGAATATCATTGTTTTATGCGGCCGTTTCTTGTGCCCAATTGGAAAAATCCTTCTTCGGTTATTTTTATGATGATAGCTAAAATAGATCTGACATCACCTTTTCCTCTGTCAACTTCAGGCACTGGGATACGGACGGTAAACCCCACAGAGCCTTCAGAATGAGATTTATCCGACATTAATTTCATCTTTTTCGCATGAATTTCTAAACTTTTTTTAGACTTTTCTCTTTCTCTTTGAACATTAAGTTTATTAAAACACAATTTGCAGATTTTCTGCTCAATTTCATCTTCTGAAACATAATCTTCCGAACATAATATATGGACAGTAGGGTTAGTACTTTTTACATTTTTTTCCAGAATCTTATTTTACATGGCATTGTATAATGAACAATTGTGAACAAAATATGAAAATAATATTTATTTATTTTTCACTCAAAAAAACCTTCCCCACCAACGCCATCTTGTGTTTACAAATAAGAATCGTTTTTCAATAAAATTACTTCTTTATGGATTGCGCATTAACAAATATTTGATTACATTAATTACACCCAGGAACTTTATAGGGTATTTTTTACCTCCATGTATGAAACAAAATAAATAATAAAAAGTTTATTTTAAATTTTAAGTGCACTGTTTGAATGTATTATGCGTCTACTGCAACTGTACCAAAAATAATCAAATCTTATGATACCTTTGTTTGGTAACTGTCACGAGTGGTCTGCTTGGAATTTGGAAAGTCTGCTTGGTCGATTTGAGAATATTGTATTCTTTTATTTCAAATTCATTCAACTGTAATTGTCTGTTTGTAATTAATTTTGTAGGAAAGCAAATTTGTCAACAAATAAAGCTTGTAAAGTTTTAAAAATAATAAGCGAACACTCTCCCAATATTGAAGCTCCTTCGCAGTCAGGAGTGTATAAAGCAACCTATAAAGAAGCAGATTTGTTGAAGTTGCAGTTTATAAAAACAGCTTACAAAATTTTGAATGGTGCATACATTTTGACAGAAAAAGAATAGAAGGAGAAAAACAAGTTGTTTTACTGAAAAACGTTGAAAAAGAAATTCGATTAGCCATGTCGTCTCTGACAAATGGAAAAGCAGAGACAATATTTACAGCGAATAGGGCTGTTCTAGCTGAATACGAACTCTATTCATGTATTCGAGTAATTATTTGCGATACAAGGAATACAAATTCTGGCAGCGAAAATGGTGTGGTACGCAAGCTGCAAAATTACTGTCAACAGAACAGTGGACAAATCCTCAGTACATAGGCTGCCAGCTTCATGTTTTAGGCCTAGTACTCAAGGATGCTATGGATTCTGTTTTCGGCAGGAAACGTCTAATCCAAACATTTCTTATCCATTTGCTGTCAAATTAGCGCAAATCACGAGTCACTAAAGAGTCAATCGATTCTCAAGATAGTAGTTCAGAAATCATGTGAGAAAACAAAGGATGGAAAGACGACATGAAGTTCTTACATCATTCGACGCAAGTATTTCACTATTACGAATGAAATAAAACCTTTCCAGTAATTCACTTCCAGAGAGTGACGACTTTAAGTAATGCTCGTTGGAATTCAAGTGCAATACTAGCACTTCTGGCATTCCGGAAAATAGAAACGAGAAATTTGAACTTGTGTGTACTTTCATATCGAGGACATGCATGGTCTGAAGTATGCTTTTCAGATCAAAGGGACAGGAAAATAGGAAAAGAGATTTTAGCACCTGCTTTGCATAGATACACTGAAGCAGAAAGATGCTTCTTGAGGCACTGGGTCTGTGAAGATTAAGCAATACCTGGTATAGAACGAAGTAACTGCTATGCAGAAAGAGCTATACAAATAATGCAAGAAATTGTTCCACATTGTGAGACTTCAAAGACAATATTAACTGTTTTATTCTCACTAATGATGAAGCATAAAACTTAATTTATGTTTCCTATGATGTCCTTTATTATCATTTTATATTTTGGACATCTCTATACTCATGCTTACATGCATTGCACTTGTTCTTATGTAACTTTCCATTACAGTGCTGTGTTACATATATTAATATATAATATTCGTTTTATGGTTTGGTGGGGAAGGTTTTTCAAATATTTTCAGAAAAGGTTAATTGTGTCCTAATACACTCAGTAAAAGTCACCTTTTCTTGCCATGTAAATATGAGGTTACAAAAAAGTCATAACCCTAATGTACAGGCTCTATACATTTATAGCAAACAATATCTTCACTGCATTCTTTTAAACAGACAACACATACTTTCGTAATGGAATCATTTAATACTGTTTGTTCAACTACTTTTTCATAATAAGGTTGAGAAGAAACATTCACTGCAGTCAATGTATTTTGTAATTGATCTTCGTCGACCAACGAATTAAGTGCTTCCTTCGGAATGGCAGTTGTTGACAGTCCAACTCTAGCTGCGCAACCTAACATAGTCTCGTAGGGGGACCTTTATATAGCAGAATGGTACGCTCTGTTCTTCATAAACTGGATAAATTTTAACCCGTTACTCCATGAAGTTGACTGGTTGTCTTGCATCCAAGACGTCAACATATTTTCTATGTCCTGATTGGCTCGCTCAACACTGCCTTGGATTTGGCTATGTCTTGGTTTGCCATGTACGATCTTAAACTCTGGCCAAGTTACTTTTAAGTCATCAATACGTTTGTTACAAAATTCTCTTCCATTGTCCGACTGCAATATACATGAAGCTCCAAACAACAGGAATATATCAAGCAACTGTCAAACTTTTCTTTCAGTGCAGCTTTTTTCGTAATCACTTAACGAATTCATTGTTCAAGTCAATTCAAGGTCTTAAAAGTAATTGCACTTTAACGTAAGCAAACTCTATTAACTTAAAAACATATGACGAAATTATAAAACTTAAAAAAAAAGAAATTATCTCAAAACCTGATACGTGGAAACAGTATTTGACGAACAGCACCGGCACTGTACATGTAAGCAATCAATTAACCGGAATTAACTGGCGCCAACACGTTAAACGTTCTCTCCCTATGGCCTGAAATAGTTCATAAATGCATTAGGGGTGGAAGGTAAATGTATTTGTCGTGCGAGATATATGATATAGATTATTTAGGTATTCTATAGAATAACGGATTTCATATAACGGTAACAGAGACATTTTTGTTGCATAGGCTATGTTTTATTTTCTGACCGTGCTTTTAAATGTCTTAGACTTAGAGTGCTAGGCTAAAATCTAGATTCAGTATAAAGAGATTGTTATGTGGTGCACTTGGATATAAAAGATCTAAACAAGACTATACAGTGTAAATAAAATAAAATAAAAAAAATTAAATTGCACAATTCTATAGTATTTATTTTATACTAGTAAACAGGCTCGGTACCCGGACCGGCTATTAAGCACGCAGCTGGAGTTGAAAATGGTGATTTATATTTAAGCGCTTTAACAATCAGTCTATATACAAAAATAGCATGTTTATGTACTCGAAGTGGCCCCAAAGGACATGAACAGATTATTGTAGCCAAAACACATTTAAGGGACACTTAATAATACATCAAATAAAGTTCATATTTTATATAGTTCATCCCAAAGAAAATAATCCTCATTATGGGCATAGAATCTTAACAAAAATAACCCCCGACTATTAGACTTAGAATCTAACATCCAACTATACATAATCTGCGCTCACAACACCATATCATTGACTAATCTTAATTCATTCATAATATTTTAAAGGACTCTTTCTCAACGGTTCTTTTTTTTTTTTATAATTTATCAATTCTCTTCCACTTAGCCCCACACCCATCCTTTCCTCCCTCCCTCCCCCGCCATCCAACCCCCTTCCACTCAAGACATGCTCGAATCGCAGTGGGTCTCAATGTACCTACGACGAACCCTGTTAACAATACCACGTTACACTTTTCCCTACCTCCCCCGTTAAACGCTCCAACCCCAACCCTACACCCCCATGACGTATGACGTATTTAAAAAAAAAGAGAAACGTGAGGTTAAAAAAATATCGCTGTTGCATCTCGAAACGTCTGCTTGACTCCCCCCCCCCCTTCTTTCCGCAACCATTTGGTTTTTTCCCTCCCCTATCCCAACCAATTCGGTAATATATATTTGAGCGCGTTAACAATCAGTCTAACATTTTTATATAATTCATCCCAAAAAAAATAATCCTCATTATGGGTACAGAAGCTTAACAAAAACAACCCCCGACTACTCCATATCATTTAAAAATCTTAATTCATTAATATTAATTTTAAGTACTCATTTCCAAAAATTTCTTCATTATCTTTCTCTATGTATCTATCTATCTATGTATCTATGTATCTATCTATCTATCTATCTATCTATCTATCTATCTATCTATCTATCTATCTATCTATCTATCTATCTATCTATCTATCTATCTATCTATCTATCTATCTATCTATCTATCTATCTATCTATCTATCTATCTCTATCTTTTATCTATCTCTATCTTTCTGTCTCTAGATAGAGATACATAAGTCTTACATATTATTGGCACCACAGGCATACAATTACAAAAAGGGTCATTTAGTACAACTGAATGTTCTTAGAACATGTATTATTTTAATTTTCTTCTATTTCATTTTTATTCCAACTTTACGTAATTTGCGCACACTACTCCATATCATTTAAAAATCTTTCCATTAATAAACAAGCAATTTAAGTCTTTTCCGTTTCGGACAAAGGACATTTTAGAGCATTTTCGTGTATGGTTACGCCGGACGAAATCCGTATTTTTTTTTCCGGGTGACAGCCATAGATGATGCTGGTAAATAGAGAGGGAAGTAATCATGTTAAATAACTGTTACAAAAATAAATAATGATTAAGCCCCTTTGATTAGCTTTTATTATTTATATTTAAAATATAAGCAAAAACGGTACTTAAAACGCCCCCATCGCAAAATGGACTTTTGACGTACACTTGGCAGGCCAAGACCTACAAAATGATATATACACCATGGGTCTACGACTTATGGTTGCTTAGATATAGGGCGCTCCTTTGTTAATATAGCTTATATAGCAAAAAACGGTACTTAATACGCCCCCTTTTTCGGCCCTCAGAGGTCAGATCGCGAAATGGACAAAAGTCATTTTTTGGCAGAAAGAGTCATTTGATGAACAAAATGCGCACCAAACATACTCTCATTTAGTAAGTTGTCTCTTTTCAGTTTCTATGATTTTGGAATTCCCCAGACTATTTTTATACAGACGGTCGATGACTCGCGCTGTTTTTTTTAACTCTGTGTCCCCAAACTATTTTTTTTTAGCGATGTACTATTTCATCTCGTGGCAGACATGTGGCTTTTATTGCCATGCACATCCTATACACCGCACGGTGTGAGGTTCTGTCGAACGTACGTACGGTCGACTATGTTAGAGTTTCTATGTGATGCAAGATTTGCGTTATTATTAAAATGCACAGTAAATATTTTTGAAGGGCACAAAATTATCTTATATATATATATATATATATATATATATATATATATATATATATATATATATATATAATTGTCTAACACAGAGGTTTTCAACCTTTTTTACCCTGCGGACCCCACAGACATACCAAGCTCGGGTGGCGGACCCCCAGAGCCCAAGGCGCCCTACAGCCTTAATTTTTTCATACCTAAGGTTGGACCCTAATATGTCTTATTAAGTTTACGGACGCAATCTACTTAAATTCTGATAAACGGTAGACCTAGCCTGAGTTACGCGCACATCATGTAAAAGTCATTTTACATACGGGAATAGCTATATATCCAAATAATGAAACACTCACCGAGTATGTCCGTTACACAGTAATCCGTTCAGTGGGAAGGCTGTGCCTGTTTTGCTCAACAGAGTTTGTTCAAAATTGGTGGTATGCGTGATAAACATATGCGTATTTCATTTTCAATGTCCAGTCTGGACCTGTACTTGGTCTTCATCGCAGTAACAGCAGAGAATGCAGTTTCGCACAAGTACGTCGTAGAGAAAATGGTAGCAGGACATTGATGGCTTTGTCTGACAGCAGCGAGTACTCCTCTCATAGTATTCATTCGGTTTACTGGCAAGTTCCGGATGCATTGTGGTCAAATGGTGCCTCAATTTGGCAGGCTTCATCGCATCGTTCGATTATGTTTGCAAGCACACGACACAAAAAGGTTGGTCAGCATCGGTCCCCCCTGCGGGATAAGCCCAATGATATATATTCTGGATTATACTTTCTTTTTCGTTCGTCTTTGGCTGCTTGATCATCAGAATCTTCCAGATTCTGGTCAATTTTCCTCTTCAGAAATGTATCCATGCTATTAGGTGTCATAACTATTCGTATTATTAGTTATACATTATGCGTTATTGTGATGATAAGTGTCTGTCTTCACTTCTCTGGTAGCGACCGACACTTTATCTAAGCGTGTACTTATTCACAGACATCACAAATAAATGATTTAAACTGACAAGTCCAATTCATGTACTTTATGTGACGATTACACAAAATATAATTTCAAAATATAAGTAGCATGCAACTAAACATTCCAAGATACATATTCACTGAAACATCACTAGTCTATCCTGTGGGCTGCCTATTTTTGTCGAACTGTATGTCTGTACCACTCTGTTCTCCTACTCCCCTCTCTTTCTCTCTTCCAATCTCTATACCTATCAAAACATCTGCTAACTTCTTTTATAAAATCCTAATCAAGCTTCTGTGGATGTTCGGCGCCATACATACGATACCAGACAGTTGATAATTAACTTATCACAACATTTATCTCTTGAAAACACAAGGGCGCTAAGCTTTGCTTTTAATTCCAGCCTAACCAGGTCATCTTTTTCCCAGGTATGTGTCACCTTAAAATACAAACTCTAAACATGACCGATATTGTAATCTCATAGTACCTATGGCGAATTTCCGCCCTTCCAAAGTATGTTATAAAAACATTACAGAATGATCAACCAGACCATTTATCAACAATACACACGCTGTCGCACTTGCGGATGTTTTAACAGTGACGCCAGATCTTAGCAAGTAAGAAAAATTGCCAAGATGACATGACTCAAAAAACTCACTACACAAGTACATGTAGTATGCACTCTAGTTCATATTTCAGACGTAGCATAAGCAAATACTAGCGGAGTTTTCATTTCTGCACATTGTTGTCTGTATCTGAAACATTGGCATAGCTGGTAATTTTTTTTTTAGTAAAAGCTAACCAATCAACCAAATCAAGCAATACTTTATCCGAGAAAATCGCTAATTTCATTGACTTGCCCACGGACCCCTTTGAAGCTCCTCACGGACTCCTGGGGGTCCGCGGACCACAGGTTGAAAACCTCTGACATAGATAAACCACTATACATCCGTTCCCTCCCCATATATCGGATAGGAACAAAAACTGGACCCAGTATAAATCGAGTAATAATTGATCTTTAATAAACATGGTCGAGAATAGAAACAATAACTTCAGTTAATATGGCGGTGCCGTCACTACACAAAAAAAAAAAACAATACGTCACATAAAAACACATACGTCAACCAACCCCCCCCCCCCAAAGTTTTATTTGTTAACCCCCCCCCATGAAGTAAAGCGCCCATATAATTTAACAGGTTTTGGCTGAGTTTGTCCTCATATATTGTAACCCCATTTCGGATCATATCTTATTTAGTGAGAATGCTCAAATTGAAAACACGTTTATATTCTACTTGACAAAACACTATTTTAAATTTCGAGTTCATACATAAAAGTCTTGTAGAATTAGAAGAAAAAAACTGTCTTTAGTAATATTTATAATGGGAATACAAAAACTTAATATGTCTTAGCTTTCTTTGCAAATAAATAAATTAGTAAAATACCGACCCATATATTTTGTTAATGATAATTTATAATTGATATAAATATTTTTAAGATATAATGATGTTTTTTAAAAAAAAATATTTTTCTATACAAGCTATTTTTTCTACAAAGGTTTTTTTTTTTACATTTTTTTTTTACAAATAGATATTTTAAACACAACCGACTAAGGAGGAATGTAGCTACAGAGAGTAAGTATTTAATGTTTATTATTTGACACATGTTTTGTTCCTGTGTGAGAAGGACACACTTTACAAAGTTGCGTTATGGTTTAGTTCAGTGTACGAGTCTTTTATTATATGTGAGTCTAGCCTTTCTTAGGTAAGACACAACCCTCAAACCTATCTTCTATAAATGTAAGGGGCTCAATATTTTCCCTTCTGTGTTTGGAGACTTTACCGACTTACATCCACATCTAAAGGAATGCTCGTACATACTTGAAGAATTCAGACATGCGAGAATCCATCTCAGATGCATGAGTCACATTTAGGTGTAAGAAGTAGATTTCTGAAATGTTTTACGATATTTTAGGCTAATTATATAACCCTTTGAGGGGACCCCCCCATTTTATATGCAAGTTGACAACTGAATGTTACTTTCAAGTCCATTCTTATCAGACAGGTAGATGTAGCACACAAATATGTAACGGAATCGTCCACTAAAAATCACCAATAGTATTCATTGGTTAGTAATGATTCTAATTTATTTTTTATGCTTAGAAATTTTAGTTTCTTCTAAAAATGAAGATGTAATTTTTGCTTTAAACTCATTATTAAGACTTATTTTTACTTGAGCTAGTCGAAAGTTAAGTGGAAGGATTAAATAAAAACCAAAGAGACATGCTTAAAGTAAAGAATTATAGTAAAAGTAAATGCTTATAAGAAATGAATTCATTTAAAGATTTTCCATTAGATAAGAAAAGCTGCAATTCACAGATCACTTTGGATAATAAAATATAACATTAAATGTGAACGGAGCCCATGTATTCTATATCTCACTCTGTATTTGGGTTCAATCAGGCACTTGTTGTAGTGCTGTAGAAGAAATGGAATGGTAAGAGATACATGAAAGACAAAATAGATCGGTGGTATGTTACTAAAAGCAAATGAAATAAAAGTTAAATGATTTGATGTTAAAACATATTAACGTCATAAGTTGAACAACTGACTTAGTAAATATGTTGTTTATATTTAATTTAGATTGTCCAACACCAACAACAACACCTAATGCAGATGTTTCTTGTGATTATGCCGATGCTCTTCAAATTGAAGTGTAAGTCTCAAGAAATTGATTAAAATTTTTTTAAAGCCAAGATCCATTGAAATATACGTTTATGAACCTACACTGAGGTGCCACTCAACATATTGTTCCTTTTATTGAAAAAATGTGCCAATTTAATTTATCAAATTATATTTTACAGGTAGATCTATGGCTCTAAAGAATAATGTATTTAAAAATATTCAGAGATTCACCATTTTGGCATTTGAGCTGATGTGTAAATAAAGGGCATTTTCAGGATGCTAATATTTCTCACTTGTTTTACTGATATTCTTTGGAATATATGTCAAAAAGTGATATTTCTTGTTTTGAATGTTTATAATTATGGAACCATTTTTCTTTCAAAATGTATAAAGATTAGCTTCTTCCAAAAGTCATTATACTTGGATCTCACTGAGTAGAAAAATTGATCCCATTAAAACAGAAATGTATGTTTATTCATAATTCATATGCTTTAATGGCATTAGTAGTCATTGGGTTGTGGTTTGGTGAAAGTTATACATGTTGTCATTTTCATATCACGAAATAGCAGCTAGATTGATTCCAGCATTAACAGTGATATAGGGTGGCAAAATGTTGCTTGCTTTAATGATTAAGTAGCATTTTAATTTTCTTCCATTTCTGTATACGGAGATGAAACAAAGTTATTGGCGAAGGAGGTGCACGATTATCATATGGAACTAGACAGGCTCGGGTTAATGCAATGTACAATCAGACAGGAAAAAGCCAGAAGCCATAGACAGTAATGCAAACTAACGCTCGTGTACTTCTAAAAAACCGTGAAAGAATCTGGCCATCCTGAAATATTGGCATCAATAAATGGGAAACATATTAAAATCACTGTGAACATTCTAATTCTACTTATAAGTTTAGCTATGAAAGTGGAATGTATGAAGATTTCACTGCATTTGTCTCAATGCCTGCTGAAATTACTTTACAATTTAATTAATCACTTCAGTCAGCATCAGCTAAAAAAGTTTTAGCACATAATGATTATCGTTAAATTCTTCAGCTGTCACTGTTATTTCTTAAGGCACATCCGAACGTCCAACATAATATTGAGATTGCTGAAGTTTGCCATTAGACATGTAGCATGACAAAAAATGATTCACATTAATTTTATAGGATAAAAAATTTACCTGATTAGTTAATTATTTCTGCTAACAGCACGTGATCCGTCATCTCTACTAATTGGCTAGGTGACTCTACTTTGTGAATTTGAAAATTGCAAATGAGGCAAATGAAGCTGTTGCTTATGAAGTCATTCTAGAGAAACATGTACTAATTTAGTGAAGTCTCAGGTGGTTTAGTATTCTTTAACGCTAATGTGTCACTTGAGATAAAGTCAGTCGTGAAGAGCGTAACAAAGTAAAATCATCCCACAGCTGACACTACCTACTAAGCACCTGCAAGTCTTGGTATCACATCACAACATGCAGTTTTTTTAAAGCTTTGGATATACATAATCATGTTCTGATAATTTTCCATGATATGCTAGGATAAATGAAAATGAATACGAAAAGTGAGAAATATGAAAGTCGTCAATGACGCAGCTGTACAAAGATTAGTCTTCAGAAGTGCTGTGTATATTCTTGAGGAAAGAAGCATGTTCTGTTGCAGGTGATAGTGAAACATTGCCACGGCTTTCTAATTCATAATAGCTCGACACCCCCCCCCCACACTATTGCAGCAAAGAAGACATACTTAAAAACCACATGTGAAGATGTTGTCAAGACTCCCCTTGTGGAATCCTTGTGCTTGTTGTCTTAGAGTATGAGTCGCTGACTTAGTTGACAAAACGTAACAATCAAGTCGTGTATAAACTTATCTACAACTTTATTACACGAATACACCAGTCCTTAACAGGGTCAGGTGGCTTACAAAGGTAAAAAATGTAAATCCAAAATAACAGTAAATAAGTACGTTATCTTTATCTTTCTCTCTTTCTTACGTCGAGCGTTCTCATCGATAAACCTTAGTCGAATGTCCTTTCTCATTCTTTCACCCACGGGTACGTCCAGACTTCAAAAGTCCACTTTCTTGTCGGGAGTAGCTGACCAGGGAACCTCAAGGTGCGAAATAGCACCACCCTGCCAGATTCCTGGCCAGCGTTCCCCTACTCTCTCTCTCTCTCTCTGAACTCTCTCAGTGATAGCTAGCTACCTGACTGGTCCAGCCCTTCTTTCATCACCACTGCAGCCGAAAGTGTAATAGGCACGGAGGCACCACGGGACACATGAAGGGAACTTGAGCCAAGACCTGACCTCACCAGAGATTGAACCAGGCACCTTCAGGTCGACACTCGAGTGCGTTACCGCACGACCATCCGTCCCCATTTTTGAGTTACTAGAAATTATCATTATTTTTCATCAAAATTTGTCATTGTACATTTTTCCGCATTACAAACGCTATTGGGTGTAGGGGGTGAGGGTGGGCGGGGGTGGTGGGAAGTGGAAAAATAAGAACTTATTTTTGATTGGCTGACTAATTTACAAATGTACATCATATTTTCTACTTAATTTCTATAGAAAAGATTATTTTAAGAAATTCAATTATCATAGATTCTAGACAAATATATACCAGTATATGGTATACTGTTGATAATACACAATATTCATTAATACCTTTTCGTTTATGTCTTTAAGCTGCCTGTGTGCCACCATGTTTAAATGGCGGTGTCTGCACAGCTCCAAACGTTTGTTCTTGTAAACCTCCATATTATGGAGACAGTTGTTTACATGGTAAGTATGTTAGTGAAAATGCCACAAAATCAACACGTATTTTTTAAAAATAGAAATATGAAGATTTTAAATACCAACATTTCAATATATTTATTAGATATATAAAGATAGAGCATACAAGTAACTAATTCTGCTCTTTAGTTGCTCTGACCTCTTACAAAATAATTGAAACATCCTTTTTCATAAAAGTCATGTGATTTTACATCCTGTATGGTGTTTCAGACTTTAAGTCAACAGTCTAGTGATATTTCTCTGGAGTTCATATGCATTATTTTATTATTTAAGTAGATTGTGTGTGTGAAGTGCCTGGAGGGATGATGTGTTTATCTCTTATATCCTATAGACCAGCGGGTGACAACCGCCCCGTAGCGTGAATATTCTACAGCAGGGGCCAGGGAATAACATGGGGGAAGGTAATACATTTTACTAAGTAGAAAAAATAAGCAGGGGGGGCAGACAAAACTCGGGGGGGGGGGGGGGCTGGCCATTTATTAGGGGATTATCATAATTTAACTCGGCTACATCCCTTAAACAGTTTAGTGAGAATTTTGCACTCGTATTGGTAAAAAAAAAACTAGTCAATTGCAAAATACATTAATTGTTAAATTATGAATTGTCATGAAGCAAGAGCATGTATGCAAGGTTTCAAGAAAATATATCAGTAAAAAGTACCTCAAAAATTGATTAAAAAAAATTTCCCTCTGGTCGTCAGTAGTGTTGTTTTAGTCCCAGTTCATATTTTAGTTTCAGTTTTTATTTCGTTTTTTCTGTAATAATTTTAGTTTTCGTCTAGTTTTAGTCTTGCTTCTAATTTTAGTTTTAGTTTTAGTTCTCGTTGACGAAAAGTCAACATTTTCGTTAACGAAGGTTTTAGTTTTAGTTTTCGTGAACGAAAGCAATACTATATTTTAGTTTCAGTTTTTATTTCGTTTTTTCTGTAATAATTTCAGTTTTCGTCTAGTTTTAGTCTTGCTGCTAATTTTAGTTTTAGTTTTAGTTTTCGTCAACGAAAACAACATTAGTCGTCAGTCGAGCTCTTTACCACACGACCATCGTCCTCATTTCTACTCACGTGTCGTATCCCATTAAAACTCCAGAATAATAATGACTTTAAGACATGTTATATACAATGAAATAGACCTCAAGTTGTAATGCAAATAAGCCCCATCTCAACACAACATTAACGATACATCTTTTACTCAAAACGAAATTCTTGACTCATTCTCATTGAGACTTCTTTTTAAAATAATCAAAGTCGTTCATAAGGTACTTTTAGCAATACACCAAATCTTCACCTCTCCCATGTAAAGTCCTTCAGATCACGAAGTAATATAGTTTCTGTTTACAGTGGCTCCTGTAATAATTATTTTGAAGACTTTGGGCTAAGTTATTTAGTAGGTTTGCACAAAAATAATATGAAGTTGTTGAGACTGTTTTATATTTAAGAAAAGTTAAATTAAGTAAATGCTCATGGCTTTTCGTTTGTAAGAACTCTCTGCCTTACTGATGGATGCAGTGCAGTCTTAATAACATGACATACAACTCATCGGCTTACCATTGCTGTTAATACAAATTGTAATAAATCTTGTAAACAATGTTATTCTATTACACGTCACATAATATTCTCAATATATAATTTTTAAATGTTTTTGAAATAATGTACAACTAATTTATTACTTAGCTCCTCAGTTTTGTAGCAATCCAGTTACACCAAAGTTTGGTACTCTGGACTGTCAACCGACCAGTGATGGTGGTAAAGAATGTGTACCACAATGTCTGCCAATGTTTCAGTTTGAAAGGCTGCCATACTCAAAATATGTTTGTAGTAAAAATGGAACATGGACACCTGACATTTCACTAGTACCAGACTGTGTTCAAGGTTACGTTTTATTTCATCCATGTAGAATTATTTCTTTAGATAAACAAATTTAGGTAAAATAATTAACATATTCAGCTTAAAAAAGGTCATTTTTAATAATTAATAACGGCAATAAAATCGTTATTATTTTGAGAATCTTCATAGCTAGTTGAGAAAGTTTTATTTATTAAGCTCTTCATTGCATTAAACGTAAACACAACTTTACTGTAATCTATTTACTCGGGGTCTCGGTTAAAGAAATATGACCTTTGATCTTTAATGAGTAAGGGTTAAGTAGATGCCATTAGCTTATAGAGACTAGTTTAATGCAGGCAATGTAAGCTGCCAATACATATGCGTCGATGATACATGTTTTTGACATTCACAGAAGGGTATTTATTATATATATATATATATATATATATATATATATATATATATATATATATCCTGATTGTTTAATGAATTTTATATTCAGAGCCGTCGCCAGCTATTGTGGCGCCCCGTGTGAGTTAATTTATCGGCGCCCTCCTCCCAATCGAAAAGTGCAAAAACATTTAACAGCGCTATTTAGGCGCCCCTTCCTAGTTCGGCGCCCGTGCGGCCACACAACCCTCACTACCCTTACCTCGCCACTGTTTACATCTTTCAAAACAAAGGTAGTTTTAAGGCCTTGTAAGTCAATATTTTAAGGTATTAAAAAAAAAGGAACAGCTTGTAGGAGAAAATGTGGAATAATTCAACACATAAATATATTCGGCGAATCATAAATCTTTCAGTTGACTTCGTATTCGGTGTATGTACATATGTATACATTCTTAGCATTTAGAAGCATGCGCCTACTACTGTTTTTTTAAAATCTTAAATGCTATAATAACATATTATTATTATTGTCTATCTGTACAGCAACCGATTATTCAACAACCACAAAGGCTGTTACACCTGGTATCTTACGTTAATGACTGAAACATATAAATAAACTTCATAATTGATTTTATTATCTTATGTATTTTTTTTTTAAACTATGAATGAAGTGAATATTAAAAAAATTTTTTTCTGTTTCAAATTAGTTGTCGATAAGTCATGAAAAGTAAATTACATTTAATTGCCCGGGGTGGGGGTGGTGCATGTAGCACCCATTTTGGAAAAAAAAACAATGGTTACTTATTTATTTTGTATAAGAAATTTTTTTTTATTAACACCAACATTACCATAGAGTGTTGCCTATATTATAATGGGGCACATTGTATTCGACACCAAGTGGACATTGAAAAACGATTCTATGGACAAGCCGTGACTACTGAAGCAGATAAGGGACGAGTAAAACACTCGACGGTTGACCTGATGGTCCCAGGTTCGGTCTCCGGTGATGACCGATGGATATTTTAGGTCATAGCTAGTGTCCTCACTATATCTTCCCGTGGCGTCTCTAAGGCCATTGCACTATCGGCTAAGGTGGGGATGAAAGAAGGGCGCTATTAAAACAGTCCCATTGGCTGTTGATAGGATCCCATAGATTTTATCTCACACTTACATATACTTCACACACACACACATACACACACACACGCACACAACACACACACACGCATGCACACAACACACACACACACAGAGCAGGTAAACGGTTAATCAAATTCATTTGTCCCAGATCGTCTGCATTGACTTTGTAAGGAGAACTTTACTTTCACTCTAATACATACAAAACATATATATTGGTGGTCATATGAGATACCATTTATGTTTCATCAATCTCATATTTTCTATTTAATTATTTATTTTAAAAAAAATTTCTGATTTCCTTTCATTTTAACGAAGTACATGAAAGGGTAATCGTCATAAGCCACAAATAATCTTATCTACAAGTTTGTATGTACCTAATGGAAAGTTTATTAGTTCTTGAAGAGATAACAAAATTGTAAAGGTCACAAGTCAACGAACATAAATAAATAATGTACCAGTATAAAATACCGAAAAGACCAAATCGAAATAAATATTTGTTTGTGTATCTGCTTCTTGATGTTGTTTCACAAACAAAAACAAACAAACGAATAAAATATTTGAATTCCATTCATTCTCAATACCGTATCTTTAATTCTATTGAAAACAGCAGTAAAGAGAAAATTGATACTCAATTTTCTAATACAATTAGGTTGTAATCTCTTAATACAAATATCCGAATCTAAACAGCGGGGTCCGATCGAAACCCATCTGGTTGCAGTGCTGTCAAAAAGATGTTTAAAATACCTGGCGAGCGATGAGTAGATAACTCTTTCTACAAGAACAGTATTTCCCAAATTTTCGACTTCTGTTTATCCCCTCCTTACTTTCGTACGACTGGGAACTCCTCATAAAATGTATCCATATACTTAAACAATCGCTTTATTTTTTTTTAATAACAATCACATTATTTTTTTTTCACTTTTTGATTTAACGAGCACATTTTTTTTTCAATGTTATCAGTTCGATGATGCGCGTACTCTTCTAGTTTCCTCGAGGTGTATACAAACCTCAATTTGGGGAATCATGTTCTTGGGGTACAATAGGTCATATAACTTAGGGAGGCCCTACATTCAAATGACGACAGGTAACGACAAGGTCACATGTTACCTTTATTAAAAGTCAAGTATAACCTTCATCCTACACTATTCAGTACAGATAGATGTTAATTTCTTTTAATGCGTACATATTCTGAAACAGTTAACCTTTGTTTGTAATGAGCCATACATATTTATAATTTACTTAATCGGGATTTCCCCCAAAACAGCAGCACAAAGATATCAAAAGATTTCACCATATCTAATATTTTATTGTCTATACTTCAGTGTTGAATGTGTTCTCTTGACCCACTTTGTAGCCTAATGGTAGCGCCAGCCCAGCCACAGCATTTTCACATGATCTTATCGATATGTTATACACCATTTTTTTAAATCTAAAATTGGAAATTAGTTCAATATTACTTTATTATTCACACATAATTTTATTATTAAATGTGTCTTATTATTATTATTATTTTTTTTACAATAATCAGTTGACAGATTCTATTTTATGTACAGCATTCCTTCATTTTCCGCTACATAATTTACCGCGACGGAGGATAAATGAAATAGTTTCTTAGTTAGAGCACACATACAAACTTGATTACGACCAAATAATACTGTTTTTAAAATTACTGGAGCTGTCTATACATGAAATACTATTATACAACCACCATTGTGCTCGTATTGCTTAATATATTTCACTAAATAAAAGGACAAAACGTAATATTAGAAATTAAAATAATCTGATTTTATAAAAGAAATTAGAAAAACAAGGCGAGTTGTCGAACGTTGTCAAACGAGTCTTGCTTGCTTTGACGTTTCGGGAATTCCACAAACGCGACAAATCTATGTATAGAGTTAAGTCTTGCAGTCTGCTGCTGTTGTCCCGCATGGTTGGTTGGGCGAAGAAGAGAATTATGTAAATTGATGTTGTACATATGTACTTGTACAGTTCAGTCAATCCTATTGCTGAATGTTTGCACAATGCAGTTAGTTTTATTGGAAACAACAAATATACAAATGAGTTCACAGCTGAAAAAATCTCTGATTAAAACTTACGCAGTGGCTTCGAATAAGACCGGGTGTGTTTCGTATTTTTTTTTTCCGAGACACGACCAGCAAACTTTGATGACATCAGTAAACAGATAGAACTCTTATGATTTAAAGTTATTTTCTTTTCGCCTTTTGTCTACTTATACATTAAAATTGCACTTTAGCTTGTGTGTCTTCCTGGCACAGTGGCGAAACCGTTTGGTCTGTGACTCATTTTTATGCTGACTATATCCAGGTTCGATTCCTACCTGAGACATATCTTTTTTTTATTGTGTTTTTTTTTCAGAATGTATCCTTTAATTTGTTTTAATGAAAATTAACTAACTAGATATCTTTGACATTTTTTTAAAATTGAAATAATTTATACTTTAGGATGTTGTAAAAAAAAGAAACAACAACTAATTAGGGATTTTTTAAACTATTTCATAGCTGAACACAGAGGCGTAACAATTTTAAGGGATGGGGGGGGGTCCAAAATCGAAAGTCCCGCCGGGCTCCAGCTTGGAGGAGCCCCCAAAATTATTCTTTACATTAAATATTAAGAACATAATCTCTTGTCATGGTATCGAATGTCAAAATGCAAGGCCCCCAAATCCTAGGTTCGGCAATGGCTTTACAATAGTTTATCTTTCCTGCAAAGGCGTGCAGGGTTATAGCTAGTCTCTAAGGCTAAATCATTACAATCCTTTTCCTACCATCATTTTTGCGTCACACTTAAAAAAATTCAGAGAAGCCTACATATTTCAAATTTACTAAATAATAATAAGATTAAGAAACGAAAATAGAGGGGGTGGGGAAGCATTTATATCCGAGAATCGAACCAAATACTGACGGAGACGAATTAACGAGTGTTAGCTTTCTGGAGGGGGGGGGGTACGATAGATACTAATTTAGCGCATATTTTTTTTGTTTTTTTCGTCCGACTTTATTAGGCTTGGGCAGACCCGAAAACTCTTAGTCTTAGACATATATCCTGACAACTAAAATATATAATTCAAAGCCGTATTTATGTTTAAAAAATATTATAAAAATATCTCCGATTATTAACAGCTAATTACTTTATTTATTAGGCTTGGACAGACTCGAAAAATATTAAAGCCAAATATAAAAATATCTCCGATTATTAACAGCAAATGACGTCATCAAAGTCTGCAGTAAATACGAGTTCTCATTCATTCTGTTTACTGACGTCATCAAAGTTTGCTGGTCGTGTCTCGGAAAAAAAAAATACGAAACACACCCGGTCGTATTCGAAGCCACTGCCTAAAACTTATGAAATGATGTTCAAACAAAGTTTTCTTATCCAAATATTGGAACACACAAAACACACACGTACAATGATTTAATAGTATAACGATAAACTAATCTTCATTGTGGCCACTATTTGTCAGATAAACACCTGGGCTGTAGAACTGCTGAACTGTTCCTTTGTGCTCAGCTATCGTATAAGTAAAAAAAAAACCCTAATAAAAACATAACAACTCAGTACCTATTTGATCCCAGGGCACTGACGGAACCAACCATGACATCAAATGTTTTAGCAAATGTTTTCTACATGAGTGTCTTCATCGCAGTGTCTGAAGCCAGGTATAGACATTGTTATAGACATTTTATTGTCATTTTTATAGATGTATTTATACAGCGTCTAGCGAAACAAATAATTCTAATGAGTGAGTACCATAGATGTTGATGTTACTTCTCATGAGAAAAAGCTTTTTTTTTTATTTCGTTCTCATATAGGCCAACTAAAAAATTGATTTAACTCTACTTTATATTAGGATGCTCTAATTATCTAATACTAAGAAGGAATGGATACAGAAAATGTTTGAAAATTAATCATTTAGCTAAAAAAAATTCACTTGTTTAATAACCATTGTCAATTTACCTTCATTACAGTTTTCTAGCTAAACAAAATTTTTAAAAATTTATTTTCATCATGATACTTCATCTCGTTATACCTATTAACCAGACGATTTATTATGTCATATTCTCACATCCCCAACATAGCTAATTGTGTATTAGTCTATAGGTACTACGAGACACTTACGTAGTTGACTTGCACAACGCCCACCTTAGCCGCAATTAATGTCTGGTACCAATTTAAGGTATGTGACTTGGGAAATTTCACTATAACGGAAAAATCCAGAACCTGTCAGCAAGGCTCGAATTCGGCACTCTTAGGTTGACGTTATAGGGCGAACATATACGGCCATCAGTACGAACTTTAATATTAGTGGAATTCTTTTAGATAAAAATTTGGCTAACTGTTGAATAAATGAATACAATTTTAAATAATTTAAAATTGTTTCCTAACAAAGATGGTGTTTGTATTATTTTGAAAAAATTCTGAATCTATTCCTTCTCGTTCTGTTAATCTATTTTTGTTTACTTCTTGTCAGACTTAAACAATCTATTTTTGTTTTCAATATTAGATCGGCAACTTACAACCGACTAAGCAGATATGCAGTTACAGCAAGCAAGTATTCAATATTATATCATTTATAACATCTTGTATTTTTGGCTTTGACAGAAATGCCAAAAACTCCTTACTTTAAATACTTCTTTCACGATAGATTGGACAAATACATCATTGTCCTTAATTTGAGTCTATGTCTATTAACCACAGAAGCAAAGCGAGTAATCCAGATATCTTCATAAAAAAATGATGATTGTTGATACGGCCGGTTCCCATATACACGCAAAATTCCCTTATTTTATTTAAGTTTGACTTAAACTATAGGCCTAAAAACAATAATTATCTTAAAAAAATGGTTATTTGTAATTTATTTTTTTTTGTTAGGATCGATACAAAAATCATCTTTACGCCAAACAAAAATGAAACATTTTGGATTTCCGAAGAAAAAAAAAAGTACGTGATGTCTCTGTGTTTCATGATCAAATTGTGTTGGAGATTCTGTGTAAATAGCAAAATGATATTTACTTAAAAATGACTCTAAATATAACTTAAAACTCTATTTACTAATTTCTTCAGTCGAAATCTGCATTGATGAACTTGAATACAATTCTGTCAAGTTAAATTCTTTTCTCTTTTAATTTCCTTTTCTTTCAGTGGCCCCCCCCCCCCCACAACACACCAAATGCTGCCGTGTACCTCGGGCTGGTCATCTTGGATCAACAGAGTTAATCCTGTAGGCAACACTGGAGACTATGAGAAAATGACTAAAGAAGAACTGAACGCTTTCTGTCCTGGTGGTAATGTAACAAAAATTGAATGCAAGGACTCTGATACTAATGATGACTGGACAAGTCTTGCTGAAGCCACTTGTAGCGTAGATGCTGGATTGGAGTGTGTAAATCTGCCTTTTGATGGAATTCCACCATGCCGAAACTATCATATACGATATAACTGCATTTGTCCAAGTAATTCTTTTGATTTTGTAAAAAAATAATCAATATACAATCATCCGATTTCGAAATTATAGAATTTAAAATCAAGCCAAATCAAGGTAGAGTCAAATAGTCTGTAATACAGAGAACAACTAAAAGGAATTTTTGACTGGGCTACTAAATGAACGAGGGGTGGGGGCGGAAGGGGATGGCAATTTGGGGAGAATTGAGGTTTATTCTAAATCAAATTACTGAAAATTTCGATAAAAAAACGTATGAAATATATAGATGAACCGTTTTGAACAGAACTTTTCTCCCGGCAAATGGCGCCATATAATGCATCAAAAGTTTACAACATTCTAGGTTTGAGTGGGTTGATTTTTTTAATCTTCTATTTATTTCCCATGTTTGGCGAAGAAGCGGACAATGAAAGAAGGTTTAAAAATATGTGAGTCTGTGTAATGAATGTGAGATCATTAACAACATGAATTCTTTTCAAGATTATGCTTCATAGAGAGTTTGTATAATAGATTGATTGTTGTTCTCAAGTCAGTAAGGATGATGTTCTCCAGAGTTTGTATTTTTTGTTGGCCTTAAAATAAAAGAAATTGCGGCAATAACACTATTTTGTAAAAAGCGTTTATACATGCAATACAATTAAATACAACTAAATGTGATTTAGAGACTTTATTTAGAAAACTTAATTACAATATGACAAAAGTTGTATTAAAACTAAAATTCTATTTTATTTGACCATTCAAGCCAATATTTGATTATTTAAAAAGTAGATAAACAAAGGATTAATTTGTTGTTTTGTAACTGTAATTATTTTCAACAATGAATGTCGACTAGGCTTAATGTTCATGTTACATAACTAGTTATGTCATTTGTTGGTCAGATGTAATACAAATGGTTTTATTATTAGTTCCTTGTAGCAACACAGTTGCACCAAAGTTTGGTACTCTAGACTGTCAACCAACAAGTGATGGTGGTAAAGAATGTGTACCACAATGTCTGCCAATGTTTCAGTTTGAAAGGCTGCCATACTCAAAATATGTTTGCAGTAATAATGGAACATGGACACCTGATATTTCGCTAGTACCAGACTGTGTTCAAGGTTCAGTTTTATTTTATCTAAATGTAAAAAAAAAAATAGATAGCAAAGATATTCAGGTATTAGGTAAATAAAGAATACGTGGGTTCGTCTTTCAATGACGTAAGTAACCTTCTTGACGCTTCGGTGGGACTAGGAAGGTGTTCCCCCATTACCATACAAAAAGTACTAAAATATTTGATTTCCTTTCTTTATACTTTGGACTTAATCGACAGACACACATTTACCTATAAAAAAGTGTTAATAAAGACTAATAAATTCTTTGATTTTTGTTACTGCAAGATTGCAAGTTTCTTTTTACGATGTGTGAGAAAATTTTATGACAAGTTTTATACTTTAATTGTATAGACACAACGGAAGGGTAATATTAATAGAGTTATTTAGATCGGTGGTCCCCAACTTTTTTCTGGCCACGGACAACTATGGATAATTTTCCCGCTTCCCATCGGAATGGGGGGGGGGAGGGGGTGTTGATTATTTCTCGTCCATTGAAAGTCGCACAATCCCGAGAGAAATACACCACAGTAAATAAGTAATAATTTAATGTTTCGTAGGCGGTCCAGTACCATTTCATCCATCGGTCCGGTGTTCGGCGGCTGGGGACCACTGTGGGCCCTCCATCGTATTAGATATGTGTACTAGTTTAAATAATATAAAAAAATGTAATACATGGAATTGTATTTTTTATTTAATACATATTTCAATGTACAAATAATTTAATCTATAGACATATTGTATCTTATTATTGTATCTTATTTCTGCAGCCAGTGATTATTCAACAAGCGCAAGCACTACGACACCGGGCATATTACGTTAAATTTTGAAATTTAAATAAATTTCAATAAAGTTTTCTTTAATTTTGTTATTTTTTCTTTACCCTCAAATTTTATGGGATATTTAAAATAATATATATATATTTCATTTATTCCTTACACTTAATTCTGAGATTAAATCATGTTTCCAATCTATATTTTTCTAAAACGTTTTTTTAAGAATATAATTAAAATCCATTTTTGAAATCTTTGAACAGGTAATGATTCTGTGGAAAAAAATTTTTTTTGTAATCAATATTACCGATTCTATTTTTACAACGCCATCTTTTCTTAAGTAAATGGAATGAAATATATTTCAATTCATTAGAATGTGTCGGAATATTGAAAGTTGAGTGTTTTTTTTTACACTTGAACGCTTTCCGTTTTGTCTCAAGCTAATGCATATCAGATAAACATGCTAAATAATTTGTACCACAAACACGAGCGCACTCTTACAAACACACATATATACATGTATATATAAAGACACCAATGGGTTATAATATGAAAACACAATCTACTTAAATAATAAAATAATGCATATGAACTCCAGAGAAATATCACTAGACTGTTGACTTAAAGTCTGAAACACCATTGGGAGTACATCACAAAATATTATTCGTGAATGTTGTCTGATTTTTGTATGTGTGTGTGTGCAACGGTCGTCAGTGTCCGTCAGGTTTAACTTTTTTTAAATTTTTGGCCTCATCTTTACAAAATTTGATTGGCGGCTTCCAGTACGCTAACAATACTGATTTCGGTGGTATGACTCCATTTTTACAACCACTGCGATGACACCTTGTACATTTCACGTATCCATAGCTTTCTATGGCACTTCATTATTTTAATGTCGCAAATGTAGATAACCTTGAATATATATAGAGAACCAACAAAGACGAATGTTTATATCCAATAAGTAAGCCACCAGACAGATTTTTATCTATATGTTCATGAAGAAATATATATATATATATATATATATATATATATATATATATATATATATATATATATATATATATCATTATATATCATTAATCAATCCTACAGCATTTAAGAAGAACTTCAACAAAACTTCTAAAACTGTTCTATTGGATGACTTTTTCAACTTTAAAATGTCCCCAACAGATAAAAAAATGAACAATCAAACATTAACGTATTTTTATAAAAATAAAACCGGAAAGTTTTACGAATATAAAACTGACAAACGAGTGCATTTAAGTATTTACGGAATTGAGTTGAACCTCATAACATTGTTAATTCTGGGGCTTTTTTTGGTTATTGAGACATGTAATAATTAATGGCATGCATAAAAAAGGATAAAAAAATAAATAAACATACTGATTTTACTTGCACTATACATGTATTCATATTTGATAATACTGCTAGCAATCAACTCAATTATCCAGATGTTAGAACATACATGCCCGGTCGCACACACGCACATACAAACATGCGCACACTGACATACATAAGTAAAACTTATCTTTCTTTCAACACAACCTCTTGTTAAATAAATATCTGGACTTAAGAACGTGAATGTTTAGTACACGCAGATTTTGGTTGTTCATTTTATGTACTTGGTTTTTGCGTACACAATTAAAAACGATTTCTGTGAGCGTTTTAATGCTAGAGAAACAATGTCGATAACAAATTTCTTTTTCACGGCTCTCTGCCTGAATGTATACATCGCAGTTTCATTGACTGAAGCCAGGTAATATTACATACATTTGGTATAGACATATTGGTACTAGGTAATATTACATACATTTGGTATAGACATATTGATACTAGGTAATATTACATACATTTTGTATAAACTTATTGGTACTAGGTAATAATACATACATTATGTATAGACATTTTTGTTGTATATGTTTTATTTTCTGAAAGTGTTATTAAGTGTCTTAGAGTGCAAGGCTAAAATCCAAATTTAGAATAAAAGTTTTTAGATTTTGCACTTGGATTGAAAAAGATCTAAACAAGACCATTACAATATAAACAAAAAACAGGAAAAATTTTCCCTTTTTCGGAGGCCATCTTTAAAAAAATTATAAAATTAGCTAAAAAGATATTTAGTGTTTTAGAATTAGATTTGCATGTTTTTGATCATATTAAGAAATAAAAGAAATTGTAAGAACAATGCACCTTAATTCAAAATAAAAACACTACGTACTATTGTGATTAATATTTTTAAATTTGATAGATCAGCTAAAAAACATTATGATGTGAAGTGTACTTACTTTGCTACTTATTTGTTATAAAGTCAATGTTGTTAGTAAACAATAAGGTGACAACGTGATAACCGTAACATTTTAAAAAGGAAGTTCCTCCTTTTGTACCATCTAACCTATCTAGACAACTTTCTCCTTATTGTTTACGTTCGGACTATCTGAACTAATTTTTAAATCGCCATATTCTTTCGAGGTCTTTACCAAATATAATTTTTTTTTAAATTGTCCCACCTTTAATCTTAATTGATTTCATGTTATAGGGCGTTTTTTAGGAACCCTTTCCCAAATTATATAACAAGTGCCCAACCCTCTTCCACTTGTGTCTAACAGCTTTTGAAAACGACAACATTCAGCACACACTTTGTTTCTATGACCACAGCCTTAAACAATGTTGTATTTATTGTGACAAAACAAGGAAATATATATATATACATTTTCGTTCATGAGGTCTAAAAACACTAGCATGATAAATACTTAAAATAGACAAAGACAGTCGAAAATCATTCAAAAAGGTTAAGAAATGATTAGGTTTTCTAGATTAGAGAGTGTACTTTAGATTGCTTTCTCGAAGAAACACCCAAGTGTAGTCCCCCATCATGAGTTCGTTATACTGTCTGTAACACTATATATTTTGTTATATAATGTTATGTGCTTGTTGATGTAATGCTTCTCCAAGGTAACACTATGTGTTCCTCACTGCTGCTTCAAATAACTATACTGGTTTTGTGTAGCTGCCGATATCATAACTGGTTTATAATCTTAAGTAGCGTTCAGTCTCGTTGCACTCTCAAACAACACACCAATCAATGAGGCAAAGTTCCACGATTCAATTATATTTATTAGATAATAAGATAACATATGTAATCTGAACTTGTTGCAGCAGTATTCACAAAAATGCTTCGTACACAATATAACACGTAGTATTCCAGGTCCCCGAAAGGATTATCTGATAATACTTTGACATTTAGTATCCTGGATCCCCGAAAGGATTAGCAGACATACTTTGACACTTAGTATCCTGGATCCCCGAAAGGATTAGCAGACATACTTCAATAAAATAGACTTTGACTGTGTACTGTAAAACTCAATAACTTGATAGCTTGTGCCTCTATTATTTCTCCACTACTTCTCCTCTAACTATCTCTACAACTGGTGTCCTGATGTCTCTATCGTCGGTCTGTCGAACTGTCGGTCTGTCGATGTCTCTCGTAGGTCTCTCGAAATTTTCGCTACATCTCTTTTTATGTGATGGTTAATTATCACGTGCCCCAAACGCCCAGAACTTCTGATTGGCTCCCTAACAACCTTTCTAACTCATTTACATATTAATGAATCTTATTCCAGCCTAGGGATTGGTGCGGCCTAAAACTCACTATGGGCTAGTATTTCTTTGTCTCCCTAATTACGTCTTATCACGTACATCCGGTGTCATCGACGCTCATTGACAGATTTATTCCACCCAAAACAAAGATAACACGCTGGAATTCTAATTATCAAAAACTCTGCCTGTGTCTTTGGCCCATGAACTTTCAATGTTGACCACCCAACTAAACCAGTGGTTCTAAAATTGTATGAATCTATCTAAAGCTATTGTTACACTGTCCATGTAATGACGTTCAAAGTACAACATATATATACATATATATATATATATATATATATATATATATATATATATATATATATACATACTAGTTGCAAGTACCCGGCTTTGCCCGGGTTTAAAATAAGGTTTTCTGTTTACCTTCTGTTTTCTCCCTACCCCCTCTCTCCCTTCCTCTCTCCCTCCCTCCCTCCCTCTCCCTCCCATCTCTCTCTCCCTCCCTCCCTCTCCCATCTCCCTCTCCTTCTCTCCCCCATGTCCACCTCCCTCCCTCTCTCCCCCTTCCTCCTTCCCTCTCTCTCCCTCCCTGCCCCCTCTTTCTCTTTATCTCTTCCTCCCATTTCTCCCATCCTCTCCCTCTCTCCTTCCCTCCCCTCTCTCTCCCTCCCTAACCACTCTCTCCCTCCTTTCTCCCGCCCTCCCCTTTCCACCTCTCTCTCCCTCCCCCTCTCTCCCCCTTCCTCCCTTCCTCATTCCCTCTCTCTCCCTCCCTGCCCCCCTCACTTTTTATCTCTCTCCCTCCTTCTCTCCCTCCCTCCCCTCTCTCTCCCTCCCTATCCCCTCTCTCCCTCCCTTCCTTTCTCTCTCCCTCTCCCCCTGCTCCCTCTCCCCTACTCCTTCTTCCATCACCCTCTCTCCCCCCTCCTTTTCTCCCCCCCTGTCCACCCCCTCCCTCCTCTCTCCCCCTCCCGCCCCGCTCTCCCTCCCTACCCTCCTTTCCTCTCTCTCCCCCTGCCCCCTCTCTCTCTCTCTCTCTCTTTATCTCTCTCTCTCTCTCTCTCTCTAACTCTCTCTCTATATATATATATATATATATATATATATATATATATATATATATATACTTATTATTATGGTTTCACACTTCTTCTAAAATCCTTCATTCCTTTACCTTCCTCAAACTGTACACATCAGAGAGCATGAAAAAACATAAACAATTCTTTGCATCACAAAGGCACAATACAGCACCAGCGCGCAAGTTCTATTCGATCATAGGGAAATGATGTCACAGAGGAATTTTATTTATGGCGCCGTCGAGATTACTTTAATATAGTAAAATACTTAAATAAAAAAAAATTAATTACAATTAAACTACCCATCGATATGAAACAAAACCTGTCCTATAACCTTCCCCATGTAATTATGTGTATGTGTAACAAATTTCACGTTATTTGTTTTTCTGGATCTTGAGTTATAAGGGAACAGACAGACAAACAGACAGACAGACAGACAACAAATGCGTCTTATAAGTATAGATATATATATATATATTAAGATTTTGCGAAACCACCTGTAAGGCCCATTACGAATGATACCATTGTGAACATGGGCGTATTCATGGGGGGCAAGGGGGGGCATTTGCCCCCCCCCCTACATTTTGAAATAGTGTCATATAAGAGGGGGGCATTAGCTCACCCCCTTACATTTAAAAAAAATGTCATAAAGTTGTCATTTGTCCCCCCCCCCCCCGGTAAATGTTTGCCCCCCCCCCTGGAAAAATTCCTAGCGACGCCCATGACTGTGAAGTCTCCGATGACCTCCCATCCTTAGTCGTCATACTACAAGGCACTCATCAACATCTTTACACTGGTGTTGTCCTCTTTGTGATGCACAGAGTGAGCCTTATGTAGATCCCTCTGCGTAGGATTGGAGACAAGCAGCTCGGCGCAGTGTGGTACTGGGGCAATTGAAGAAGGAATATCTGTACAAACGATATGAGGTGCATTCTTGCCAGTGGGAAGTTTGGTAGGATCCACCATGCAGAAGTAACAGTTGCTTGACAGCGGGATAGCAAACTTCATGGCTCTTTTCTTACATGTACCAACCTGTAACATAGCAGCTATGATAAAAATTATGATATTAGCATTATGATAAACAATATATGATATTAGCATATTAAATATTTAACTCTAATACATTAATATATGTGAATAATTTGGCAATATCATTAACTTAAACTGTACAAGATCTAAATCTTTGAATTTCTACATATAGTACTGTCATATTAGTGAGCAGATAATGCTATCTTACCTTCAAGATTTTTTTTGCAATATACGTAAGTGAGAAGAGGTGCATATGACTTGCCATGATCGCCGACAGGCATACCGAAGTATGTCTTGTAGGCCTTGCACATCTTACGACATGCTTTCACAGAATACTTTATGGCTCTTTTCTTTATAAATTGTCAACACATGTAGCAAAATTCATCTGCTGGATGCATACAGCCTCTTGATGTCGTCTAAATCTATAATGGCTCTATAACTATGATTTTTAATTCTCTTACTCAGCAATAAAATGTTGGTTCGAGTCACCTGTGCTTTTTTACTTGTATGAATCTATTGGTCAGTCCTAGAAAGTTATACAAGTTTCTTGGAAAGAATATTCTAGAAGACAATTCAGTATTGAATCCGAATCAAGAATATTCTTGAAAACAGACTATTCTAGCAGTCCAAGAATATTCTAGAAGACTAATAAGCATAGAATGCGAATAAAGAATTTTAAAGAAAATACGATTTTCAAAATATCATTATCCTGGTCACAAGTGGAACAATAGCTATTTCTAAGCATAACGGATTAGGAAAAAAACTTTAAACACAGGAACAAAAATAAATTAAAATTTGTTAAATAGTGTAATTTATAAACAATAAGCAATTACAATGGCCACTGATCTTCCTGCCAGATTCATCATCACTCCTCTGCTGCTGCTGTTACACAGCACAGTCAACGCTTTCAATTGTAGATTTATACCGTGCGCTGGTGTAGGGAATTGCTCAATCTAAGCGCACTAACGAGGGGGGGGGAGTTATAACAGTATTTAAAGTAATTAACAACGCGCACTTTAATTTTAAATCACAATATGGCTACAGTTGTATGTTGTTTTCTGGCCTTTCTAAGTGAATTCTAGTCGTGTGATTCTGTGGCTTCTAATTTATATAATTTGTGCATTTTTTTACCATTTTCTAATAATTATATGAATCCTGCGTCACATTAAAAAAAATCCACGACTACCTTTCCCTCCCCATATACTGGATTGGAACAAAAAAACTGGACCCAACCTGATAAGATAATGACTGTGAACACAATACTAGAACAATCTTTAATAAAATTGGTCGCAAATAGAAACAACAAATTTAGTCAACGTGGCTGTGCCGTCACTTCACAAAACACAATACGTCACATAACAACACATACGTCAACCAACAACATTCCTCATCAGAACGTTATATAGTTTGTTAAGTGCGAATTAATAAATAATCTATATATTTGGATGGACACCCACCCATATATTTTTGGTAATGATAATTAATATAAATGTTTGTAAGATATAATGACTTTTAAATACTTTTTTTTATTTTTATAAGAGCTTTTATTCTACAAAGTTTTTAACATTTATCTTTCCTAATAGATATTTTAAACACAACCGACTGAGGAGAAATGTAGCTACAGAGAGTAAGTATTTAGAGTATTATTCATTTACATATGTTTTTGCTGTGTGAGAAGGAAAAAAACTTTACAAAGTTGCATTATAGTTTAGTACAGTGTACAAGTCTTTTATAAAATGTGAGTCTAGAGTTTCTTACGTATGGCACAACCATCAAATCTTTCTTCTAAAAATGAAAGGAGCCCACATTTTTTCTTCTATATTTTGAGACTATACCAACTTATATTCACTTCTAAAGGCTTGATCTTTAACCATTTTACATGCAGAGTTCAGACATACGCAAATTAATTTCAGTTGCACAAGTCACATATTAGTGTAGACCACAAAAATGTTAAACAGTATTTTGGGTTCATTATCGATTCCTGCAAAACCACCGTCTCTATTTTATATTTGAGTTGACAACTGAATGTTAATTTAAAGGCCAGCCGAAATACCAGAAAATGATGTATGCAAATGTAGAAAAAACTAAGGGATGAGATTAAAATGTTATAGATGTGCATCAAACTGACTTAAGCACAAGCTTTCAGTGTGGGTATTGGTTTTAAGCTGTCAAAAGTGAAAGGTGTCAAAGAAATTCGAATGCTTGTACTTACTGTCACGCAGTAACTCAAAAAAATATAAAGTTTTTTTTTAAACTAAAAGATATGAAGAGAAATTAAAGTTAAGGAAACAATGGGCAGAAAAAAAAATGTTTTAATTAAGAGACATGAACTGGGGTATGAGTGAATAGGACTTTGTCAAGGAATGGGAATTAAATCCAGATTAATCAGATTTATGGAATCGAGAAAGACTTTACATTTTAACATATATCATGTTCAAAACTTGTTTGGAATACTTACACATTTTACACTGCCAACACCCATTGTTGCGAGGATCAGATGTTCACACAGTAGTGGTGCCCCCCCCCCTCCCGGTATAGGCGGCCTCGGGGGTGGGGGAGGGGGAGAGGCAGATTTATTCAGCATGTTCGTGTAAATTTGAAAGGCTAAGCTTGATAAAGAGAACTTGATTTTACTAAAATCTATCATCAAAATAACTTGCAGGTACTTTAACTTGAGATATCACACATATTTTTCGGCCTTTATTTAAGCAACTGGTTCTAAGCTTTGAAAGTTTTTCTGGAAAACTCAACAGAACACATTTTTTGTTCACTGTAAAAAATGATACCCATACATATATATTAAAATGGATTATAAATATATATATAATGTGTCCACGGCCTTGTGAGGGTGGGGTGGGGGGTTGGAAGGAGGATCACATTCTTATCAGACAAGTAGATGTAACAAAAAATATATAACGGACTCGTCAACAAGAAAACAAATAGTATTCATTGGTTAGTACTTATTCTATTTATTTTTTATGCTCTAAAATTTTCGTTTCAACTTAAATATGAAGATGCCTATTTTTCTTAAATCTCATTATTAATACAATATTTAATCTTTAACCAGTCAAAAATTGAGTAAAAGGATAAAAAAAAACCCAAAGAGACTGGCAAAAAAGTAATGAATTAAAATAGAAATAAAATCTTATAACAATGAATTCAGCAAAAGCTGACTTTCATCGATTACTTTGACATTGGATTATAAAATAAAACATTTAATGTGAACGTAACCCATGCCACTCTGCACTTGGGTTCAATCCAGCGCTTGTTGTAGAGTTGTAGAAGAAATGGAATTGTAAGAGATAAATGAAAAACAAAAATAGATCGGTGATATGTTTTTTTAACAAAGAAACAAAAGGTAAATAATTTTATGGTAAATAATATTAAAGTCCTATGTTGAATAAGTGACTTAGTAAATATGTTGTTTGTATTTAATTTAGAATGTCCAACACCAACAACACCACCTAATGCAGAGGTTTCATGTGACTATTCGGATGCTCTTCAAATTGAAATGTAGGTGTCAAGAAATTAATTTTATTTTTATTTCATAGCTAAAACCCCTTTAACATAGGTTTATGCATCCACATTGGGGTGTCACACAACACCCACTTGTTCCTTTTATGAAAATTTTTTCCATTTTAATTTTATTAAATTATATTTTACTTGTAGATCAATGGGTCTAAAGTCTGATATACTTAAAATTGTACACAGAAATTTGGCATTTTGGCTGATGGGTGAATTAAGGACATTTATAACTTGTAGATTATATCAAAAAGTAATATTTCTTGTTTTGAATGATTGAAAAATAAATAAGTATACAATTGTGGTATCACTTTTCTTTTAAAAGGAGTAAAGTTTAGCTCTGTCAATTGTCCTTCCCACAATCAATCATTGTATCACTCAGTAGAAAAATTGATTTAATTTTAACAAAAAAAAAATGTTTATTCAGAACTCAAATTAATAACTAGGATTGTGATTTTGTAACTGTTATATATGATGCTATTTTCACACCGTGAAATAGCAGTTAAATTGATTTCAGCATCCATTGATCCACATTGTCCACTAGGGTGGAGTGAAATTTTTTTTATCTATCTTGTTTGGATAGCTATAAAAACTTGCTAACGCATGCATTTAGTAATCTGGCAAACAATTAGACAATTTAAAGAATATCTTGAGGTTCCGCAGTTGACCTAAAGTATAGGCACATTTCGATAAAAAAAATAATCTTAAAAAAAACCAAGT
Organism: Bulinus truncatus; assembly: GCA_021962125.1. Lineage (NCBI taxonomy): Eukaryota > Metazoa > Mollusca > Gastropoda > Planorbidae > Bulinus > Bulinus truncatus. The sequence continues at coordinate 3,966,876 of JAGDYQ010000013.1, read as the reverse complement.
TTATATATACAACATATTCATGTTTACCTTTTTAACAGTCTATACAAACGTTACAAGTAAAAAGAACCATATACTTTAAGGGAAAACACATGCAAACTGTCTAACATGTTTTTATAGCTACAGATGATGTTGGGCTTTGGTGTCCAGTTTTGGCATTTTCGATATCGATTTCAAGCGTGCTATAATGAATCCGTCGTGTTTTTCTGGCCCACACACCACTTTGGAAGTTTCTGTAACTAACTTGGTATGTCTCTCTACTGACTGGGTGTGACGAAGATAGCGGGTGAAATCCAGTCTTAGTGTATCTTCTTCCCGGATCATGGTTAACAAAGTATCGTTATAAATGTCCAATAAGATCGGAGACTCTGTGATCGGAGTTTTCTGCCAATTGATCATGTCTATGTTGCTAGTAGCCTCAAAGATCTAAATGACCACCGAGCAAGTATTAATAACTATCCAAAGTCCACCAAGTAAAAAAAAAATTCGGTCATTTTCATTCCACCCTACTGTTAATGATATTCAATTAGTCCATTACGATAACAGGTAATATCTAGATGGACCTACCAATGGTCCAAAAAGATTTTCTGGTCCAATTGGAATGTCACTGGTGAATTCTGAGAAGCTTCCCGTCGTTGATTATATACCAATATACTGTGTTCTACCGTCGAGTTTATTTTATAACGACTAAAGTACAGATCAGAAATACCTGTTCGACTTGTGTACTGCTGTAAGTGTTGGGGTTTATCCTGTCGACCATTTACTTCGCAATCCTGGTCTTATCAACCTTTCAAGGTGGTTAATACGGTCAATCGTATACTATATCTGTAAGTTGCCACAAGAAGCCCGTCGGATGAACTGAAGACGCTTGTTACCTTCATCATAACAGTTTATGCACCAGCATGGTTTGAAATAAATAATACTCCTTCATGTAAAGACGGCGCTCGACATGTCTACAATACGACACTGAAATCACACTACCTCACAGACGAGATGAAGAAATCTGTTGACACGGTAATTCAACTCAACGCATTCTTCAGTCATCCAGAAAACATGTTGCTTGCGATGCTTACCGACGAAAGATCAGATATAGCCAGTTAGCTCTGCGACGAATAATGAAATCCAGAAAGCAGAAACGCTCGAGTTCAGTTAGATCTTTCTGTGTACCAGTAATCAACTTACTAGTTCGCGGGTCTTTAGTGGTTAGGAAATAGCGCTCAAACTGTGCTCCTACCGTCCCCAAAACTTCATTTTGGCTCTAATTGCATCTACTTTGTCTTGCAACTTGAAAACAGTTGTCATTTTCCCTAAATAGACAGCTTCAGTTCATTGAGCAGGCTCAATATGTCAAACAGGTAAGGCATATTTTGTCACTGAAATGTGCTGCCAGCGGTGACTTCTATTTTGAGAAAATCCTTGCAACGGCTCTCGTTATTCAAATCCTCAGGTTGGCGATTTTCCTCTGGATAACCTTCTTATTTCTGTGTACAAGGGAAGGCATCTTTGCTTTGCGTCCATCTACTCACAAAGCTGCTAAAAAAGACGCGAGTTAAGAATGTATGCTTTATGTGGGATATATATTTAACGAAATCATTCAATACGTTGTAAAATTACAGTGTCATTTTTCGACTTGCCAGCATTTCCCTGTAAAAGATACAATTATACTCTCAGATGCAATCTCCTTAATCCGAGAGGTTAAACCAGGACAGGCATCTAGTAATGGCAGCATCTCCGTCTGTGCATATGCCGACACAAATGGACCATCTTAGTTGTCCTAATATAAAACCATCCAGTGACTTGAAGAATTCAGCTTCTTTGATTTTTGTTAGCAAAGATAGTGCACATAACAAATCCTCAATCACATCCTCCTGATAAAGATATCACACATAAACAAGTATTATTGCCTTGTTGTCGATATCTGTAGATTCGTCAACAAGGAGTGTCGTACCATGGTAATGTATTAATCCTCTCCAACGATTGTGTCTCAATGTCTTCAGCCATTTCCTCAATGTGTCTAGTCACAGTGCTAGCCGACAAAGCCAGATATGCTTTTTTTAACAGCAATCTCTCCTATTACTATTAGTTCACGGCGAATGTCTTTAGTGAAGGGAAGAATCAACTATTCTCCAATAGTGAATGGCTTTTTAGCCTTAGCAGGACGGTTAGCAACCAAATATGCTGCTCTCAGTAATAGGTATATGACGAAAAGTTTTTTTTATTACTTTTTATTCCCCATACTGTCACAAGGGGATATTTATCATACCATTACACAAAATATCAATAACAACCCTCAACTGTTAAAAAATGATACCCTCCACACGCCGAGTAAATCGTACGCCATACTCGCATGTAGTATTTTAACTGTAATTTTTTTCTTTATTGTTCCATGCACCGTCAGCATTTTAATTGGCAACTTATATATGTTTAATTAGTTTTTGTGTCGTCTCTGGATTGTCTCAAAGCAGTTATGTCAAAAAAAAATACTCCAGCTTCCAAGACGAGAAAGAGAATTTGGTCTTCAAATCTAGTGCAGTTCCGAAAAGGCATTAAATCACGAAAGCATAGTACTTTTGACAGTCTTGATCAATTGCGAAAAATTCCAATGGAACTACATATCGTGAACAGATATAAAAAAAATTGCTTCTGATGTAAAAAGCCGAAAAGACAGAATCGTACTGACAGCGGGTGAAGTAAAACAGTTATGGAAAAAAATGACATTGCCCATTCATCAAGGTAAATCAACAGTTGAGAGAAAAATTGACAATGTTGTTAAGAAGTTTGAAAGACATAGACGAAGATCTGGAAACGATGATTTCACAGCGATGTTTAATGTAACAGATAAGAAAGAAGAGTGGTAGTGCCAAGAAGACAGAGTTCTATGCACTTCAGATTTCAACAAAACGAAAAGTAGGCTAAAGTACCTCAGAAGATGATTCAAAAATATTCACCCAAGAAAAATAAAATTACTTTAAAGGGAAAGTGTCAGTCACAGAAAGCTTTACTGAAGAAAGTATTGAATCAAGTGCCTCATCAATTTTGGATACAGAAGATTATGTGAGTAAAGAATATTTTGTGAGCGAAGAACAGTGTTCCAATAGTAGTGTAGTGAAGATAATGAGAAACCATTAAAGTCTAAAAGACAAAATATTGCTTTTGCAATGCGTTTAGTGACTGCAGCAAAACTGAGTACAGGGAAGGCCCAAAAAATCTGTGAAATTCTGTCCGGGGTTGAACTGTCCGGGATCGAAAAGTCCGACCACCGGCATATCTACTCCAACTCAAAGCGGCGTTTACAAAGGTCTAATGAGAGAAGGAGAAAAATTAAAAAAGAATTTCAAGGAAAACTTAAAAAAGAACACTTGTGCTAATACTTTGATGGAAAGACCATAAAAAATAAAGCATATGAGGTTGTTTTGTAAAAAAATGAAAAAATGAGGTCAGACTCGCTGTTCTTCAGATGGCAAATGTAAATAGGAAGACAATATTCAATGGAATAAAACTGTCAAATTCTTTCTTTCTTTAGCTCTACAGCCCATTTAGGATCCTGGCCTGTCATACTACTCTTTTCCACTTTCCCGAATAAAAACTGTGCTCAATGAATATGAACTCTGGCCAGCCCCGTAGCGTGAAAATTTTACAGCAGGGGCCAGGCATTCTACAGCAGGGGCCAGGCAATAGCAGGGGGGAAGGTAATACATTTTACTAAGTAGAGCAAATAAGCAGAGGGGGCCAGACAAAATGCAGGAGGGGCCCTGCCCCTGCCCCCCCGCACTCTACGGGCCTGACTCTGGCCTTCCATAAAAATGATTGTATCTGACACAACTCCAGCAAAAAATAGTAGAATAATTGGCGCAGTCACACTGTTACGGAAACATTTTCAAGATGTTGAATTAGAAAAAGCTGTATAATTTGGATGCCAACACCACAATCATTCTAGATACAATTTTGAAAAATGTCATGAATGATCATTTTGGTACATAACTTCACCAAACATCAGGTACTCGTTTGTGTTAACAATAACAGAAAAGTATTGTTGCAAACTTCCAAAATCTTTCTCTAGGTAGGCAGTAAAGAACACGTGGGTTCGTTAGTTGAATAATAAGATTTATTCACAGTCTACAATGTACAGGTTATGATAAGTCCAGGCGAAAACAAAACGACAAAGTCTATTATGCGTACAACTAATCCATCCAACGAGTCTACGTGTTATCGCTGGCGATGTGCTGATAACGAACTCGCTGCATCAACAGACCTGGGGTACACCACTTCTTCAGTCCGTCCTCTCCGTCCTGTTCATGGGATCTCCAGTTCGATCTGTTCTCTCGTTGTACCTTGTTCGTCCGTCTTATAAATCACAGCACAGTTCGTTTTATAGGTAGTCCCACCCACGCTAAATCCATCGTTTTCCCGCCAAAATTGAGGGTGAAGGTCATTGCGTGGGTTGCAAGTGCAAATAACACTATTTTATCACTTGTACTAAGGCGGGGGGGGGGTGTGGTGGTGGTGAACGACCGAATTAACAATGTGTAGGCGTACAAATTCATCTTGGGGCAGGGGTGCGACCAGGGGGTGGAGTGAAGCAGAGTTATAACAGTATGAACAACTCAAAACATCATTTGATAATACTGGTGCACCACTAAAGAAATCAGAACAAGAGTGCTGGCGAGATGACATGGCTTTTCTTGATCATTTAATACCATGCTACAGGATTTTCAAAACTACAGGAAGCTCCCAAAAGTAAATTTTCGCTCACTACAAACATCAGTAATGCGCGATGAAACTCAAGGGCAATTTATTGTTTGTCATCATTCGTTCTGATACCGGAGTCTCTGCCAACAGCTTTGGCAGCAAGTGATTTCTTCAGTGGTATGTGGGCTGACATCTGGTTCTCTGCCCAGTGCTTCAATCCTACTATCATTATATTGCAAGCAGCATACAAAGACTTTGAAGTCATTAAAGACATTTTGGTCCACAGATCAAATACCTATACTAACTCAGCGTTCAAATATCTGTGCAGAGCGTGCAATTGAAGTGATGCAAGATTTACTTCTACTATGCAAGTCCATTGAAAAATTTCTTTTAACTAATGCACAATATAGATGTACATTGTAACAATAATCAATATTATTCTTATGCCACTTTTATTTGTAATCGTGAAACCTTTATTGAAATATTTGAAAATGTGTATGTTCTAAAAAATATTTGTGTCGATTGGAGGGTGAACTTTTTTTTGTATGCAAAGCAAAAATTACCCATATTTTCTTTATTTGTGATACAAATCTCCACCAAATATGATATGGGGATATAGGCTTATATTTTAGTCATACCCTTACTCAGTATATTCTCATTCAATGATGTGGTGGCCCTTAGAAATTTCTTCTGTCCCGTATGTTTCCGTTTTTTTCTCTCAAAATACTCTCCAGGGGGTTGTCTATTTACCCTGGACACACAGTCAGTGGGCCTCAATCTATGCAGGGCTGGGTCGGTGTGTGGTAATCACCTGTACCAATGAATTAATATTTCAAGCAGGACTCATGGTATTGTATTTTAAAAGTTTTAAGTTGACGGATCCTATTCTGTCTATTCACTTGGCCTTCTCGTTTTCCCAAGTTAACTTTATTATGACGTCTGTTTCGTAATCATTTTCGATAATGTGTGGGTTAAATTTGAGGGCTATTGTGACGGAGATGTTACATGGAAATAAAACATCGTTAAACTCAGATGGTAAATGGGGACTAAAAAAAAAGCAAAATTTAAAACACACAATACACGTACACCAAGCACTGTTATATAGGAGAAAATACCTGTGAACAGAGAGTAGCACATGCATTTGAGGTATTATTTTTTAATGTTTTATTATATAAACTGGAAAAATACTGACTTTTCGAATAGATAATTTTCAATGTTGATGTTAAAGATTTAATTTTATGCTAAGATATTGAAAAATGTCACTTATTGTATGTCTTTGACTCTTTTGAGCTACTAGAAATATTCATTATTTTTATCGAAATTTTGTCAGAGAACGTTGTTCCGCAATGGGGGTTGGAAAATTAAGAACTTAATTTGTAAGTGGCACCCTAATCCACATATGTAGATTGCATTTTCTAGTTACATTTAAAAAAAAAAGATTCTACTAAGAACTTTAATTATTAAATTAGAATCAAAATACTGTAGTCTTTTTAGTCGTTAGGCATTAGATATATTTTAAATGCTCCTTTTATTCTTTATATTACAATTATATCGGTGCCATCCACTAGAGTTGAAAACAATCATTTTTTAAACAACCAAATGGATTACAATATTTTCTTGCTATGACATTATTAGGCATACAACAATTACAGAAAATAAATACTTATTTTTTTCAACTTATCCTGAGTTGGCTGATTTACCTGATCTATTACCAAATCCGGACCACAAAAAATGATTGATTTTATTTCTAGTCTAAAAATTTTCGTCTCTAGCATTGTACAATCTATGTATATTTCAGATATTGCATTTTTACTTGCAAAACACGATACAAATTTGATGGTATAGATGACCGCGATATACCTTATGGTTGTGATACTACCTCTGGTTTCTTTGAAGACCTTAAACCACCCTCTTGCATTCGTATGTTTATATAATCTAGAGTAATTGATTTTCGAATAATTAAAAACATTATCTTATTTTTAATCGTAGATTTTGAATTAAAAAAACCCATCTCTTTCTCTCTCTCTTTTTATATACACCCCCCCATATATATATATATATATTAGGGTGGGGCAAAAACTGACAAATTTTGGAGTTAAGGTCTCAGACAAACCAAAATCAGTGATCCATATTATGAAAGTAAAAGCGTAGACAAAAACAGTTTTATTTTCTGTATAACCGTTTCTAGCAACTCTGTCTTTAAAAAAACGCAATTAAATGTGTTTTGAAAATATAACGCTGCTGAACAGAGTGAATTATTAATAATGTTAATGGTTCTTAAAATCAAACACAACATATTCAAAAACAACAATCTCTAGTAAAATAGAAAAAACAAAGTTATTTGCAACAGTACGGCAGTTCAAATGTGAAATTAGTGCAGAAAGTCTGCCTTTGTTTCTTTTGTTGGCATGTCCGATCTTGATTTCTTCCTTTGAATAATAGCACCATGGCGTCTTTCATGTCCGTATACTTTGCCACAAACTGCTGTGACATCCTTGATGTTTCTTTCAACATCCTGCGAATGGCATGAAAAGTGAGGTAGAATTACCTGGCCGTAACTGGCAATATCTTCGGCAGTGATGTCCTGCAGCAGTGGAGGTGAATCAAACTCGACCAGTTCCCAGTTAACCATGCTAATGTACGACTCAGCTGAAAAGTTTATTTTAATTCTGTTCTTGTCAAAACAACGAATCTTACACATGCCACTTGAGTGAGTACTTCGAGCCAGCAACACTTTTTCGTATGCAAATTTATTAATGTTTTCGTCTTTGTCGCCAACAGCCGCCTACAAGGTATTTTTTCTGGATGACAAAAGTAGCTGTTGTTTTGAAGCAATGAAGCCACGACAGCCTGATCATTTGTGTTTTTGGTACAGAGAAATCATGAAGATGAAGTTCTTGGCTCCATCCTGGCAGCTTGGATGAGATTTGATGCAAAACCATGATGGAGCATAAAAATTCAGTATGAATTTCACAATTCGTTGAAGGTCGGCAGAAGGACTTTGTTCAGAGGCATACAACCTGAGTATTCAGTTAGTTTTAGTTAACCATCTGGCATGACTGATTGTCCCAGGTTGGGCAGTCTCTAAGTATGATATGTAACTGACCAGCGCTGCAACCACTTTGAATAAGCAGACACATTTTCAGTAAATACTGCTGATCTGTACTTAGATCTTTCATATCCTCGTCTTCAACCTCAACAACAAAACCTGAAACTCGATTATTGATTTCTGCTGGGGATCAAATTCCAGCATGCATGCTATATGTCCTTCTGAAGTCTTTAGACCAGTGGTCTTCCCATCAACGACTTCTATTAGCTTCCTTAAAGGCAATTCGTTGGCATTCAGTAAACAAACCAACAAGTGAAGTGGCCTTCGTAGCTGAAGTTCAAGTTGTCGGATTACACCCTTATGTTTACCAGTATTTATTGGTGTTTCATCACAAACAGCTGCTTGTAAAGTTAGTTCTGACTTGCTGCTTGTAACCACTGGCATAATTTCTCTGGAAATGTCCTTGGACTTTCCTGATGCTGGAACAACATGTTCAAAATAGTTGCGGGTAGGAAATGATACTAAGACGTAGTGCTCTTCTTTGACTTTGCGACGAGTAGACCCAGTATGCTTAAGAGTGATATCAATCATGCAATCAAAACCGAGACAAACAATTCCTTCACTTTCTTCTTTGTGATCCTGAACTGACTCCTTCCTCCAAGCATCTTTTTGACGGCGCAGCTTTCTGGGGTGCAAAGCATTTTTAAATAGATAATAACACGTGAACATTCGTCTTGTATATTTTTAGAGCATTTTTGAAAAAAAAATGCTCTATTGTCCCCGTTTTGTCTGTCCGTCTGTCCGTGTACACCCTAGATCTCAACAACCATAAGTCCTAGACCCATGATGTATATATCATTTTATAGGTCTTGGCCTGTCAAGAAATGACTTTTTTCCATTTCGCGATCTGACCTCTCAGGGTCGTAAAAGGGGCATTAGTACCGTTTTTTACTATATAAGCTATATTAATAAAGGAGCGCTATATCTCAGCAACTATAAGTCCTAGACCCATGATGTATATATCATTTTATAGGTCTTGGCCTGTCAAGAAATGACTTTTTTCCATTTCGCGATCTGACCTCTCAGGGCCGTAAAAGGGGCATTAGTACCGTTTTTTTTACTATATAAGCTATATTAATAAAGGAGCGCTATATCTCAGCAACTATAAGTCCTAGACCCATGATGTATATATCATTTTATAGGTCTTGGCCTGCCATGTGTACATCAAAAGTTCATTTTGCGATAGGACCTCTGAGGGCCGGGCTTCAGGGCTCCTAATGGGCTTATATATTATATACTAGTTGCAAGTACCCGGCTTTGCCCGGGTTTAAAATAAGGTTTTCTGTTTACCTGTTTACCTCTTCCATTCCCCTCTCTCCCTCCCCTCTTCCCCCTTCCTTGCACCCTAGTTTCCTCTTTCTCCCTCCCTGCCCCCTCTCTTTATCTCTATCCCTCCCTCTCTCCCACCCTCTCTCTCTCTCCCTCCCTCCGCTATATCTCCCTTCCTACTCCCCATCTCCCTCCCTTCCTTTCTTTTTCCTTCCCTCCCTTTCTCTCTCCCTCACTCCTTCTCTCTCCCCCTCTCCCTCTCCCCCTCCCTCCCCCTTCCCCTCCTTCCACCTCCCACCCTCCTCCCTCCAACCACCCTTTCCTCTCTCCCCCTATCCCCTCTCTCTCGCTTTATCTCTCTCCCTCCTCTCTCTCTCTCTCTCTCCCTCTCTCTTTATATATATATATATATATATATATATAATATATATATATATATATAATATATATATATATATATATATATATATATATATATATATACACACACACACATATTATTATGGCTTCACACTTCTTCTAAAATCCTTCCTCATTCATTTACCTTCCTCAAACTGTACAAATCGGGAAGCATGAAAAAACATCAACAATTCTTTGCATCACAAAGGCACAATACAGCACCAGCGCGCAAGTTCTATTCGATCATCGGGGAATGACGTCACAGAGGAATTTTATTTATGGCGCCGTCGAGATTACTTTAATATAGTAAAATACTAAAATAAAAAAAAAATTATTTACAATTAAACTACCCATCGAGATGAAACGAAACCTGTCCTATAACCTTCCCCATATAATTATGTGTATGTGTAACAAATTTCACATTATTTTGTTATCTGGATCTTGAGTTATAAGGGAACAGACAGACAGACAGACAGACATCAAATGCCTCTTATAAGTATAGAGATACACCTTGTACGTTCAATAGCCCGTTCATTTGGTGCGAAATACTGCAGCACGTAGTTTCACCAAGATTTATTAAGAAACTCATCAAATGAAATAGTAAGCTTGTGTTCTGAGTTTAATTGAAAGTATCAGAGCTATGCAACAATTGACGGAGTTTTCGGACGATTAAATGACTACAATTTAGGTTGTTTCAATTATGAGTCCTATTTCAGTGACCACAAACCACTTGTAGTTAGATTTAAGAGACAATAATTTTTTTTCAAATATAAAGAAACGTCTTTATAAATTTTTTTTTACAGATATATGCATTACACAATTGACTTTATAAACATTTCCAAAATTTACAAATATTTACTGAAAGATAGCATACGTACAGATACATAACATGAAAATGCGCTAACACGTCCTGTGTCCATAATGGAACAGGCTTAATTGCTTGTTTCATTAATTTTACCGTCATTGGACATTTTTTTTTCGGGGCCCTAGAAGCGGCACATTTTAATACCCACAAATAATTATAGTAAAAATAAAATAAAAATTCAAAAAGCTTACATAATAATAGTAATGTAAACAGTTATCATTTTGCTGTACAATCATATCAAACATAAATATGATAACTATTCTAGATGCATTTCGTTAATATTAGTTGGCGCTTTAGGTGATAATATTCATAAAGAACTGTATTTTTCAAAGTTGCGACCCCTAGAAATAGAAAATAACACATGAACATAAATTGTGAAATATATATATATATACTAGCAGTGTACCCGGCGTAGCTCGGTAAGTTAGGAGTTAAAAAATAGCATCTCCCCCCCCCCTCTCTATTATTATTATTATTATTATTATTACGCGACTTCCAGCACCATCTTTAGGCTTGTTATCATAGGTTATATACAAATATATCCTATTATATAGTTTATTGCTGATAAAACACAACAATCATTAATACTTTTTCTTTTGTGTCTTTAAGCTAAATGTGATCCACCATGTTTAAATGGCGGTGTCTGCACAGCTCCAAACGTTTGTTCTTGTAAACCTCCATATTATGGAGACAGGTGTTTACATAGTAAGTATGTTAGTGAAAATGCCACAAAATCAACAAGTATTTTTTAAAAATAGAAATATGAAGATTTTAAATACCAACATTTTAATATATTTATTAGATATATAAAGATAGAGCATACAAATAACGAATTCTGCTCGTTAGTTACTCTGACCTCTTACAAAATAATTGAAACATCCTTTTTCATAAAAGTCATGAGATTTTATATCCTGTAGTTTCCCTTATTAAACCGTGCGTGCGTGCGTGCGTGCATGCGTGGGTAGCCACGCATGTATTCTAATCATATTTATTATTGCTGAGGTACTAATTTTATTTTTTTTTTGGTTCCGAGTTCTATTTACTTAAAGAATTTGGATAGACAAAAATTCCCTTACTATGTAATACAATTACCTTACTATATTATACAATTACCTTACTATGTTATAAAATTCCCTTACTATGTAATTCAATTACCTTACTATGTTATACAATTACCTTACTATGTTATAAAATTCACTTACTATATAATACAACTACCTTACTATGTTATACAATTACCTTACCTTGTTATAAAATTACCTTATTATGTAATAAAATTAACTTTAATGGTTTAAAATTACCTTACTATGTTATAAAAATTACCTAATTATGTTATAAAATTACCTAATGATGTAATAAAATTACGTTATAATGTTTTGAAATTACCTTATAGTGGTTTAAAAATTTCCTTACAATGTAATTATATTATCTTACTATGTTAATTTTTGCCGCTTCTCAGAGGCTGCCTCCTCCTTGTTTTTGTCCCTTTTTCATCAAAATACGTCGTGACCCAATTTACATAATTACATGAATTTAGAAATTGAAATTAAGAAGTTTCCTTTTAGTTTTTCTGTCTGGTGCTTTGCACCAATTGCACAAGGCGCAGACCTGAAAATAAAGATAAACAAAAGCGTTTATAAATTAGAAAGTTTACATAATAAAAAGTTAAATTATCTGCTAATTTGCAGTATTACTTTAAGATCTAGACTTAACTCACGTAGTTAAACTTTGGGTAATAACAAAAAGTGAGAAATAAAACAAATTAACATAATAAATAACACATTTATTGCCTTATAACTGAATAAGGTTTTTAATATAAGTCCTTCTACTACATTTGATATAACTTATCCTGTGATTAGGTCGTCAGATTTGTACAGAAATATCTCCGAGATTTGGTACCATGGAGTGTCAACAGACTAGTGATGGTGGTAAAGAATGTGTACCACATTGTCTACCGACTTTTCATTTTGAAACATCTCCACCTCCGAAATATGTTTGTAGTAATGATTCAGTATGGACACCAAGCATTCTATTAGTACCAGATTGTATTCAAGGTACAGTCTTACATTTATCTATTTCATGAAATATATTTATAAAATAATGTCCGTAATATGAGAAACCCATCTATAAGGTCATGATAAGGATTAAATGTTTATCTTATATATCCACTAATGGGACTGGTTTAATGTGGTGCCTTTCTTTCACCCCAAACATAGCCGAGAAGGCAACAGTCATGGAAGCACCACGGGATAACTTGTCCCATAGCCAGAAATTGCCATTGATTAGCACCGGAGATAAATCCCTGAACATTCCATTCAAAGGTTGCGTGATTTACACCGCTTCAATATAATTCCTCTCATGAAACCCATCAGATTCAATCGCCAGGCCTATTTAAAAACCTTTTAAACAATTTTTGTTGTAATTCTTTGGTTTATCAGAATTACAACTAAAAACAATCTTATAAAAGATATATGTTATTTTATACGCAATTTTTTAATTAATTGTAACTTTTTACATTTTGAAAAACACCTTTCTACAGTTTTTTTTTTTAAATATTCGAATAAATATTGTATGTAATTTGCAAATAAATATGTACATACATTTATATTAAGAATAATAAAGCTTAAAACAAGCAGTTCTGTTTACATTTTTAAAGACGTTGCCGATTGAAGTGATACATTTAGACACGTAACAATGTAGCACCGTAAGTACGCTGCTATGACCTTACAGCTCGCGGTAATCACGTGCTAGTAAAGATCTCGATCTGAAACATAAAATATTATTTTAAGGCAAGGGAAGTAGCCCATTTATTAGGGAATTATCATAGTTTAACTCGGCTATATCCCTTAAATAGTTTAGTGAGAATTTTGCACTCGTATTTGTAAAAAAAACAACAAAAAAAAAAAACAAACAAAAAAAACTAGTTAATTGCAAAATACATTAATTGTTAAATCATGAATTGTCATGAAGCAAGAGCATGTATGCAAGGTTTCAAGAAAATCTATCAGTAAAAGTACCTCAAAAATTGATTACAAAAAATTTCCCTCTGGTAGTCAGTCGAGCTCTTTACCACACGACCATCCGTCCCCATTTCTACTCACGTGTCGTATCCCATTAAAACTCCAGAATGATAATAACTTTAAGACATGTTAAATACAATGAAATATACCTCAAGTTGTAATGCAAATAAGCCCCATCTCAACACAAGATTAACGATACATCTTTTACTCAAAACAAAATTCTTGACTCATTCTCATTGAGATTTCTTTTTAAAATAATCAAAGTCGTTCATAAGGAACTTTTAGCAATGCACTAAACCTTCACCTCTCCCATGTAAAGTCCTTTAGATCACGAAGTAATATAGTTTCTGTTTAAAGTGGCTCGTGTAATAATTATTTTGAAGACTTTGGGCTAAGTTATTTAGTAGGTTTGCACAAAAATAATATGAAGTTGTTGAGACTGTTTTATATTTAAGAAAAGTTAAATTAAGTAAATTCTCATGGCTTTTCGTTTGTAAGAACTCTCTGCCTTACTGATGGATGCAGTGCAGTATTAATAACATGACATACAACTCATCGGCTTACCATTGCTGTTAATACAAATTGTAATAAATCTTGTAAACAATGTTATTCTATTACACGTCACATAATATTCTCAATATATAATTTTTAAATGTTTTTGAAATAATGTACAACTAATTTAATACTTAGCTCCTCAGTTTTGTAGCAATCCAGTTGCACCAAAGTTTGGTACTCTGGACTGCCAACCGACCAGTGATGGTGGTAAAGAATGTGTACCACAATGTCTGCCAATGTTTCAGTTTGAAAGACTGCCATACTCAAAATATGTTTGCAGTAATAATGGAACATGGACACCTGACATTTCACTAGTACCAGACTGTGTTCAAGGTTACGTTTTATTTCATCCATGTAGAATTATTACTTTAGATAAACACATTTAGGTAAAATAATTAACATATTCAGCATAAAAAAGGTCATTTTTAATAATAACGGCAAAAAGATCGTTATTATTTTGAGAATCTTCATAGCTAGTTGAGAAAGTTTTATTTATTAAGCTCTTCATTGCATTAAACGTGAACACAACTTTACTATAATCTATTTACTCGGAGTCTCGGTTAAAGAAATATGGCCTTTGAGTAAGGGTTAAGTAGATGCCATTAGCTTATAGAGACTAGTTTAATGCAGGCAATGTAAGCTGACCATAAATATGTTTCAATGATACATGTTTTTGACATTCACAGAAGGGTATTTATTATATATATATTCTGATTGTTTAATGAATTTTATATTCAGAGCCGTCGCCAGCTATTGTGGCGCCCCGTGTCAGTTAATTTTCGGCGCCTTCCTCCCAATCTAAAAGTGCAAAAACATTTAACAGCGCTCTTTCGACGCCCCTTCCTAGTTCGGCGCCCGTGCGGCCACACAATCCTCACTACCCTTACCTCGCCACTGTTTACATTTTTCAAAACAAAGGTAGTTTTAAGGGCTTGTAAGTCAATGTTATAAGGTATTAAAAAAAAGGACCAGCTTGTAAGAGAAAATGTGGAATAATTCAACACATACATATATTAGGCGAATCAGAATTCTTTCAGTTGACTTCGAATAATGTACGAATGTACATATTTTATATTCTTGACATTTAGAAACATAAATCTGCTACTGAGTTTTTTTTTTTTGAATTCTTGTCAGGATGGCGATGTGGTCTATTATTTTTTTAATTACACACACACACACACACACACACACTAATACAAGTTCACAACACTTACGTTTTATTAATCAAAATCACTTTTTTGAATAAACAATAACAATAATTATCCAACGTCTAATCACCTTAATATCTAACGCTACACGCTGCTGGTATCAGTCCTGACCTACTTTTACTGTCCTTACAATTTGTTTGTCTATCTGTCTGTCTGTCTATCTATCTATCTATCAATCAATCTATTCTCTGTCTATCTATGTCTATCTATCTACTTTCACTGTCCTGACAATTCTTAAATACTATAATAACATACTAATATTATTATTTTGTCTTATCTCTACAGAAACTGATTATTCAACAACCACAAAGGCTGTTACACCTGGTATCTTACGTTAATGACTGAAATGTATAAATAAACTTCATTTTTGATTTTATTATCTTTTGTGCTTTTATTTTTAGCTATGAACTTAAAGGAAGGTAAATATTTAAAATATGACAAACATTTTTTTTATTGTTATTAACATCAACATTACCAGTCTGCTTACAGTCATCCAGTTTAATAATACACTTTATAATAGAAATTAAGTGTTGTAGAGCGCACGACTGCCAATATGTAGGTTCCGAGTTCAAGCAACTGTGAGAGTAAGTCCACACAACTTAACAAAATGGGAATCCGACATGTCTAGTGAAAAGTGAAGGTAGCTGGACATTGAATCACAACCACATTGACTAGCTGTGGCTACAGAAGCAGATGGTCGAATGATGAAGCACTCGACTGTCGACCTGAGGTTCCCTGATTCGATCTCCATTTAGGACCAATGGATTTTTCAGGTCATAGCTAGAGTCCTCGCTATATCTTCCCGTGGCGCCTCTTAGGCCATTGCTTTATCGGCTAGGGTGGGGATGAAAGAAGGGCTCCATAAAATCATTCTCATTAACGGTTTAGAGGACCCCAGAGATTTAAACTCTTACTTACAGGGACTTCACACACACAGAAGCAGGTTGAACGGTTCATCTAATTCATCTGAACCCAATGGTCTGTATAGGTTTTGTAAGGGGAAGTTTACATTTAGTATAATACACAACTAATATGTATGGAGGCATATATGATATACCCTTTAAGTTTCATCTATCTTAATTTTCTATTTAGTAATTTTTTCTGATTTCCTTTCATTTCAACGTTCTTAGAAAAAGGTCAAATTTAAAACTGTCAACCATGCTTAACAATCACAACTAATCTTATCTACAGGTCTGTATGTACATTACTGTACATATGTAAAGTGTATGAGTTCTTAATCAGATTAAAAAATTGTTAAGGACAAAAAGTTAACGAACATTAATGATGTATCAGTATAATATACCGAAAAGGCATAATTGAAATAAATATTTGTTTGTGTATCTGCTTCGTGGTGTTATTTCACAAATGAAAACAAAGAAACAAACAAACGAATACATTATGTAAATTCCATTCGTGTCAATATCTTATCCTTAATTATATTGTACAGCGACAATCGATATTCAATTTTTCTAAGCATGGGATATAATCTCTTAATTTTTTTTTAAGAATAAATAGAAGGGAGGCAAATTTCCGGTCGGCCCCAGGCGACGAAAGCCCACGCTACGCCACTGGAACTAACCTATGAGGGGTACCCGAGGGCATATTTTCGCACCCTTTGGGGTACAGTCACGAAAAACGTTGAGAACCGATTACTTATCCAGATGGTAGACCATAAATATCCGGTCACTCGCACATAAAAATATAACTGACATGCATAAATTAAACTTATCTTTCTTTTAACACTACCTCTTGTTAGATAAATATCTGGACTTTAGAACGTGAATATGTTTTATACTTGCAGGTTTCGATTGTTTATATTTGTGTTTTCTGAGCGCTTTTGGATCTCAGAGAAAACGAGATACCAATGTTGATCACAAAAGTCTTTATCACGGCTTTAAGCCTGAATGTATACATCACAGTTTCTTTGACTGAAGCCAGGTAATATTACATACATTTTGTATAGACATATCGGAAGCATGGGTGTATTCTAGGGGGGCAAATCCCCTCCCCCTATATTTTGGAGAAATGTCATAAAGTTGTTACAATAAAACTGAACTAAATTTCCTGAAAGTTTATTACATTGAAGACAATGTAATATATCAAACATAAAAAATAATTATATCTGCAAGTATAACTGATTACGTTAAATTGTATTTTTTAAAATAATGGTTTCAGTGTCGAACAGCTACTATACTAATACAATAAAGTATAAAATTATAAATTACACTGATACAGAAATAATATTGTAATATTAAACTATTTATTCTGGAACTAAAATTGTAAGCGTCTTGGTATTTGTTCAAATCGATTGATAACATTTTCTTTACATTTTTGGTACTCATCATACAAAGACCAGATAAACGATCAGCACCAGTTGTTGAGCTTAGCCACGTTTTTAATCGTCTTAGAGTGCTAAATGATCTCTCGATTGTGCATGTTGTTACTGGAAAAGTCAATGCTGTCAAAAAAGCCATCTTAATCATGGGAAAAAAATTGGTTTCATCTCAAACCTCACATAGAGTCATTGTTTCTGTTTTTTCCCCTTTACTAGTTTTACATTTCCATACATCATACCAGGTTTCACTCTCCTCGATTAAATGGTCAAATGCGTAATATTCAGCCATAGCACTGGCTTGATCCTTAAATGCAAGTCTTTCTAGATTTGTCATCAAAAAGGGATTCAAAACTAAAAGGTAAAATGTTGGTTTTATTTTCTACACAAAAAACGAGTTTCCACCGGTGATATAATAGAATCAAGGTAGGGTATACAAACAGTTATTCTGAAATAATCCTCCGGCAAATCAGCTTTCGAATTTTCCCTGTTCATTTGTCTTCCAGCTTGTCGTGGAAGTTGAACACCTTTTTGTAACTCTAAAAATTTCCTTATACCTCTCATCTCAATTCTGTCGACCAACAACCAATCAGAGTTGTTAACGATACTCTAAAATTGTATCATCAATACCGATACCAATACTTCATGAAAATAGTATCGTCAATACCAATACAAATACTCAAGTAAAAATGTATTGCCAAAATTGATACCGATACAATACCAATACTTTCGAGAACAACAAAATGTTTTTATTTAAAACTAGCTGCAAGTACCCGGCTTTGCCCGGGTTTAAAATAAGGTTTTCTGTTTACCTTCTGTTTTCTCCCTACCCCCCTCTCTCCCTTCCCCTCTCTCTCCCTCCCTCCCCCCTCTCTCCCTCCCTACCCCTCTCTCCCTTCCTCTTTCCCTCCCTCCCTTTTTCCCTCCCTCCCTCCCTAACTCTCCCATCTCCCTCTCTCTCTCCCTCCCTCCTTCTCTCTCCCCATTCCTCCCTTCCTCCTTCCCTCTCTCTCCCATCCTGCCCCCTCCCTCTCTTTATCTCTCACTCCCTCCCATTTCTCCCATCCTCTCTCTCTCCTTCCCTCCCCTTTCTCTCCCTCCCTCCACCCTCTCTCCCTTCCTCCTTTCTCCCTCCCTCCTCTCTCCCCCTCTCCCTGCAAATGTAGGAGTTTTTACAGCAAAAAGGAACTGATGTGCTACTTGAATTTTCCAGATTGTTCTAAATACTCCAGTTGTTTAACGATTTCTGTCACATTTTAAGAAAAATCCGCAAGCTTTTATATGTATGTGTCCATTTAGTTTCACATAGCAAATGAACATTCGGAACTAGTTTTCTTCGATGATGACTTTCTCAGAAAAACACTAAAATTGACTTAATTAATCCTAATGTGTTTCGTACAGGATTCACATTATTTAAATCGTTCACGACAAGATTTAGTTTATGTGAACTGCAATGTACAAATGCTGCTTTTGGGTATTTTTTCAAATGATTGCTTGTACTCCTCCGCCATTATAGATCATCCGTCGTATCTTTACCCTTGACAACCAAGCTTTGTCATATCTAATCCAAATTCTAATGAATTTGTAATGATGGAGTTGGCTAAACCTTATAATAATGCGACACAATTGCTTGCATCCAAGCCTGTAGCCAGGAATATTGGATTGGGGGGGGGGGCCGAAGACATTTTCGGGGGGGGGGGCGAAGAAATTTTTCTTCGGGCGGGGGGAGGTGCCGAAGAAATGATCGGGGCAGATCTAGACAACTTTGACGGGTGGGGGGGGGGGCAAAACATAGACTCCGGGGGGGGGGGGCAAAACTGTTTTCATTGTTGAAAATTGGTCTTAGGACAAAAAATATTTCGATAAGCTTGCGAACGGAGAGGAGGGGTTTGGGGAGGGGATCTCAGTGAGTCCCCTCCCCAAGAAATTTTTTGCAGTTCTATATCTGGAATGGTGCATTTCAGTACCGATTGTTTAGCTATTAATAAGAAATATATAATTTTAACTACGTTTCAATAATGCATGGCATGTTGCAGTTTTGTTAAAAATAATTTAAATAGTAAAGAGTTTTAATGATAAAAATTTATTGAGGCTGAGAAATTTCTGATTCCTGTTATAAATATACTGACCATTTGTTCTGCTACACAATTGTTACATAATAGATACCTGATTTATATTATTATACTGTTGGTTTAACGTACAACCCGGGAAGAACGACAAAGATGCACGAATATAGCTTAGCTATTTGTGTGATATTTCTTATAAAATATTGGAAACAAAGAACAGAGCTATCAACAACAACAGTCGCAATTATTCAATTTAAAATAAAATTAATTCTGCTAAAAAGTAAATTTGCAAATTAAATAACATCACTCAGAAATCACGGAGTTTGTACTTTATTATTTTATTATAAATATGTATAAAAATGAAGTCAGAAGCCAATGTTATTTTATTAACTTATTTAAGTTGCTAGTTGTCCCCAGAAGATATCAATATATAAAACTATTACAAAGTTGCGAACAGGCCCATCGACAGAAATTTCGGGCCCCTGGGGAGGGGTGACACGGGCCCCCGTGCTGATATTAATATTTTAAAAAGTTGATTGGCCATGCAGCTCAGTCCGGGTCCCTAAAACTCGCCGGGCCCCTGGGCATTGGCCCCCCTGCCCCCCACTCGTAGGCACTGGTTGCGAACTTATATTATTATGCGTTTCAAATTTGCAAACTTCGTGGTTTAGCCAGCCCCGTAGCCAAGGGGGCACTGGGGGGCCATGCCCCCCTCCCCACTTAAAAATGAAGAAAAATAGGGAAAAATAAAGAGAAAGTAAAGATGCCCCCTTGCTGGGTATTGGTGCCTCCCTGCTTACTTTGACCTGGCTACGGGCCTGGGTTTAGCACTGATTGTACCTAAAAATGCTTCAGCCTTCAGATTGTATGTTAAATCTTTTTCAAATGCAAGCAGGAACAGATTTCTTAGACGCTTTTGTAACATTGATCTGCGATATGGGGTCAGTATTCGAGTGAGGGTTGAGAAACTGCTCTCACTCACGGCTGTTGAAGCATCAAATGCCAATGCTGCCCTAAATACCCAAAATTGAACTTCAATAAGATTCATTCTTTTATGCCCAAAAATTAGATAAGCTATGTAAGTATATATAAATAGCCTGAATGATTGCCAAAATATAAACTTTTACTTTTTTATTATTATTGATTTATTAAACTAAATGATTGATGTTTTATAGCCGTTGTTATTAACATTTTGTCAAAAAACTCAAATCATGTACGGGGGGGGGGGCGCAGGTCATGCACGGGGGGGGGGAGCTCAGCCCCCCCTAGCCCCCCTCTGGCTACGGGCCTGCTTGCATCATCATGAGAGCCTTCTTTGCCATGTGCTTTGCATCTGGCTATGTGCATCTTTGTTGAAATCTATGAACTCCTCGAATTATTTTGTTGCGAAACAAAACGCACATTTGCAAAAGGCACCTTTTAACAATTGCGAATATACAAGCCACGGAGAATAGTATGATAACCATGCATATCTAAAACCTCTGTTTCCACCACTGTCAGCTCTAAAATCATACTTTTATCAGGGGTCCAACAATCAAGGATCAGCAGCAATTTCAACTCATTTGAAAGGTCGTATGTCAAGACATACCTTCCAATTTCCAATTTACGAAATGAAGAAGTGACAGCTACAATCAAATCAGAAATAATTTCTTCAGTTGTGTCTGGCTGTTGAACTTTTTCTGTTGTCCTAAATGATAAATCGGATGCCTCAGACGCCCCAAAATCTTCTAGGAACGGCGTCTCGGAATCCCCCGATTGCTCTACTTTTCGTTTTTTTTTTTGAGCCTGTAAAAATATTTCTGATATCCATCTTTTTAGATTAATTTTACTTTTGAATTTCTGAATTAATTTAGTATAAATTTAAAAATTCACTCAGTGGCAGAAGATTATAAACAAACAATAGTTTCAAAATAAAAAACAAGCAATTAAGCCTGTTCCATTCTGGACACATGACGTGTTAGCGCATTTTCGTGTTATGTATCAGTACGTTTGTTAGCTTTCAGTAAATATTTGTAAATTTTGGAAATGTTTATAAATTCAATTGTGTAATGCATATATCTGTAAAAAAAAATTATAAAGACGTTTCTTTATATTTGAAAAAAAGTTATTGTCTCTTAAATCTAACTACAAGTGGTTTGCGGTTACTGAAATAGGACTCATAATTGAAAACATTCGAAATTATAGTCATTTAATCGTCCGAAAACTCCGTCAATTGTTGCATAGCTCTGATACTTTCAATTAAACTCAAAACTCAAGCTTACTATTTCATTTGATGAGTTTCTTAATAAATCTTGGTGAAACTACGTGCTGCAGTATTTCGCACCAAATGAATGGGTTATTGAACGTACAAGGTGTATATATAATATATAAGCCCCTTAGGAGCCCTGAAGCCCGGCCCTCAGAGGTCCTATCGCGAAATGAACTTTTGATGTACACATGGCAGGCCAAGACCTACAAAATGATATATACATCATGGGTCTAGGACTTATAGTTGCTGAGATATAGGGCGCTCCTTTATTAATATAGCTTATATAGTAAAAAACGGTACTTTATAAGCCCCCTTTTACGGCCCTCAGAGGTCAGATCGCGAAATGAACTTTTGCTGCACACATGGCAGGCCAAGACCTACAAAATGATATATACATCATGGGTCTAGGACTTATGGTTGTTGAGATCTAGGGTGATGACAGACAGACAGACAAAACGGGGACAATAGAGCATTTTTTTTTCGAAAATGCTCTAAAAACAAAACAAAACAAAACAGTTTCGAAGGCCTAATCAAGTCATAGAAAGCCAAATTAAACATGAAATCAAATCGGAACCTTCTTGTGCTTATCAAAATGTTTTGAATTTTCAATTTATTTATGTCAGTATAAATAAATAATGTTATACTTAACTTGAATTTAAATGAAAAATGACCCTGTATGCAGTGGTGTAGCGATTTGCTCGAGCCCGGGGCATGATGCCCCATTTCCCCCGCCTCATTGCACCACTGCCTGTATGACATTGTCAGTTTAATTTAAAAAAACGTGTATTTGTGCTCCCCCCCCCGTAGGAAAATTTTCTAGCGACGCCCATGATCGGAAGTAGGTAATATTACATACATTATGTAAAGACATAATGGAAGTAGGTAATATTACATACATTATGTAAAGACATAATGGAAGTAGGTAATATTACATACATTATGTAAAGACATAATGGAAGTAGGTAATATTACATACATTATGTAAAGACATAATGGAAGTAGGTAATATTACATACATTATGTAAAGACATAATGGAAGTAGGTAATATTACATACATTATGTAAAGACATAATGGAAGTAGGTAATATTACATACATTATGTAAAGACATAATGGAAGTAGGTAATATTACATACATTATGTAAAGACATAATGGAAGTAGGTAATATTACATACATTATGTAAAGACATAATGGAAGTAGGTAATATTACTGTTACCAGCTAGAGTAGATTTAGAGACACAGACAATCCCCTTCGACGTTTTAAGATAAGAAGACATCTAAGAAGTAATAGTAAAACAAATAATGGTATACAAGTTGACAAACGACTTAAGACAAGGTGGGGAGAAAACACTAGAAACAGCAAAGGTGTGAAGACCAGGAGGCGACGTCGGACAGGCTAGTAGGGTTAACAATGACGACCAGGTGACGCTCCTTAGAAAGATTAGATAGTAAGGACAATACTGAAGGAGGCTGTAATTTAAGGCACGACGTTAGGTGTATAAATACGACTGGATTCGAACATTAGTTAGTTAGGGACATGAGTTATGATAGTAACGAGAGTTTTAGTGACGGGAGTTACGAGAGTTACAAGAGCGATGAGAATAGTTAAGAGAATAGTTAAGGAGATCTTTAGTTAGTCAGAGTTGTGGCATAGTGTTGTGGACTTAAAATGTGTGTTTTCATTTATGGACTTGTTCCATCATTATGTATAGTTATGTAAATAAATCGTTATGCTAACAACGCATCGTGTTCGGTTGGTTATTGAGTTGTGTAAAAGGAGTGAGCAGCCAGAGTGAAAGAGGCAGACATTAACCTAACTTGACATCTCCACGTTTAAATTAAAACAAAAGAGCCCGTAAAATTTATGGAGTATATATATAGAAAGAGCCCGTAACAATTACATATTTTTTGTATAGACATGTTGGAAGTAGGTAATATTACATACATATTGTATGGACATATTATCACCAGGTAATATTAGATATATATTGTATAGACATATTGGAAGTATGTAATATTACATATATTGTATAGACATATTGGAAGTATGTAATATTACATATATTGTATAGACATACTAGAAGTAGGTAATATTACAGATATTTTCATTTTCTGAAATTGCTATTAAATTTCTTAGAGAGCAATGCTAAAATACAAATTTTAGAATAAATGTTTTTAGATTTTGCTTTTGTATTGAAAAAAAATATTTTAACAAGACCATACAATAAAAAAAAAATTTTTAAAAATCCCCCTTTTTTTACAGGCCGTTTTTGAAAAAGTTATAAAGATTCTAGCAAACACAATTTTCAATCTGCTGAAAATATATTGATTGTTTTAGATTTAGATTTGCAATTATTTCATTTTTTTATCAAATAAAAGAAATTGTAAGAACAATACACATTGATTTAAAATGAAAACACTTCGTACTATTGTGATTAATATTATATAACTAGGAAGACCAACAAATAAACATGTTGTTAAGCACAAGGATCTTTCGGGGCGTTGACTTGACGTCGTCACTAATCAAATGTGTCAGTACTCTGACACATTAGAATAACACACCTGCTAATACACACAGTAGCACAATACTGAAATAGTCAATCAGGAAAACAAACACGATATTCCTCAAAAGTGAAAAGTAATAAGTAAATTTAATCCAACCATATATATGAAAATAACATCATTACAAGAATACAATAGTCCCATGAATACATCCACAGCCTAACTTCTACAAACTACGTCTACCTCTAGCTGTGCTACTTCAACGACTGACCACCACGGGCTGTTACCTCTTAACTACCGACCCGAGACTACTGGCTAGTCCGTGTGCACTAGTTCTGGTCTCCTACCGTGAACTCCTTTTTACGATTAGCACGCCGTGCCCTTTAACCCCAACCCAGCTCTCATAGATAGCACCCGACAGTCCCCCCATACACATCCTAACCAATGCACAACAATGTATCCACGTTAAGATTTGAAATGCACGTTGCTACTAGTTAAAAAAATAGTGGAGAAAGTTTCTAAAAATTGACGGATATGACGCAATCATGTTATTGAAACTTTCTCCTTTTGTAAGATATGACATCATCTGAAAAGCTTCCTCTTACGTGTCCTCATTTTTAATAAATGATCTAATTTGTAAATTTCAATATTCTTTCAAAGTTTTTTACCAAATATATTTTCATGAGAATGGCCCCATATTTTATCTTCATTGGTTTCACATTATAGGGCGCAAAAATACCAACATCCCCCCCCCCCGGCCCAATTCCTTACAAAGTTATTTTACAATTTTTAGGAACTCCATCCCCCCCCCCCACTAATTATATAACATGGGTCCAACCCTCCCCTACACCCCCCCCCCTCAATAGCGTTCGGTTAGTGAAAATTTCCCGATCTATAACATACATAATAAGAAATACTATACTGTAATATGAAGAATTCATAAATAAATTTTAATCGATTTTTTTATCTGATATTTGTTTCAGATGATATTTGATCACATTAAATAAATGTTTGGTAAAAACTTCCATCGAATATGGAGTTTTGCAGATATGTCTTTACTTCAGATATCGAGAAATGATAAAATGTTAGGTGATGATTTACAAGAGGATGACAAATCTAATTAAGAGAAGGATTGCCACCTTAATATCTACCAATAAAACAAACATATCAATTTAAAGTATTTAACCACGCGTACTATAGTTTTTTAAATAACAATATGGCTACAGTTGTATGTTGTTTCCTGGTCAATTTATGGCCATCCTTCCCTCCCCATTTAACGGATTGGAACGAAAACCGGACCTAATCTGCTAAGCAAAAGACTAGAAAACACAATCGAGTTATAAGTAATACTAGTAGTTGCCCGTTGCATTCGCAACTAAAGGTTTTATCTCAATAAAATTTTCAATATGAGAATAATCGTTTAAAAACTACACGCAAACCGGCAGCAAGACCAGAAGAATAAATTTGGCAATGTAATATTTACAACTGGCTGATTACGTGTCGCGCTTTTTTTTTTACAAATAGTATAAATTAAAATTAATAAAAAAATTGTACCATCCGGAAATGACGTCACAGAGGATATCCTCAGTGCAGAATTATTTATAGCGACATTCCATTCTGATAGCATAGATTGTTTATAGCGACGGCTTTCCCCATTCTGCACGTACGTACAGACGCAGCGGCGTAGCGTGGGTATCGGCCGCCCAGGGCGGAAGACGATTTTGCCGCCCTCTCATTTAGGCATTTCAATTTAATCTATACATTTTTGCCGTCCCCCCCCCCTAAAAAGTAATAAAAAGTGCCGCCCGGTGAGGACCGCACCCACCCCTCCCCCCCCCCCCCAGGTACGTCACTGTACGGACGCCAAGATATTTATTAGTAGGATAGGCTAGCCAAAATTAGGCTAAAGTGTGTAACACTAGCAAGTTTAATTTTTTTTTTAAAACTAAAATGTGTAAAATAAAAATAAAACCTTTATATAAATATTGCATTAATAGGTATTCATTTTATCATATAACTATTTACATTAATTACACTGGAAAACAAAAAAATAATTTATCGTGGATTTCTTGGTACCCATCATCTCATCTAATCTTACTCAATTTACACACGCTGATTTCGAATATGCAAACCATTTGTCTCTATCAGCCTCCAATTTTAAGAAATCCGCAATCTTAATTTTTTATTATAGTTATAATACTCCAATATGTATAAAAATGAAATTTTTAAACCATATATTCTCTTTTGCAGTTAATGTAAAAAAAAATATTAAACACAAGAATGAAATCAGTTCTAACTAATAAAATTATATGTAAAAAATATATTCCATTTAAAGTCGAATGCATGTGTAAAATGTTCATGGTTTGAATTTCTTGGCTGTGGACTTCCGCTTGTACTGAGTACTTGGCAAGTCGCGTTGTAGAGTCCAACAGTAGTCAGCTAACATCGCTGCACTCCACCGGCCCTGGTAGCGTGACTCCATCACAGAAATGTCCTGGTGGAAGCGTTCGTCATGTTCATCGCTTACTGCGCCTAGGTTTTCTGGGAAGAAGTCTAGATGTGAATCGAGTAAATGAATTTTCAGAGACATATTGCATCCCAGGTGTTTGTAGGCACTAATGCATTTCTTTACAACTGTTTCATAGTCGACAGACTTCTTATTTCCAAGAAAATTGGTTACGACTGACTTGAATGCCACCCACGCATCTTTTTCAGGATGACTTAAAGTGTTTTGAAAGTCTTCATCGGCCATAATTTTTCTTATTTGTGGACCTATGAAAATACCTTCATTGACTTTAGCATAACTGAGCTCTGGAAACTTGTTGCATAGGTATATAAATGCACCCGATTTGCTGTCTAATGCCTTGACAAAGTTCTTCATCAGTCCTAATTTTATATGAAGCGGTGGCATGAGAATTTTGTCACGATCTACCAACGGTTGATGAAGAACGTTTTTGTTTCCTGGTTGCATTCTGTCTCTGATCGACGTTTGGGTAATTGACAGTTGTACGAGTTTTATAACAAATTCCATTGATGTTTGCCAAACAAAAATAACAATCTATGGAGTGATTGCTTTGCTCACGCCATATCATAGGAACTCCGAATGCCATGTGGTTGTTTTTCTTTGCCTTCCTCATCCAACCATGCAAGTTGCATGAACATGTCGAACAGATGAACTGTGGTGCCCACCTTTGAGTCAAAATAAAGTTGATAAGCTTTCTTCAGTAACGGCGTGAAAGTCTTCTGATGAGACTTGTTTATGAAAAAGCCGCACACATAGCAAAACAGATCCGGTGAATTTACGCATCCTCTGGTCGCCATATTTTAAACAACTTGCAATTGCCACATTCCTTTTATGAAGTCTGAAACTGCAGAAAAAAAGAACATTGCCAATATACGTATATAATTACGAGGTATGTGTGTTTGTGAACATGTGTGTACGCGCAGGTGCGTGCGTTTGTGTGCATAAAATTATGCTGTCAGCAGTCTATTCCTGTTTGGGCGCATACAAAACTTTGTTCGGCAATATCTTAATAATTTGAGCTGATAGAGCAAAATGATTTACAGATTCAAAATCAGCATCAAAAACTGATTCCGAAAACATTAATGAAATATAAAAAATCCAAAACTTGTTTATCAGTGTTATCATTATTACAACTAAAAGCGTTGGTTGGCGATTAATATTTACTAAAACTAAATATGTCTTAGCACTAATTGATAAGTGGCAATACGTAAAGAGTAATTTATAGATGCACACCCACGCATATGTTTTTGGTAATGATAATTGATATAGATATTTGTATGATACAATGAGATTTCTAATTATTTTTTTTTTAAATTTGTATATGTATATTTGTTTTATTTTTTACTAATAGATATTTTAAACACAGCCATTTGAGGAGGAATGTAGCTACAGAGAGTAAGTATTTAGAGTATTATTAATTGACTAGTTGTACCCTGCAAAACATTTGCATATTTATATCCCCTTAGGCTTGATCGGTAGGCTAGGTTATTTTTTGGTTTCGGGCAGATCCGTTTTTTTCTTGATTGTATTTTAAACTGGAATACTGTTGTAATAATTCTTTACTTTCGATTTAACGCAGACCACAAATCGCTATTATTTTATTAGATACTTATGTTATTGCTGTGTGAGAAAGACAAACTTTACAAAGTTGCGTTATATAGTGTACGAGTTTAGCGTTTCTTAAACATCCCTTCAAACAATAAAAGAAGCCCAGTATTTTTTTCTTTTGTGTTAATGGACTATACCAACTTATATATATCCACATCTAAAGGGATGCTAGTTCATCATTTACATACGTGCAGAGTTCAGACATGCGCAAATGTCACTCTGCACACTTGGATTAAATCTGCTGCTTGTTGTAGAGATCGGTGGTATGCTTTTATTAAGACAGAAACAAATGGTAAATAATATTCAGGCCATATGTTGTATGTATTTAATCTAGATTGTCCAACACCACCAACACCACCTAATGCAGAAGTTGTTTGTGATTATACCGATACTCTTCAAATTCAAATGTAAGTACATGAACATTGAAACTTATTTGAATTTTTTTATAGCTAAAATCTCTTCAATTCAAGTTTATTCATACATTTTTGTTCCCCCAATTGTTCCTTTTTTAAAAGTAGAAGCTAATTTGATACCGGCCTTCTTTGATCTCCCTGTCCGTTAACAGTTTTATAGGATGGCAACATGTTGCTTGCTTTAGTGTCAAAGCAATTACATTTTCTTGCAATTATTGATATGGAGATGATAAAATAAAGCTATTAGTGAGAGAGTTGCACAATTCTCAGATGGAGGTGGACAGCTTCGGGTTATTGCAATATATAATCATACTAAATAAAAGCCCCAAGCCAGAGACACAAAAATGCAAACTGACGCTGGTGTACTTTTGAGAAAATTCGTACATGGAATTCGGTCATCTTGAAATGTTGGCATCAAAAAATAAATCACTGAAAGAAAGTGGAATAGGTGTAGATTTCATTACGTTTTTCCTAATGCCTGCTAAAATGACTTTATACTTTTTATTTTATTAATCACTTCAGTCAGCATCAACTAAACTTCAGCACACAATCAGTGGCGCAACCAGCAAAAAGTGCTGGGGGGGGGGGGGGCTCACATATTGAAAAAAGACAATTTGACATTTTTTTTGTAACTTATAACGTAAATTATGTATTGATGATTTGGCCTGGGGGGGAAGCTCAAGCCTCCCCCCGCCCCCCCCCCCCCACTGGTTGCGCCACTGCACACAATGATAATCATTTATTCTTCATCTGTTAGTATTATTTCTCACGGCAAATACAACTTCAGATGCAATATTCAGAGTGCTGAAGCTTTCCATTAGGCATGTAGAGTGACTAAAAAGATTTACCCTAATTTTATGGGATAACAAATTTACCTGCTTAACTCATTATTTTTGCTAACAGTTTGTCAAGTGTCATCTCTACTGACTATTCGAATGGTCCATTTTCAAAACTGATTTTCAATATTGAAAATATTGAAAAACGTCACTTATTGTATGTCTTTGACTATTTTGAACTATTGATAAATATCCTTATTTGCCGCATTAGAAACACATTTGGGAGGAAATAGCGGAAGTGGAAAATTAAGAACATTATTTTTGAACTGCTCCCTAATCCATATATTTAGATTGCGTTTCGTACTTACATTTTATGAATTCTATTAAGAAATCCACTTATTAAGCTAAAAACCTTAATAAATGTAGACTTTCTTGTCTTTTAGCATTTGATATAGTTTGAATGTTTGTTATTCATTAATTTATCATTATATCGGTGTCTTCCACAAGAGTTGAAGACAATAGTATCTTAAAACAACTAAATATTTTAAATATTTCATTGCTATGACATTGTAAGGCATACAATGATTGCAGTAAAATAAATTCTAATTTTTTATTTTGCCTGATTTGGTTATTTTTTACCACATCCTGAGCAAAATAATTATTGATTTTACTTCTGGTATAAATGTCTATCTGTTTATATTTCAGATATTGCTTTTTTACTTGCAAAACAGGATACAGATTTGAAGGTGTACATTTTGCCGATTTAGCTTATTCTTGTGATACTAGCTCTGGTTTTTTGGATACACCTAACCCACCCCTTGCATTCGTATGTTTAAAAACTTATCGTCATCCATTTTTTTTTATTATTTGAAATATATCTTCCATCTCTCTCTCTCTCTCTCTCTCTCTCTCTCTCTCTCTCTCTCTAAATATATATATATATATAAATGTTAAAGTCTATCTGCATTCGTTTATGTCTGCTAAACTTTAACGTTTGCTAAATGGATGTGTTTAAAATTTGTAAAAACAAAAAAGTACCGTCAACAAGAATCAAAACAAAACAACCTCTGCTTATTTAAAACAAACCTTTCTATTGTAGTATAACAATGTTCATTAATTACGTCAACAAATCTGAGTATTTTTTTAGACCTCCCCCCTCTCTTCCATTTTCTCCTTGTCAATAAGTGTCAAACTTTCAGTAAACCGCTAGTAAATCTCAAGTTAAGTAAATAACGTCTAACTCCGCCCCCTACCTTTAATAATTGAAACCTTATTAGCCTAATTAAATAAAATCAACAAGTGTCTTTCCCTATTACGGATTATAACAAAATATAGAACCTGTCACATTCCGTGAGTTGGTTTTAATGGAATTTAGCCCTCTCCTGTTTCCTTTTCCTCCCCCCCTCCTCGTGTTGAGTCATCGACTCGGGGGGGGGGGAGGATAACAAAAGGGATAGTCAAAGGCTTTGGTCTTCCCTGGTGTTCGCACTGTGGCCAACGTCGTCTAGCGCCAGGGGGAATTAACCCACTTAACACGTCAGCTGACGCCAATTGGGAAGATCAAAGTAGACAGGGGAGGATATTGGTACCCTCATCATCTCACACTCCCACCCAATGTCAACAATTGTAAAAATATTTCAACCCTTCCGCCACCACCAAGTTGTTGGCGTAATTAAATAAACATGCTTCAAAGCTATTAACAAATGCAAAACTGAAAAGTTATTTAAAAAAATATTTTTTAATAAAACTGCTAAATCAATACAATGTACTAAGTAAAAAAAAAACCAAATCATTAAGTACATCGTTCTCAGTTTTATAGAAATTTTATAATTACTAAAAAAGCATGAGCGCCGATATGGGCTCGTTCGTAAATGACGTAACGCTTGGGGGGAGGGGGGGGTCTAGGATTTTGTGACATTTTGTGACAGGGGAGGGGAGGGGGTCTGTGAAATTGTGACGTTACAAAAAATAATAATTATCTATGAGGGAATCCAAAATTTGGTTGAATTTTCTGCCAAAATTACAATTCTTCTCAACTTGAAATTTTGAAAATTGACCGTTATGAAAATTTTGTATCTTAAAAATTTCGATAGTTTTTATTTTTTTTTTTAACTAGGTTTGACTCAAAAACTGTTTTTAACACGCTAAAAGTTCATTATTTGTCTCCAAAAATAACGAAAGAAGAATAAATCAGTAATTTGAGGTGTTTTAATTTATTTTAACTTGTGACGTGAACAAGGGGGGGGGGTGAAAAATTTGTGACACTTTGTGACAAGGGGGGAGAGAGGGGGGTCTAAAATGTCGTTTTTTGCGTTACGTCATTTGCTGATTTGCTTTATTTGCAAATTGTCTGTCAAGTAAAGTGGTTCAAGGAAAAATTAGTTCCAACATATTCTTTTAATTTTTTTATTATTTTTATTTAACAATGAATAGATTTAGAAGAGATAGAAGCCTTCTAAGTTTAGAATATTATTTGATAATACACAATATTTATTAACACTTTTTTCGTTTATGTCTTTAAGCTAAATGTGATCAACCATGTTTAAATGGCGGTGTCTGCACAGCTCCAAACGTTTGTACTTGTACACCTCCATATTATGGAGACAGGTGTTTACATGGTAAGTATGTTAGTGAAAAAAATCCACTAAATCGACATGCATTATCTTTTCGTAAGAAATATAAAAAAAAATTAATATTAACATTTTAAAATATATAAGCAAATCATGTTTTATATAATTTTAAATAACAAACTTCTATTTTTAGGAACTCTGACCTCTTACAAAATAATTAAAACTTTATTTTTTCTAATAGTCATGTTATGTGATATAATGTAGTTTCCCTTATTAAACCATATCTTTTAGATCATATAAACCAGAGTTTATCAACCATTTTCGCAATTTTACCCTAAAAGGTGCGAAAGTATGTCAGTGGGTACTCCTCACAAGTTCGTGAATAAATGTATTTTTTTTTTTCATAATGGAAAGTACTTATCAATCCAATGCGATACTTGGTCACGTGGTTTTGTGAAGAGCACACATAAAACTGACGACCTTCTTCAAACTCTTGGTTTTTTTTTTTGAACGAAAATTATGTCTCTAAGTACCCCTGCGTAGCATTTCCCGTATCACCTGTAGTAAGCGTACCACCGATTGAGAGACGCGGCTATAAACCACTATGGAACGTTATGGCAGCTAAAATTACATGCTGTAGACTTCAGTTTTCTGCATGCATTTACGATTTTAACCAAAAAAATTGTTTTAAGAAGAATCGAAAAAAACTTATAACTGTATGTGATAAATTTCCTGTAATAATGATTTTTTTTTCTTCATCCTATTAACATGGCGTCACCAAACAAAGGCGATACCTGAATTCGCTAAGCAAAACGTATGTTAGAAGAGACGTAGTGATCCGTTTAAAATTTAAATACAATGTTTAAAGTTGTAAGTACAAAACTAACAATAAAACACACTTCGGTATAGAGGCTAACTAGTTAGAAATATGTTTAAAAAAAACAATTAAAAGGTACAATCAAAATAACATTTATTTGTCTTATTTGAAGCCATTCCATTTTCGATATTGACATCAATGAAAGTATACTTTTGTCAATAATTTATAAAATAAAATGACAAAAAAGTATCACCTGTGAAGTATATTATGTTCTTCCATATTTCTTATAGCGGGACTAGGCCTGTGAAGATGCACAGAGTTATCCAGATTTCATGCATTTTTTTAAAATGAATATAGCGCTGAAAAAAATCCCGGAGAATTTTTTCAGTTTGATTAAATATAACCAATTGTTTCAGCCCTGCACATTGATTAAAATTAAAGTAGTTAATGAGTTTCAATGTTTTTATTGTTGTGCTCCGGTTCAAAAGTTGTTTTTTTTTTAATCTGGCAAGATAAGGCTAAATAGGAGCTAATATATTTTCTTTGTGCCAACCGAATTAAACCCCTCTTCATTTCTAACACTTTTCGTGTTTTTATCTATATTTCTAAAAAAAAAAAAAATTCAATGGGGAGAGAAATGTTTTTTTTTAATGTTTTATTGTAGAACTGAACTCATGTTACCCTGTTGGGTGGGGGGGGGGGTATTATTTCATGCAGGACCGTCTTAAGGTTGTCGTGTGTGCTCTTTTGCATCGAAAGTGGTAAAGAAAGTTTCTTTTAAAATTGCACCAAAAGGTAATAAAAAATAGCACAATATATGTAACAAATAATTATGTAAATTATCATTACTAAAATTAAAAGCGTGGGTGATAATCATATACTGAACGAAATATGTCTTTACAATAAATAATAAGTAGTAATAAATACATGAATAAATGATGTACTACGTTATGTATAAACTTGCAGCCACGCGTATGTTCTAATCATGTTTTTTTTTTGCTGTGCAACTAATTATATTTATTGGTTCCGAATTCTATTTATTCTATTATTATGTAATAAAATTACCTTATTATGTAATACAATTACCTTACTATGTTATAAAATTACCTTACTATGTAATAAGTTACCTTACTATGTAATAACATTACCTTACAATGTTATAAAATTACCTTACTATGTATTAAGTTACCTTACTATGTAATAACATTACCTTATTATGTAATAACATTACCTTATTATGTAAATACATAACATAACAATGTTAGATTTTGCCGTCTCTCAGAATCTGCATCCGAGGTGCTTTTGTACATCTTTCAACATGATTACATGAAATTAGAAATAGTAATTTTGAAGTTTCTTTTAGTTATCTTCTGTTCGAATTCTTTTTTTTTTTAAAACATAAATGACACATTTATTGTCTTTTATTTGTATAAGATTTTAATACAAATTTTAATACAACTTCTTTCCGTTACTTATAATATAATTGATCCTGTCATTAGTTCATCAGATTTGTACGGAAATAGTTCCGAGATATGGTTCCATGGACTGTCAACCGACCAGTGATGGTGGTAAAGAATGTGTACCACAATGTCTGTCAATGTTTCAGTTTGAAAGACTGCCATACTCAAAATATGTTTGCAGTAGAAATGGAACATGGACACCAGAAATTACACTAGTTCCAAACTGTGTCGAAGGTTCAGTTTTATTTCATCTATGTAGAATTATTTTTTCAGATCAACAAATTTCGGTACAATAATTAACTAGCATATTCACCTGAGAAACGGTCATTTTTTTAATAGTTAAAACGCAAAAATGTCGTTATTTTTAGGGAATTTTAATACTTAGTTGGCACAGTTTTATGTGTTATACTCTTCAGCTGCGCTAAACGTTTATTCAACTTTATTATAACAAAACAACTTTTCTTGGAGGTCTCAGTTATTACGGTTAAGGAAATATGACCTTTGATCTTTAATGAGTAAGGGTTAAGTAGATGCCATTAACTTATAGAGACTAGTTTAATGCAGGCAATGTAAGCTGACAATACATATGTGTCAATGATATATGTTTTTGACATAGTACAAAACAATACATTTTCATCTATTATATTGGGCGACATTTCTGTTCTTACATTTTCTTACTTTGTCGTCAAGTTAAAATTCTTTCTCTAAAATTTGATCTGTTGTATTGGTATCACATTTCTACTTTGAAATCGTTTTCATAGAGTTAATCTTAACATCAATTTTTTCACTTTGATATTCTGTCATATATTCGGATTGTTTAGTGGCTCTTACATCCAGAGCCGTAGCTAGCTGTTGTGGCGCCCTGTGTGACATACATTTTCGGCGCCTTCCTCCAATCGTAATGTGCAAAAAAATTTAACAGCGCTCTTTCAGCGCCCCTATCATAGTTCGGCGCATGTGCTGCAGCACAACACATTGTATCCTCCTTTCGCTACTGCTTACATCTTTCAAAACAAAGGATGTTTTAAGGACTCGTAAGTCAACTCTATAAGGTATTAAAAAAAGGACCAGCTTGTAGGAGAAAATGTGGAATAATTCAACAGATAAATATATTAGGCGAATCATAAATCTTTCAGTTGACTTCATATTATGTATGAGTGTGTACATATAAAATACATTCTTGACATATAGAAACATACGACTACTACTGAGATTTTTAATTCTTGAATATATAATGACACATTACTATTATTATTTTGTCTTATCTCTATAGCAACTGATTATTCAACAACAACAAAGGCTGTTACACCTGGTATCTTACGTTAATGACTGAAATATATAAATAAAATTCATTATTGATTTTATTATAATTTGTACTTTTAATTTTAGATTTGAACGTAAGGGAATTTAAATACTTTAAAAATCTGATACGAATATTTTTGTTTTAAAAACATGTTCAAACAGATGTCGATAACCCATGAAAAGTTAAATTACTGTTATTGACACCAACATTGCAACTGAGTGTTGCTTATATTGTAATGGGGCACATTGTAATTGTAATCGACACCAACTCTCCCAACACAGGATCCTAACTTAATTGTACCTAAGTCTGCATTCAGTCATCCAATATAACAACATACGTTATTGTAGAAAACAGGGGACCGTGCAACAGTGTGGTAGAGTTCTCGACTGCTAATAGGTAGGTCCAGAGATCTTGGTTCTGATCAATGTTCCTTAGTCCATCCAAAATGGGTGTCCGATATTTCTAGGGGAAAGCGAAGGCAGCTGGACATTGAAACATTTATACATTTCTACGGACTAGCAGTGGCTCCAGAAGCAGATAGGGGACGTGCAGTAAAGCGCTCGACTGTCACCCTGATGTTACTAGGCTCATTGTGCACACTGGGCAACTAACGGTCACTCATAAGATGGGACCCAGGGTGTGCACACCAGGCAACTGATGGTCACTCATAAGATGGGACCCAGGATGTGCACACTGGGCAACTAACGGTCACTCATAAGATGGACCCAGGGTGTGCACAACAGGCGACTGAAGGTCACTCATAAGATGGGACCCAGGATGTGCACACTGAGCAACTAACGGTCACTCATAAGATGGGCCCAGGGTGTGCACACCAGGCAACTGAAGGTCACTCATAAGATGGGACCCAGGATGTGCACACTGAGCAACTAACGGTCACTCATAAGATGGGCCCAGGGTGTGCACACCAGGCAACTGAAGGTCACTCATAAGATGGGACCCAGGATGTGCACACTGGGCAACTAACGGTCACTCATAAGATGGGACCCAGGGTGTGCACACTAGGGTGTGCCCGGGGCACAATAACTTTTTAGCCCCCCCTCTCTATAATATTATATGTAAAATATACCATTTGGCGCCACTTTGTGAGTATCTCCCGAGGCATGATGCCACCCTTGCCCACCCCTCACTACGCCACTGCCGTTGATTCTGCCTCTGTCGTGACTTATGCTAAAACAATAAAATATATATCGCTAGACCACCCAACTACACATAGGACACAGTATTATGTCTTGTTTTTGGTCTTATAGGCTTTATAAACAGAAGGCATGTTGCAACTTTATCATCAGTAAACATTACAATAAACACAATATACCAACTTAACATGATAAATTAAAATATCAATATTTTATCTAAATAAAACGAACAAAAATATAAATGTATACATATGTAATGAAGACCAATAGTGAGGTAAATAAGAATCATAAAAATAAATATATTGTGGTAACAATATTTCAAGAAATTACTAGTAAATATTAGTGCAGTGACGGCGTTCCGATTGAAGGTATGCAATAAAAAGTACTTTTAAGAATAATTGCTTTTAACTTACAACGTCTAATGGCTTTGAAAATTGTATTAAATAGCATTTGTTCAGAATCATCATGAACTACTCATTAACTTTAATTATATATAACACTGGTAAACAGTGATTTCGTTGCCAGTGATATTTGAATCATTTTATACAAAGTCAACCATGCTTATTTAGAATATGTAAGTGCTTTTGCTAGATTGGCTCTATTTTACGAGATAATTAAAATTAATTAAATAATGTATGCACCGTGTTTGGAATTTGTCAAGAATTGCATGAAGTATAATAGTATACTAACAAAAAGTAGTGAAACTGTTAATAGTCATGCAGAAATATGTTCAAAAATATGTGTAATAGTGTTATAGAAGAAAACATTTTCATTTGAAAAACTAATTATGTCTAATTAATTAATATGTTAATTGTCTGTAGTAATGCATTAGCAAATCGCTATTTGCTCGACTTCCTTTTGTATGTGTCGTTGGTGCAATTGCGCTGGAGGCTCCAACAGTAGTCAGCCATCATATGTATGTCCCATCTTCCTTGATATCTCTCCTCCATCACCATCATATCCTGATGGAACCTCTCGCCTTGTTCCTCACTGAAGTCCCCAAGGTTACCTGGAAATTTGTCAAAATGACTGTGCAGGTAATGTACCTTGATGCTCATATTTGCTCCAATGTTTCTGAAGTTAGCGAGCATATCTTGCACCAGTTCTTCGTAATTCTATGCTCTGTTATTACCTAAGAAGTTCATGACAACTGAAACAAAACTGTTCCATGAAGAAGCGTCAAGGTGATCCATGAAATTAGTATAATGTCGATCGTTGATGAGTTTCAGAATCTGAGGACCGTCAAAAATCCCAGCTTTCAGCTTCTCCATGCTCAATCCGGGGAATGATCTGCAAATATACTTGAAGCATTTGCCAGATTTGTCCAAAGCCTTAACAAATTGTTTCATTAAACCTAATTTGATATAAAGCGGTGGGAGAATGATCTTATTTTTGTCTACAGTCATGGTTTCCCTTGCAGGCCATGTTACTCTTGTCCAATGATCTTGCTTTGCCCTGCTATCCCAAAGGCACATGAAGCATGGGTATTTTGTGTATCCTGACTGCTGCCCAAGCAAGAAGTTTACCATTTTTAGATCAACACAAATTGACCACTGATGCTCATAATAACGGACTTTCTGCAATACTGTTTTGATATTCTCATACTCTTCTTTAAGTGTTGTTGAGTGAGCAATGGGAAGAGATGCATATCGGTTACCATTGTGTAACAGAACACATTTCAAGCTTGTGATGGAACTGTCTATAAAAAGACGCCAGTCTTCGGAATGGTAGTCTTGTAGTCCCATTTGGAGCGGAAGTCCAGGGATGTCATTGCAGTAAACTTAAATATTGAAGAAGAAAATCTTCTCTTTTCCGATAAAATGTTATTTTAACTTCTGGTTTGAGAAAATTTCTTTCATTGAGCCTGGACAATAAAAGCTCAGATGCTTGCTTGGACAGATTTAGGTCTCGTATTAGGTTATTGAGTTCTGAATGGTTGAGGTGTTGAAGAACTTCCTTCATAATCGCTTCCACTGTTTTCACCTCCCAAAAACTCCAGATCTTGCCCCTCGTCGGAGTCTGATGGTGAAAGCTCTAATAATCCAGTAAACACTGGTATAGGAACTTCACTGCTATGTGGAATTGGTCTCATTGCAGATTCAAGATCAGGATAACCCCACTTAGATTTCTTGTGGCGATTGAAGCCTTTAACATTCACAATACAAAAATAACAATCACCAAAATGGTCTTTCGGCTCTCGCCATATCATTTGTACACCGAAACTTAGACTTTTCTTCTCACTATTTGTCCACTGCCGTAGGCTCTCCACGCAGTTTTTGCAGACCTTATGGGGAACCCAAGACTTGTCTTGGTCTTCCAGCTTCACACCGAAATAAGCCAAATATGCCTGCTACACAAAGTCAGTTATATTTCTTCTTTGCTTTTCAATCATGTATTCTCCACAGATGTAACAGAATACATTCGGATTATTTTTGCAGCATCTTCATGATGAACGCATGATGTCTTTAGAAAGCAGCTATAAAAGAGAAAAAAATAAACCAAGTTATAACTTGGTATAGTTAAATAAAACAACAGACACCAAACGTATAGAAATTTGTTTTACACAAAGGGTACAATCATATTTTCAACATTGTCCAATATCTCAGAAACTAGAGCCAATTCAGCAAAAGCAGTGGCAGTTTTGAAATCAGCACCCATGAATTGCTATAAATCCATTCAAATATTCTTGGCAATTCGAAAAAAAATTTTTTTTGTTGAGCTGTGTAATCAACTGGAGAAGAAAATAAAGGGGAGATAATGAGGGATAAATAAATATGCGCCTAGTCAAGAAGATTTACAATACATGGTATAACATCCAAGTGCATGCTTTTATCCATGGAATTTTATGCCTGAATTAATTATAATATGTTGTTATAATTGAATCTAGG
The DNA here is from genome assembly GCA_021962125.1 of Bulinus truncatus. Lineage (NCBI taxonomy): Eukaryota > Metazoa > Mollusca > Gastropoda > Planorbidae > Bulinus > Bulinus truncatus. Next base: position 3,927,102 of record JAGDYQ010000013.1, on the reverse strand, counting down.
CTTAAGGTGATGTCATGAGCATGTAATATGCATATAATTTAAATTGAGATATAATATATACATAATAACAATATTTTTATAAATGAATATTTGTTTTATTATTGGACTTAACTATAATTGAATATTATAAATGTGCAATGTTATGTGCACTATTTTTGTATGAAAGAAACAAGTTGGATTGATATGAGGAAAAATATTTTTAAAGTAAATTTCCATTAGACTAAATTTCAAGTCAAGCAATATATAAACATCTAGAAGGGGAAAATCTGTCATAGTCTTATTATTTATATGTGGCATTAAACTTGTATACTTGAAATTAATATCTGGCCACTACAGGAAACAGGTAGCAGACGATATAACGGTTCCCCGGGAATATTATATTAACACCATGAGACGCACATCATATTTTAGAAAGTAAGGTGTGTTCTTCATCGATAGTTCATTTCATGCATCAAAGTTAACGACAAGAAAGGGTAGAAAATGACTGTTTAATTTTTTTTAAATCTATGAAAAATTAACTAACATCTTGATTAATAATTTTATATATATATATATATATATATATATATATATATATGTGTGTGTGTGTGTTATTGTCTCTCACATTTTGGTAAACAAACAAGTATTCAAATAAATAAATCCGAAGAGAATGAAAATTGTTCCAAACGAGAATTTAACTTACAACATAAGATAATTGTAACTATTCTACAAAAGAACATAAACGTCATTCAAGATAGTCCTTGCCTTCAAAAAGTTAGGCATCAAAGTAGCGAGCACCTTGTTTGGCTGGCTAGTCCTCAAACACCATACCTGTATGGTGGCAGGTTTACTCTACCACCATGACAGGTAAGAAAAAAAAACAACATCTATAACATCTCTTTTTATTAGCAACTCTTCGTCTTTCTTTATCAGTACATATATAACCCTAACTCGATGATCCACTTTCCTTTGCTACTCAAACCCTAACTCCATGCCCCAATTTCCTTTGCTACTCAAACCCTAACTCGATGATCCACTTTCCTTTGCTACTCAAACCCTAACTCCATGATCCACTTTCCTTTGCTACTCAAACCCTAACTCCATGATCCACTTTCCTTTGCTACTCAAACTCTAACTCCATGATCCACTTTCCTTTGCTACTCAAACCCTAACTCGATACTCCACTTTCCTTTGCTACTCCATGCTCAACATTCATTAGCTACTCAACATCTCTCTTCATTAGCAACTTACTCTATCAATAAGAATGACAATTTCTTGAATTGAACTAAACTACCAATCTTTTTAGTTGTTGAAAATTTCACTTATCTGTCACTCTTTCTAAATACTGTTGATATATAACAACAATGAACTGCGAGCTCTTTTGCAGATCAATGGTTGCTGACATTTGCAACATTTTTACTCAACGCTGGCGTTTTTCTGCTGTGACAAGACTGGAACTACCTGAATCACGTATGTAGAATCAATAACTGTATTACACATTAATACCAAAATGTTTCTCCGCCTTCTATGTTCTCTCAGAGAAAATAAATCCTTTTGAAATGAGCCCTTCTGTGTTTATTGAACAATGTAAAATAATCAATTTTTAAATGTGTAATTAATAATGTGGTTTACCACTTTTCTAAATGTGAAATGAACTATTTTGTAAAGCAATCTTTCTGCACTGTATTGAAATGTTTGTTATTTCTCTGTAGGCGTTTTTTTAAAACTTCATGAGTTTTCCAGACAATTGAACAATTTAACATCTTCGCACAAAAAAAAAAAAACTAATTCATTAGCTCATAACTCAATAAAAATTAAAAAAAAAAATTCAAACATCAGAAACCAGGCATACAGATCCTAACCTATGCAAGGCAGCAGTCACAGGTACAGTACAGGCAAGAACAAGGAATAGGCCACAGTACAGTACAGAAGGAGAATGAGGAACAGTTCGACCTAACGTAAGAATCAACGAATAAATGACACACTTGACTGCACTCAGTAACATAGTCACAAATAGATCAACACAGCCATTATACCCCATTGAAAGACAACCAACGTGAAGATACAATAACTTCAAATCTAGAAGTGTAACTCGCAAATAAATAATATGAGGGGGTCGGGCGGGAGGGTAGGGTGTAGGTGAACAGTCCAGAGCAGGGGGTGTGCAAACATTTTGATCCGCGTGCCGCAATGAGTTCTTATATTTAAGCCTTTCAAAAACTCTATTAGTGCGAGCGATAAAAATGTGACATTTCCGTCCGATACAATGGATGCAAAAAGCAAAGCGTCACTGGATGGCTCACTTGTTGACACCAAACAAAAAGAAAAGAAGTATTAGTGGTTAAAGTTGTACAATTGTATGACCAACTCTGTACCTATTTTCATTCGTCTTATTCAAAAAATCTAAACAACTTAGTTTCTGTCAGATTTATCTACAATGGACTTATAAAAGTATTTATATAGCAACAGGTATGACGGGCTAAAGACTCACATCATAATTTTAGTAGGTAGTAATACATTTAAAATCCTGCATGATAGAACCATGTGTCATTTGAAATCCTGCATGACATAAACATGTGTCATTTGAAATCCTGCATGACATAAACATGTGTCATTTGAAATCCTGCCTGATAGAAACACGAGCCATTATGAACAAGAAAAAAAGTTCAATGATGGTGGTCTTGTGGATCATATTTGTCAAACCAGATGTAAACTACTCTCTCTCTCTCTCTTTGAACTCTCTCAGTGAAACTGCGGGCTGAGACTTAGTCTCTTAGAGCCCGTGAGATCAGACCTGCTGTGTCTCTCAACATATGGAGAATGCCATAGAGCCCGATGGCCAGCAGGCTTCCGGACTGGTCCACCCTGTGGTCCGCCAGTCCGGGGCACTCGAAAAGCAAATGATCTACGGTTTCCTCCACTTCCCTGCAGTGTCTACAAAGGGTGTCGCTGTTGGGCCTCAACCTCCCAAAGTACGCGCCAATAGGACAGTGCCCAGTTCGGAACTGGGCAATTAGCGCCTGCTCGACACGCCTGAGCTTCCACCACGGGTCGGTTTTGGACGGCCGCTCTAGGACTCTCCGGATGTTAACTCCGTTCACCCCATGAGCCCAGCCCGAGAACCACTTCGATTGTCCAAAGAGGCAGATCATGGAACGTGCTGCCTCGAATGAGCTCTTTCTTGCACTCACGGGCAGCACTTGGGAATCTGTCGACTGGACTATTGCCTTGGCAATGCCGTCTGCCCTTTCATTTCCGGGCACGTCCGCATGCCCGGGAACCCATTGAAGGGTCACATGCACGTGATGTTGGGACACAAGACCCTGTATTGCCATCAGCATGGCTTCCAGCAGAAGCGGCCATTCTCCTGTCCCTTTTACAGCTTGGAGAACAGAGAGCGCGTCAGTGAGAATGACAATGTCCAGAGCAGGCAAAGTACCCTCACCGATTAGCTCCCCTATGTGGTCCACTGCCTCAGTAATGGCTGTCATCTCTGCCTCGTAAGCACAGAGCGACCCACATAGGCCAGCATGGTCTTTCACAAAGCCAGTTTGTGGGAGAGTGATGTGGACTCCAAACGAGGCGCTTGTCCGGCCGTCTCTACTGGATACAGAGGCATCAGTATAGGCCAGTATAGCGTTCCCCGAATAGTTTCCAATCATCTCCATAGCCACATTCGTGATAGTTCGGCGATCCTTTGCGTTCCCAGCGTTGGTTTCGACCAAGGTCGTGCGTACCTCAGGCATGTAGAGAGCCTCGCCAGGCGGGAGCCTTGAGACAGTCTCTAGCATTAGGCGGTCAGTCGGCAGCTTGATCTCGGAGGCAAGTCTTACTGCGTGGTGCATAAAAGACTGCATCGAGAGCCGCTTTCTTTCCACCCAGCCATCGACCATCTCCCTTAGGACAGAGGTCTCCTCCTGCCGCTTGAACCGCTCATACGCGGTCAAAACGGCCTGCTCTCTACGAATACCTAGAGGTGGCACATTTGCCATGATTTCCACCGCTGCTGTGGGTGCCGTTCGAAAAGTGCCTGTGATCAGCCGGAGAGCCTGGTTCTGTACAACATCTAGGGCCTCTAAAGAGGACTTAGACCCATAGACCTGCACAACCTGGCTATAATCAATCTGAGACCTTACTGCACCCATGTACAGTGACCTCAGGACATCTGCTCGAGCCCCCCAGGACGTGCTCGCCAACTTCTTGACAATATTCAGTCTGTCAGAGGCGCAGCGGGCAACCTGCGACAGATGTGTGCAGAGAGTAAGCTTTCTGTCAAGTGTTACTCCCAGGTACTTGGGCTTAGGTTCCAGAGCAAGAACCTCACCCTCTACCTCCAGTCTAAATGGTTCCTTAAGGATACTCGTGCCCATGGTAAACAGCGAGTAGACGGTCTTCGAGACGTTAATCTCTAGCCCCCACATCCTAGTATAACAGCCGACCGTAGTCAGGTCCTTCTGGAGTGCTCTCTCAAGGGCTGAGGCACTCTTTCCGGTCTTCCAGATCGCTAAATCGTCGGCATACTATGTAGAATAAATGTTTTATGTTCAATTTGAGTGGTACAGTTGTGTAATGTTCTGTGTAGAATACATGTTTTGTGTTCTTTCTGAGTGGTACAGTCGTGTAATGTTCTATGTAGAATAAATGTTTTGTGTTCTATACGAGTGGTACAGTTGTGTAATGTTCTGTGTAGAATAAATGTTTTATGTTCTATCTGAGTGGTGCAGTTGTATAATGTTCTATGTAGAATAAATGTTTTATGTTCTATCTGAGTGGTACAGGTGTGTAATGTTCTATGTAGAATAAATGTTTTATGCTCTATCTGAGTGGTACAGTTGTGTAATGTTCTATGTAGAATAAATGTTTTATGTTCTATCTGAGTGGTACAGTTGTGTAATGTTCTATGTAGAATAAATGTTTTATGTTCTATCTGAGTGGTACAGTTGTGTAATGTTCTATGTAGAATAAATGTTTTATGTTCTATCTGAGTGGTACAGTTGTGTAATGTTCTATGTAGAATAAATGTTTTATGTTCTATCTGAGTGGTAAAGTTGTGTAACGGTCTATGTAGAATAAATGCTGTATGTTCCATCTGAATGGTACAGTTCAGTTGTGAAATTTTCTGTCAGTGTGGTATAAATGTGCAATGTTCTATATGAGTGGTACAGTTAAATATTACAATGTTCTATATGAGTGGTACAGTTCATTATTACAATGTTCTATATGATTGGTACAGTTCAGTATCACAATGTTCTATTTGAGTGGTACAGCTCAGTTGTTCCATATATGTGTGGTAAAAATGTGTACATGTTCTATCTATGTGTTATTTAAGTGCAATGTTCTATCTGTGTGTTACTTAAGTGCAATGTTCTATCTGTGTGTTATTTAAGTGCGATGTTCTATCTGTGTGTTATTTAAGTGCAATGTTCTATCTGTGTGTTATTTAAGTGCAATGTTCTATCTGTGTGTTATTTAAGTGCAATGTTCTATCTGTGTGTTATTTAAGTGCAATGTTCTATCTGTGTGTTATTTAAGTGCAGTGTTCTATCTGTGTGTTATTTAAGTGCAATGTTCTATCTGTGTGTTATTTAAGTGCAATGTTCTATCTGTGTGTTATTTAAGTGTAATGTTCTATCTGTGTGTTATTTAAGTGAAATGTTCTATCTGTGAAGGCTACACATGTCACTTCCTGACATATTAAGTCAGCAGACGACAGGTGAACCTCGCACGAATTGTTAAACCGCGTGTCGTTACAGGTGACATGTGGGATTTTCACCCCCTCAATTCAAACGTGCGTTTGTGTTTTCACAGTATGTGTATATCAGTTCAAACGGCTAGGTATACCATAACTAAACAACAACACACAATAAACATATATTAATAGTCGCGATATAGTGTCTTAAAATGACTAGACAGCGTAGCGGTAGCCAAGCGGATAGCCATTCAACGCTTTGTTATACGGAGTAGGATTAGATTTCAGTTATTGTGAAGATCTCTCCTTCTTTAACTTTCCACACTAAAGAGTTTCTCAGGTTGACTGTGGATTCGATCTGTCACGTGACACATTCCACTCGCCCGAGTTCTTTGAACACTTGGAGCGTGGAGCTTCCACCGGCGTTGAAAGTTATTGAACAATAACAAACAAATTAATTTAGTGTTTCAACTTGCCATGTACCCGGATCTCATAATAATTTTTTTTTCTCTTGGAGATTGTGTGCTTTAATTCCTTTATTCGACATTTCCCTGTCGCCACTGTCGGAACAAGTGTTGGAGTACCCCCAAGTGACGACGGTTTTGTATTGACGAGATCCAATTTAACTTGAGGTAATATTTTTTATTTTTAAATATTTAGTCTTTAAATAATGTTCCATTACTTGACCGGCACTAAATATATATGTGTGTATATATTGCGTCTTACTTACTTACTTACAATGCTAGAGATTCTAGTCAGGGTGGGTCTGAGCTAAATAAATTTTAGAAGCTGTGTAATATTATATTTAAAAAAAAAACTACTCGAAGAAAATTATTGAAAGAACTTAATCTAGTCGCTGTCTCTCTAGATAAATTATAACAATAAATAAACTCTGTGTAAAGTGCCACTTCTTAAACACATGGTCTTACACATGTAGCACTAATTCAGAACACAGTCTGAATAGATAAGAAACACAGATTGCATAGATACAGCATACAGAGGAGGCGAATGGTCGACAGTTAACAGAGGAGGCGTATAGTTGACAGTTAACAGAGGGGGGCGAATGGTTGACAGTTAACAGAGGAGGCGTATAGTTGACAGTTAACAGAAGGGGGCGAATGGTTGACAGTTAACAGAGGAGGCGTATAGTTGACAGTTAACAGAGGGGGGCGAATGGTCGACAGTTAACAGAGGAGGCGTATAGTTGACAGTTAACAGAAGGGGGCGAATGGTTGACAGTTAACAGAGGAGGCGTATAGTTGACAGTTAACAGAAGGGGGCGAATGGTTGACAGTTAACAGAGGAGGCGTATAGTTGACAGTTAACAGAGGGGGGCGAATGGTCGACAGTTAACAGAGGAGGCGTATAGTTGACAGTTAACAGAAGGGGGCGAATGGTTGACAGTTAACAGAGGAGGCGTATAGTTGACAGTTAACAGAAGGGGGCGAATGGTTGACAGTTAACAGAGGAGGCGTATAGTTGACAGTTAACAGAGGGGGGCGAATGGTCGACAGTTAACAGAGGAGGCGTATAGTTGACAGTTAACAGAAGGGGGCGAATGGTATACAGTTAACAGAGGAGGCGTATAGTTGACAGTTAACAGAGGAGGCGTATAGTTGACAGTTAACAGAAAGGGCGAATGGTTGACAGTTAACAGAAGGGGGCGAATGGTTGACAGTTAACAGAGGAGGCGTATAGTTGACAGTTAACAGAAGGGGGCGAATGGTTGACAGTTAACAGAGGAGGCGTATAGTTGACAGTTAACAGAGGAGGCGTATAGTTGACAGTTAACAGAAGGGGGCGAATGGTTGACAGTTAACAGAAGGGGGCGAATGGTTGACAGTTAACAGAGGAGGCGTATAGTTGACAGTTAACAGAAGGGGGCGAATGGTTGACAGTTAACAGAGGAGGCGTATAGTTGACAGTTAACAGAAGGGGGCGAATGGTTGACAGTTAACAGAAGGGGGACGAGGGGGGGGGCGAATGGTTGAGCGATGAAGATAAGATCAGTGTGTGTATCATGTTTAAACAAAACAACCGTAGGTATCACAGTATCCACCTGTTGCAATACTGTAAACTGTTCCTGGTTAACAATAAGCGTCTCGTAGTCAAACAAAAACACGTCACGCCAAACAGAGAATTGTTTCAGGCTCAGAATTGTCTGCATCGTATAGTTTGGTTTAAACATTATCACAAGCATTTTATTCACTATGTAACAGTAACAGACGTTATTTACTGTGTAACAGTAACAGACGTTATTCACTATGTAACAGTAACAGACGTTATTCACTATGTAATAGTAACATACGTTACAGTAACAGGCTTAATATTTTTTTGTCTGGTCATATCTCTCCATAGTTCCAGTTCCCACATGTTTTAGATATAATGAATTTGGTTCTACTTACTATTGATAATTATTGTTGTTAAGCGATAACATGTCGTAAACTACAAATATCAGTCTACATCAGACATGGGTAATATACAGCCCTTGGACCAAGTACCACTGGTCGAGCTGTTTGATCCATCCAAGTACGACTGGTCAAGCTGTTTGATCTGTCCAAGTACGACTGGTCAAGCTGTTTGATATGTCCAAGTACGACTGGTCAAGCTGATTGATCCGTCCAAGTACGACTGGTCAAGCTGATTTCAATTGGGATAGGCACTTCCTAGGTTACTCAGTTTACTTGTTGCTCAGGGATATGATGGGATGCAACCTGTTACTTACAAACTAATGTCAACACCAGTCCACAGTATTTAATGTCAACACAAGTCCACAGTATTTAATGTCAACACAAGTCCACAGTATTTAATGTCAACACAAGTCCACAGTATTTAATGTCAACACAAGTCCACAGTATTTAATGTCAACACAAGTCCACAGTATTTAATGTCAACACAAGTCCACAGTATTTAATGTCAACACAAGTCCACAGTATTTAATGTCAACACAAGTCCAGTGTTGGATCAACCTTCAAAATTCCTTTAATCATAAACAACTATTTCTATAAGGGTAAGGACACCGAAATTGAACATCTTCCTAGGGACAAACCACTTTAGCATTGATGCATTTCTGACAGCGACACTAATATGTGGGGCAGACCACTCTCCCATTGATACATCACTGACAAATGGCGCAAATAATAATAACATACTGATGCTTGTCGCATTAACATTCTTGAAAATCAAAAGTAAAAACATAATTGGGCAATTGAAGACAGCTTCCTACATGTATCAGTTTGTATGACAGCCAGCTGTTTAGAGGGTAATTGGGTTGTATGATACAACTTGTATCTATAATTAGTGAGCAGTACACACCATTGCTTTGATTTTGACACCAAAACACTGTCACTAGTCTTGCGCCCTAAAAAAGTTGAACAATGGAGGCATTTGAAGCGAAACCCTTCAAATCTCTTTGATCATATTAGTCCGGGGCCCTTCTCCAATATTAGTGGGACGGGTGGCATGACGGCGTAGATCAACTGTCTACCTGAGAGCAAAGGGTTCGATCCTCGGTGAGAACCAAGTGAATTTTCCAGGTCAAAAGATGGTATTAAAGTCCCCTAAATCCACCCAACTACAGTTCATCTGCCCTGATGTGCTAAGGGAACTTCAATTTTTTTTTAACTTCTCCAGTAATCATACTGTAATCATGACACTAGTTTTTTTTTTCTAAAGCTTGTCATTATGTGACACTCACCCATAGCAAGGCTTGTCATTATGTGACACTCACCCATAGCAAGGCTTGTCATTATGTGACACTCACCCATAGCAAGGCTTGTCATTATGTGACACTCACCCATAGCAAGGCTTGTCATTATGTGACACTCACACATAGCATCGCTCTTTAGAGCTAGTAAAATTTGTTATTTTAAAAAAATGTAACTTTATATTTTTATTTGGTTAGGGCTAAGCACAATCATCGATGGGGAACGTGGGAGAGGGAAGGCGGCTCTAAGGTAACCGCCTTGTTTGTCTGTAAAAAAAAATTGTTTGTCTGTACTTTATACAAAAGAATGGCTCTGCAGCGTTGGACAGATCAAATATTAAAATTGATCAAGAAATATCTTAATTAATCGATGATGCAGAAAAGGACTGTCTGGATCAATCATTGCATTAGTCTGGCTCAGTCATAGAATTAGTCACTGGCCGACCTTACATGATGCAATCGTGAACAAAATAAACAATGATTCAAGATATACGAAAAAGATTTGTAGGCCATATTATATAATGTCCTTCTGTGTTTTTCGAACCCGATTGCCTTCATATTCATATTTAGAAACAACCTTAATGAATATAAAAGTTATGCATATTGCAAATGTTATCTAATAAAATTAGTTAGGCTTCAACGTTAAAACAACAACCACCAAAATCAGCAGTTCTAATAATAACATTTAACGTCATCTTACCAAATATGTATTATTTATAATTAGACATTTAACTATAACAAATCTACATGTTTCTATCTTTTTAAATGGTTGCTCTCAGTTGTGAAAATGTTTTACTTTGGTTCTTAATTCGGCAATGGGGAGGGAGGGGGAGGGGGGACAATAGAAGGGAGATGATGCACTGCACCGTCTGCACCTTTTCGTGTTCCTGCTCTCTTTAGGTTTAGGCAAGCAGTTTACTTTGCTATCTTTAGCAAAACGGTTTAATTTGTCTGCCCTTTAAATGGAAACCGTATATTTTGTCACCCTACCCTCCCCCACTGGCCCCCTTTTCAGAAAGTATGGGAAGGGGAGTGCCTTGTTGGCTTTATCACTACATTGTTTCAGAGGTCGGAATGAAATGTTTCTAAACTTTCACACTGTGCTAGTGTAAAGGAAGTAATGGTTAGCTATGTTAGCCCAATAATTCTATCAACACAGTACATGGCAGACCTAATGTGTCTGGAGAAACTGACTTAAAGGAATGATTTGTTAGGAGGAAGGAAAACATGGCGCAAACTTAACTTGAGGACTGATAATGCCCACCACCCTCTGAGTCATTTCACAGAGCTGAGTCATTTCACAGAGCTGAGTCATTTCACAGAGCTGGGTCATTTCACAGAGCTGGGTCATTTCACAGAGCTGGGTCATTTCACAGAGCTGGGTCATTTCACAGAGCTGGGTCATTTCACAGAGCTGGGTCATTTCACAGAGCCGATTCATTTCACAGAGCCGATTCATTTCACAGAGCCGATTCATTTCACAGAGCTGATTTCACAGAGCCGAGTCATTTCACAGAGCTGATTTCACAGAGCTGGGTCATTTCACAGAGCCGAGTCATTTCACAGAGCCGACTCATTTCACAGAGCCGGGTCATTTCACAGAGCTGGGTCATTTCACAGAGCCGAGTCATTTCACAGAGCTGAGTCATTTCACAGATTCTTTACCCTATAGTTAGCCGGCCCTGTCGAATTGCTATTTACAATAATCTATTGCTAGTTTCAGTAGTTCGGATAATGCTAGAACAATGTCCAAATCTATTGCTAGTTTCAGTAGTTCGGATAATGCTAGAACAATGTCCAAATCTATTGCTAGTTACAGCAGTTCGGATAATGCTAGAACAATGTCCAAATCTATTGCTAGTTTCAGCAGTTCGGATAATGCTAGAACAATGTCCAAATCTATTGCTAGTTACAGTAGTTGAGGCAACGCACTGTCTCCCAGCTGGCATTAATTTGGTCTATTGTAGTCTTAACTTGGACCGCCATTGTACTAACATCACGACGCACGGTGCAAACATCGGCATACAGTGGATGGAACAAAAGTAGAACATATTTTGTTTAATGGTGAAATAAAAGCAGAAACTATGCGCTATGTTTAGATAGTTGAACATTTACACTTTGCCGTCTGCTGAAATGTGGATCAACAAATTGACAAAGAGAAACGTTATCGTGGTTAGTTCTCTTTGTCTTAAAGTGTACTCAGTATAATCTAGTGGAACACAGAGGTTGTCTTATAAATTCACCCCCCCCCCCCCCCATAAAATGGACCCCCCCACACACACACACTTTTCGTTTTTAATGAAAGCAAAAACTTAAAAGTAAAATTTTATTGCCCTGTATGATATGCGGCCTAATAAAAAGTATCGTAAATTAACTATTTAAATAATTTATCATACTTGAAGATATTAGAACAAAAAATGTATTCCGGGCTTTACGGTGCTGCCTGCTTGTTGGTCCGTCCCCCCCCCCCCCAAACCAGTGTCTTGGTTTCAAAATACTTTTTCTTTATTTACCTAAAATCAAAATCGTTCGTTAACAGATATTCCCATGGAAATCTTAAGACAAAAAACAAGCAATTTAAGCCTTTTCCGTTTCGGACAAAGGACATTTTAGAGCATTTTCGTGTACGCAGTGGCTACGGCTACGCCGGACGAAATCCGTATTTTTTTCCGGGTTACAGCCATAGATTTTGTTCCACGCGTATAGGTTTTGATAAATAGAGAGGGAAGTAATCATGTTGAATAACTGTTGCAAAAATAAATAATGATTACGCCCCTTTGATTAGCTTTTATTATTAATATTTAAAATATAAGCAAAAACGGTACTTAAAACGCCCCCTTTTTCGGCCCTGTGAGGTCAGATCGCAAAATGGACTTTTGATGTACACTTGGCAGGCCAAGACCTACAAAATGATATATACATCATGGGTCTAGGACTTATGGTTGCTGAGATATAAGGCGCTCCTTTATTAATATAGCTTATATAGTAAAAAACGGTACTTAAAACGCCCCCTTTTTCAGCCCTCAGAGGTCAGATCGCGAAATGGACTTTTGATGTACACTTGGCCGGCCAAGACCTACAAAATGATATATACATCATGGGTCTAGGACTTATGGTTGTTGAGATCTAGGGTGATGACGGACAGCCAGACAGACAGACAGACAAAACGGGGACAAAAAAACTCAAATCTTTCAGTAAAAATATTTCGAGAAAGTGGGTTGCAGTCATAAAATGCATATTATCGCTTGTTTGGGACATATGTATCGCTGTCATAAAATGTATATTATCGCGTGTTTGGGACATATTTTGTCTGATATTTAGGTCCTAACATTCATATAGCTCTGGTTCCTTTTGAGCTTGAAATTTACACTTTAAAAAAAGAAAGACAGCGCCCTCAAGTCTAAACTCGCCGCTCGATATCAGACTAACTATCACTGCTTGCTATAATGCTAACCTTTAACCTTACCATATTAGGAGTGTTGGACTTGGGTTAGCTTACAGCCATCAAGGAGACACGCTGACATTCTCCCCCCTACTTCCTCCCTCCCATTCTTGGACACTTCTGGCTTTGTTAATTCTGTTCTAGTCCGAATTCAACACACGTCATTTACTTTAATGTTTTTAAAGTCATCTTAACAAGAGGCTGATCTACCGAGGGCATGGGCGCAGAGCACGGAGAACATTTTAACACAAGAGTAAAGTTGTGGAGGCCCATACTATTTTAACACAACAGTAAAGTTGTGGAGTCCCATACTATTTTAACACAAGAGTAAAGTTGTGGGGGCCCATACTATTTTAACACAAGAGTAAAGTTGTGGAGGCCCATACTATTTTAACACAAGAGTAAAGTTGTGGGGGCCCATACTATTTTAGTGATGAAACTTTACTGAAGAGCAAAAATAAATCCATTTTTTCTAATCTCTGTACACTTCTTGACGCTATAGCGGCTGGGATGAATATAATATTCCAGCTAAACTCAATTGATCCTAATTTCTCGTTCATTGATCAGCAGTCCGTAACCTTACTTAACCCAGAGCTATGAATAATAAATGTGCTCAGAACTTGAATGCAATGCACATATTTCCCCACCCATCGAAACTAACCGTCAATTCTGAACCGATATAATGTTTCTTTACGGGATTATATTTCATATTCAAAAGTATGACTTTATTATTTAAAACCCGAAGCTACTGATAAGAATCTACCTGTGCACGGACCCTGGATAATATATTAAAAAAAAGACAGGATATTAAAAAAGTGTGACAGCTGAATACGTGAAATTCTAGTCACGTAGTTTTCAAGTGTAACAGGCAATAAAATGGTAAACAAACTGGCAAAAAACATAAGCAGGAAGTTGAATGAAAACATTTGAATGTTATTGTATTTTAATTTCATAATCTACCAGACTATATTAATAAATGATTTCACTTGTTGGATTGTTGAACTGTGATCGTTATTAAAAGATCTTGTGCTTACAGTCATAATTTTCTTTCAGTTAAAGTGACCTAATAAATTACGAACTCTCTGATTCACAGGCACACAAAGAAACACGCGCGCGTGCACACACACACACACACACACACACATTTTAGTGTGTCCTTATCAGGATCCTTACATGTCGTGCTTTGTCTAAATGTTCAACACTTTGCTTTATCTAATGACTTCAATTCTAATCAATTCGGTTGCAAACTGGGGAAAGCGTTGCTTTATCATTTATAACACCAATCTACCAAACTTTGAGCTGACCACCAGTCACGTGGCACATTCCATGTCTTCACGATCAAATTTGTTTTAAACAATATATTGTAATGTACAGCCACTTACTAACTTATCGGGTTAATGCTCGCTCGACTGTAGATCTAGGTGTCCCTGGTTCGAACCTCTGTGTTTTACCAGGTTTATATGGTACCTGACTTAAGGAGTTGAGGTAAAAGAAGCTAGTCATTGTGCTAGACACACAACCCCCCCTTAAGAAGCAGAGGCTACGGAAACATGAACATTCTGCTACCCTTAATTTGCGCAGATGAGCCCATCAATGGTTTAAGGGAAATTCACTTGTACTGCACCTTAAACTTATGAAATGCAAACCTTACTCAAATTAATATTTTTGTATTCATACTGTACCAAATCAATAATTGATTATTCTTGTTCACCGTAGCTACTTTGAATTTCACAACTAGCCAGAATGTTATAGTGCCGGGATATTTATTGCTCGTCAACTGTGACTAATCATGCCGATTAAAAGCTTTGTCTTTACAATCACAACGCTCACCGCTACTGATATAACTGGATATATTGTATTATCATTTACTATAATTCTCCTTGGAGTTTGTATTATATAATGCATTTTACTTTAATATTATTTGGGGCCTTGGCATCCATAGAGAATGTCGGGGGTCACCAACAACTTGTACAACAACTTATACAACAACTTGTACAACAACTTGTACAACAACTTGTGCCACAACTTGTACAACAACTTGTGCCACAACTTGTACAACAACTTGTACAACAACTTGTACAACAACTTGTACAACAACTTGTACAACAACTTATACAACAACTTGTACCACAACTTGTACAACAACTTGTACAGCAACTTATACAACAACTTGTACAACAACTTGTACCACAACTTGTACAACAACTTGTACAACAACTTATACAACAACTTGTGCAACAACTTGTACCACAACTTGTACAACAACTTGTACAACAACTTATACAACAACTTATACAACAACTTACACAGCAACTTATATAACAACTTGTACAACAACTTGTACAACAACTTGTACAACAACTTGTACAACAACTTATACAACAACTTATACAACAACTTGTACAACAACTTGTACAACAACTTATACAACAACTTATACAACAACTTACACAGCAACTTATATAACAACTTGTACAACAACTTGTACAACAACTTGTACAACAACTTATACAACAACTTATACAACAACTTGTACAACAACTTGTACCACAACTTGTACAACAACTTGTACAACAACTTGTACAACAACTTGTACAACAACTTATACAACAACTTGTACAACAACTTGTACAACAACTTGTACAACAACTTGTACAACAACTTGTACAACAACTTGTACAACAACTTATACCACAACTTATACCACAACTTGTACAACAACTTATACAGCAACTTGTACAACAACTTGTACAACATGTGTTTGGAGCTGAAGGTGGACATGTTTTACCCTTTATTTTATCCCCACCATAGCCGACAGACCTATGTCCATGGAGGCACCACGGGAAACATAGACAAGTCACTGGCAAAGTAAAATAAAAGTATATTATGTAATTATGTATTATATGTGTATAAGGGAAGGGTGATCATCCTACACGTATGTTACTGGACGAAGGGGGTGGGGCGGGTGGGGAAAAAGGAATGGGTGGTGGGGTTGTGACGGGAGACTAGGGGAAGGAGGGAAGGGGTGAGACTGGGGGATTCGAGGCTTTTTTTCGGGAGGTAGGGTTAGTGTTAGGGCAGGGGTCGGCAACCTTTTGAAACGGAAGAGCCAAAAAGTTATAATTTACAATTTTCTCAATTCTTAAAGAGCCACTAAAAATGGTTGTTTCAATATTATAGTATTTGATTAGTACGCAACTTGACATCGAAAGAGCCGCATGCGGCTCGCGAAACCGCAGGTTGCCGACCCCTGGGTTTGGGTGGTCATGAAAGGAGCGAATGGTGGGTATATCTATAAGTATCATCTTAGTCAGGCAATGCGGAAACAGGTGGGGCTACTTAAAGCTTAATATAAAATAGTCATAATGATTAAAAAAAAACAACTAACTAGCACGCTAGGGTTAACCCTGTCTCATATTACAAGTCAGTGTGCTAGTTGTATCAGGTATCTATTAACTCTGTTGGACACCTATTGTCTATTTATCACACACACTAGCCAGTTGAGTCGAATGTTTCATATGACTGCCGTGTACTGGTTGTCACGGGTACTTAATCACCCCTATCCCACAACCCTCCCTCAAACCTTCAACCTCCCCCCCCCCACTCCCCTCTCCCCACTTAAGGCAATGGCGAGTTGAACACCAGGGTGTGATCTCACCCGTTGCTAGGGAACGGCGTCCATTCATCAGCATTCGAAACTAAGGCAGAGAGCTGTCCTGCGATTGCGATAGGGAAGTGTGAGAGTAAAAGCCTGACTCTTGATCACACTAGTTGCTCTCTGGAGGGAATGGAGTGGAAGGTGTCACAGAGACCCCCCCCCGATGATGTGATAACACTGATATCACTTGATAGAAATATTATCCAAACGAGTAGATATCATTCAACGAAAGATAAATAATCAAACAATAAGATATTGGGGATAATGTAAATAAAAAATTCTTTTTAATCTATCTATCTATCATCTATCTATCTATCTATCTATCTATCTATCTATCTATCTATCTATCTATCTATCTATCTATCTATCTATCTATCTATCTATCTATCTATCTGCCTGCCTGCTTATCTGTCTATCTGACCCTCTGTGTCTCTCTGTTTGCATGTCTCTCTGCATGTCTCTGAATGTCTGTCTGCATGTTTTTGTCTATCTATCGAGGCCTATATCAAGGCCGCATAAAAGAATTCTGCGCCCCCTTTCCAACAATTTCGCAGCTCACTTAATAATAAGTGCAACATAAATTTCAAAACCAATGAGGCTCACCAAAGTTTCGGGCCCCTGACTGGCTTTCGTGTTGCCTCCTCTCGCAATACCCTTCAGTATGTATGACTTGTATAACTAAGTGATAGTGTGTATACTAATACCCTTCAGTATGTATGACTTGTATAACTAAGTGATAGTGTGTATACTAATTAAAAAGTCTGAATTTCCCTCAATAGGACGTGGCCCAGATAGGAAGAAATCGGCCAAGTCGTCCGACAATTCAATTTTCTTCTTTATTGGAAGACTTTGGGATAACATGCCAAGGTTGATTATCTAGTCTAACTTATGTGATGTCATCAGTAAAGTCACATGCATAAGTACAAATCAAATGTAGATAAAGTAAGTGGGTAGTCCCACCAGAGGTGTGTTAGTGTTTGAAATGGGCCAACAACAGACTATTGGTGGGCAAAGTTTTACTGTGTGTAGTATTTTTGTGAAAATGTTTAATTGATATTTTCAATGAGAGTTACAACAACAACAAAATCATCACCTAAAACCATCATTAAACTAAACACATCATCAAACTACAACACATCATTAAACTACAACAACACATCATTAAACTACAACAACACATCATTAAACTACAACACATCATTAAACTACAACACATCATTAAACTACAACACATCATTAAACTACAGCACATCATTAAACTAGATTACGAACTTCAAGTTGGGTAGAAAAAAACAAAAATTACACATATCGATATTTTTAATCAATAAGTTATCAAAAGCCGGGAATTATTTTTTGTTATGAGTCATTCAAATAATTAAAAAAAAAAGCTATCCAGGTGTTTAAAAAAAAATTATTGACCTGCCTCTCTCTCCTTATTCACGGCCCCCTACCCCCCCCCCGACCCCTCTCGTGTTATTTTGTTCAAAGTGATTAGATAAGGATTGTCATTTGAACCAATGTTGAACTTTTCTATATGCACAGCAACAAACTGTTACACGCGTTTCTCTAGAGAGATAAGAAAACGTTGCCGTTTGAAGTCATCGTGCAGTGTACAATATATATATATATATATATATATATATATATATATATATATATATATATATAGAGAGAGAGAGAGAGAGAGAGAGAGAGAGAGAGGGGGGGGACCTAAATGCTATATTTATATATATATACAGAGGGACCTAAATGTTATGTAATTAAAAACTTTTTTTCTCTGTTAAGTTACAGCTCTGGATATTACAGGTACATTTACTGCACGTGAACATTTTTTAGTTCTTTAAATAAGTGATTCTGAAATGAAAAACAACCCAAACAACAACAACCCAACAACAACCCAATCCATGCAGCACTAATGCTTGATGTCTACGATTTATTATAAACAGATGTTCTTATTGATAGGTGAACTAAGAAGATGGTGCCTGGGATATGGGGGACATCCCCCCGATAGAAACGCAGTGAGGAAGCGGACTAAGTAAATTTCACGGCTGACATGTTACATACCATACATATTTCGGATTCATTTAATTTGAAAGTTAAATTTATAAGATTTGTTGTTTTTTTTCCGCGTTTCAACCATCAAATAGGAAGTTAGAATATTTTATAAATATACATAAGTATAGAAACTTGTGTGCATATTTCAAGTACTAGGTAATAACTAGGGGTGCTGATTAAACTGCGTTAATTTGCGATTAACGCGTCAAAAAAAATTGGCGATTAAAATTTTAAACGCAACACCTAAATGCGTTAATTTGACCAAAATGCTGAAAGTTCACCAAATCGATAAATAACGAAATTTCACGCAGCAATTTGAATTTAAAGTCCGTTCACTTATTAAGTAGATCTACCACCCCCACCCTGTCATAATTTCCACACACCCTCACCCCTAGGTACGTCGACAAAAGCCCCAATTGTAATATAAAATGAAGATGTTTTGTTATACATCCCTTCGACAAGTGAACCTCCTGCTCCCTTCCCGGTCGATATAACAAGAAAAAAGTTTCCTTCACTAGTTTACATTATATACTGTAGTGTATTGGTGGAGGTACTGTAGTGTATTGGTGGAGGTACTGTAGTGTACTAGTGGAGGTACTGTAGTGTACTGGTGGAGGTACTGTAGTGTATTGGTGGAGGTACTGTAGTGTACTGGTGGAGGTACTGTAGTGTATTGGTGGAGGTACTGTAGTGTACTGGTGGAGGTAAAAGAACGACAATTAGGTCAAAATAACGAGATGTTACAAATTTTGTATCACCATTTTTTTGCGCCCAATTTTTTATCGCATTTGAAAATACAGCGTCTTGCATCAGCTGCACTAACAGTTTCATGACACTTGAAATCAATGTCAAGACATGGTCTAGACCAGTAATGCTAAACCTTTTTTTTTTACTGTGGGCCATTATTGTCTGCCAAAAACATTTGGAGGGCCAAAAATATAATTTTTATATGTGTATGTATATAATGAGATGTTATTTTTTTAAAATTATGTGGTCCAAAAAATTATCATAAAGGGCCAAATTTGTCCCGCGGGCCAGTATTTTAGCATCACTGGTCTAGACTATGCTATGCAAACATCAGTACACGAGACAGTTTATATATTTTTCAGAATTATTGTGATACTGAGCTAAATTTAGTATTTTATATTAATTAATGTTCTGAAACTAGCTGTGTCGATATGATGGAAAGAAAGGCATATTTTCGTTTGTGCTTTGTATATAGCAATAAAAACATCAATAGATTTTTCTCTAAGAGTTAGACCGGCAAACACTCTGATACAACTGTTGCTATAACTAGGGTTGCCATATTTTTTCACGGACCAACCGGGACAGTTCTGTCTTTTTTACTTTAGGTTTAGGGATGTCGGTTTCGGGGGGGGGGGGGTATGAAAACAGTAATGTAAAAAACACTTAAAATATAGAATAGATAATCTTTGTTATTTTATTCATAATGGTACACAAACATGATATTTTTACAAAACAAAACAGTTTTCTACTTGTTGTACCACTCGTATTTTTCACTTGAGTAAACATTTCTCAATAAGTCCTTCTTCTCTTTCTTCTTCTCTGCTGCCGACTTCTGTAAATTTGTATTACTGTGTTACTTACCAAAGTGTTACTGATCACACAAGAGCAGATTAATCATTCTCTGATCTAATAATTTTGCTCAATTATTTCCAAGAAACTGTGCCCTGAATCTAAGCCGGGACAATTTCAACAACCGGGCGGGACACCGGGACAGCCCAGTATATCCGGGACTGTCCCGGCGAAACCGGGACGTATGGCAAGTCTAGCTATAACCAAAATGAAACGAAAGAAAGAATTTTTAATGTTGACACACGAAAGAACAACAGAAGATCAAAAATGAAAGCCGACCTATCAAAATTTTGCTTTGAACGTTTGAAACGGTAACATTAAAGGTGTCATTTTACAAGATAGTTTTTTTTTTATTAATTTAACTGACAGACAGATAAAAAATAAAATGTTCTTTTCTGTTGTTCACTAAAACATTGAACAAATAGTTTATAGTATGAAAGTAAATGAATGAAAGAATATAAGAGTAACATTTATAGACATTGAAACGCAAAGCAAAAACTTCAAAAGAAGATTAAAAGTAAATTTGTCCTTCAACTCGGTGACTGTGGTTGTCATTTCTGACGCGTGCTTCTATTTGAAACAATGGAACCGGTGTCAACATGTTTTTGGGACATCTTTAAGTGGAGAGAGAGTGTGTTAAAAATGTGACTTGGTGGGGAAAGGGGTGGGGGGAGAATAAAGAAAAAAAACGCGTTAATAATAAGTGAGCGACAACTTTCTGGCTATACTATTATTTTATGAAAGAAAAGTTACATTTGAGATATAAATGACGTGTGTATTTTTTTTGGAATGGGAAATGGATGGTAGGGTAAACAGACTTACGTGTGGGCGAAGTGAAGCAAAATATGACAGGGAGGGAGGGAAGAGGGGTTGACATACTTTATTAGTTCGGAAACTATGGTACGAAAAAAAGGTTAGACATTGTTGTTAAATAAAAAGAAAACAATTCGCATCATTGACGTGATTGATACATGTCCATAAACTGGTCTCAATAACTAATTCAATAGACATATATGCTAATGCTTAATTAATATGTTATAATTCATTAAACTTCTTTCGTAAATTAAAATGACTTGTTTATTATGCCAATGTTATGCTTTGATATTATGACATATTAGTTTGAATACAAACAATTGTATTATATTGTGTCGATTAAAATGTGCGTTAATTTGCGATTAAAATTTTTAATCATGCGTTAATTTCGATCAATTTTTTTAATCGAACAGCAGCTCTAGTAATAACTAGATCAAACGTTAGTATTTGTGAATGAGAGAGGGAGGGAGAGAGAGAGGGGGAGGGAGGGAGAGAGAGAGGGGGAGGGAGGGAGAGAGAGGGGGAGGGAGAGAGAGAAATATGGAAAGGTGGACATCAAGATTACTGTCTCCATGAAATATTTTCTTGAATCAACCAGATTAGTTGAAAGTATTAGAAATCCCACATTTCAAATTCCACCGAGAGGACATTCATTGCAGGATGATGCTATGTTTTAAAAAATATCAATAACGCATATAATGTTACAAGAATTCTGAAATATTACACCACCCAGTACTAAAAAAAACAAGTCCAGAGTATTATTAGACTATGCAGCTACTATAGGAAGTGTACTAAAGACTTTGCTGTGATCACCGCACCGCTTGTCGCCTTCGTCCGAAAGGTACAGTCCAATAAAACTAAATGGGCAGTGCAATGCCAGCATGCATTGCAATGTATTACAGACATATTCTATAGAGAATCAGTTCTACAGGTACCAGACATATCTAAACCTAGCAGTGGTTGCCTCTAAGAATGCAATAGGGGGCTGTCTAATTGGTGCACAAGGGCACCAATGGCATGTGTCACCCTGTGATGTACATCAGCAGGAAATTACTTCCAGCAGAAACTTGGGACGGATGGCCGAGTGGTGTAGATACTCGACTGTCGACCTGAGAGTCCTGGGTTCGATCCTCGGTGAGGCCCATGGAATTTTTCCAGGTGAAATTTGGTGCAAAGTCGTCCCACAAGTCCACCCAGCTTTAAATGGGTACCTGACTTAAGTTGGGGAAGTAAAGGCGGCTGGGCGTTGTGCTAACCACAAACCCCTTCATATGCTGAGGTTATAGAAACAGATGAATTCTACACTTCATCTGCCCCGATGGCCCGTTAGGGCTAAGAAGGGAACTTTACTTTTTTACTTTTAGAAACTCGCTACGCTACAATTGAGAGAGAGGGTCTGACGTTGATTTGGTGCATCACAAAATTGGAGAAGCATCTCCTGGGGTGTACTTTTACTATATACACCTACCATGCACCGTTGACCTTCATTAACCAGAAAAAAAAACAATACAACTACAGAGTGGCTCGCTGGTCACTGCTACTGCAAGACTACCTGTTTACCATTCAGGCAATACCTGCCAAGAACAATGTCATAGCTGATATATTCTCAAGATGCAATCCAGAGAGATTACCGATCGACTACACAGAGAAGCTAGCAGCGCCAGAGTTAACCACCCACCGTTAACCTTCAGTAAGAAGCTACCGATGGTTTTTCGGTGTTAAGCTGATAAACAAAACAAAAAAAAAAAAGCTTCAAGGCTAGATAGAAGTAGCACAACGGTCCCTGAGTACAAAACCTTCGACGAAATGTTATGAAACCTGTGAAGGTCTAGAAATTGGACCTTAAGAATGTCAACGCCCACAAGCTGGACTACCCTTCTGCACAGAGACATAGCTAGATCTACACTACGAGCAATTCAGACAGACTGGCTTACACTGGAACCAGAGCTGATGGAATAGTTAGAAATTGATTTTTCTGTATTTTTGTTTTATTGCACTTGATAGTTTATGTATTTCATGTAGTAATCCAATAATATGTATGATAAACTAAAGTTTGGCGGGTATAAATCCCAAAAGTCATAGGTATTGAATTTGAACACTTAGGGGAAGAATTCCATTAAAGAAGAGACGTGAGTATAAAGGCAAAAATTTCCTTAAGAAACATTTTTTTTGTGGATGCTAATATTAAGGGAAGGTATCCAATATTTTAAGAATATTATTTGTTGTGTTAAATTGTATTTGACGGTTTATCATTAGTAGTTGTGTTTTTTTATATATTATCATGTGATTTAGTCATGTTATGTTTGATTTTATTTAGCGTCAAACACGATGTGTTTGGCACTAGAAGGCCGCGAGGAAGTGTTGTATTGTTTATGATTGCCTGGCTTGTTTGAATGGGATTACATTGTGCAGGGGCGATAAAGGTTAGAATATGCAGGGTGGGTACGGACGGAATGTTGAGTGACTTGTGAGACCAGGAGAGCATGACGGTTATGGGTGAAAGGTCATTGTAGGTGAAAGTGGGAAGAGGAAGTTGACCGCGTGAAAAGGACAGGAGGTCAGAAATGTGTTAGTGCAGGAGTGTAGGAAGGTTGGCGACTGAAGGATTTCTCGATACTTTAGTATTATCATTCGATCCTACTATTGTGGCTTGAAAAGATTAAACTTGTACTATTGTGTTACGTGAATAACTTGTAGATGTGTTCACAGTATAGATTGTGGCGTATAAAGAGTCACGGTTATGTGAACGAGGTATGCCCCATAGAAACCTAGTCCACAACAGGTTGCATTTGTTAAACTTTCTAATCATTTATTACTATACTCGTCAAATGGTTATTAAAAAAAGTATAACATAGAAATTACACAGAAAGCGCATCGTCATTTTTAATGGATTCTTTTTTTTTAAAAGCCGCCATTTTTGTGTATTAATGAATCTTTATTTAGGTGCTATTATATATCTATGGGTGCTACACTATAAAAAAAACCCACAAATATGGCGACATTTTTTTTTTGGTCATTTGGTAGAGGAACATAGAATATAAATTATATAGGTTGCGCATGGTCAAATAAATTTCTTGGGTCCTGAATCATGTTATAACTTGTGATAATGGGGATGATGATATAGGGCAGTGGGGGCGAACTTTTTGGGACCGCGTGCCCAAAATTCAACCAAAACAAACCATTTATTTATAGCAAAGTGCCAACGCTCCAATTAAAATTAAAGGAAGTGATATTTTAGTCCCGACTGACGACTGTGGCCCGCGTGCCATAAGTTCGCCACCACTGATATAATGTTTTTTTTTTAAAAATCATTTTTCCTATAGCGTATATGACCGGTCGTAAATCATGTTAGTTCTCTTCTCTGATAAGCCACTGTTCAATTCACTCTACGCCGATATGTACAGGGTATATTATTTTTTTTTTGTTGTTATGGCTACCTGATAATTTTTACATCACATCTTTGATGTAAACTTGATAATGCATTCGAGAATTAAATCAGAAGTCATGTCTGTGAAATTATGCTCGCTGTCAAAGCTTGTAGCGAAAGTTTTTCTCATCAAATCTAAACAGTGGTTCTCAGAGTGTGATTTATTCATGGAGAATATATGTTTGCACCTTACCCTAAATCTGAGTGTTAAGGTTGTTAGTACAATCTACCAAACTTTGAACTGACCACCAGTCACGTGACACTGTCCATGTTTTCACGATCAAATGGTTGTAAACCATTTCTGGTACTGCACAGCTACTTACTTGGTAGTGGGGTTTTGATGAATGGATTACCCCTGGGAATGGATTACTTTTACCTCTGTGAATGGATTACTTTAACCCCTGTGAATGGATTACTTTTACTTATTGCATGGACAACTTTTATCCTTATTAGTGGCTTAGTCTTACCTCTGTTAATGTATTACTTTTACTTCGTGAATGGATTACTTTCACCCCTGTGAATGGATTAGTTTTACTTCTTGAATGGATTACTTTTACCTCTTGAATGGATTACTTTAACCCCTGTGAATGGATTACTTTTACTTATTGCATGGACAACTTTTATCCTTATCAGTGGCTTAGTCTTACCTCTGTGAATGTATTACTTTTACTTCGTGAATGGCTTACCTTCACCCCTGTGAATGGATTAGTTTTACTCCCGATTCACAGCATGATTTAACATTTTGGATTTAGTACTTTTATACTCTAAAAGATATGAAGTCATTTTTCATAGCTGTGCACTGAACTTTTGATATTAAAAATAGTCTTGTGAATGCAATCTGAACATTTCCTAACGAAACATATACTATAAGTTGTGAATGCAATCTGAACATTTCCTCACGAAACATATACTATAAGTTGTGAATGCAATCTGAACATTTCCTCACGAAACATATACTATAAGTTGTGAATGCAATCTGAACATTTCCTAACGAAACATATACTATAAGTTGTGAATGCAATCTGAACATTTCCTAACAAAACATATACTATAAGTTGTGAATGCAATCTGAACATTTCCTAACGAAACATATACTATAAGTTCATATAAAAAGTCATTTATATTGATTAGTTTTTTTAGTTGACAAACACCAGATTTTATTTATTTCTTTTGAAATGTAAGAGTTCATTGGACTTCCTTACTTGCATGTCTCATGAACCTTTTTTTTTATTTGTTCTCAGGACGCGATGGATATTAACAGTTTGACCCTTATACTGAGTGCAGGCATATCTCTCATGTTTCTCAACAACTTCATCGTCTGGAAACTGTGGCCGGTATTTTCTAATGAGACGGGAGTTCGGCGTAGGACTGTCCAGTCTACGATCCTCCTTGACCCATTTGTATCTGCCATTGCCTGCCCCTTAGCCGCGGACTTGAGGTCATCCTTCAGCTGGCTCGGGTGTGAAGGCTACTTCGTGGCTGTAATCACCTCGGTGATGGTCATCCTCTACGTCTCCTCTCTTGTCATCACTCACCGGCTGATGGTCATAATGTCTCCCGCGCCGGCACAGGGTGTTGACGGCTCGCCGTGGAACAACCCCTCCACCCTCAGCTTCTATCTGTCCGTAGCCATCAACATTCTGCTGACCTGGACAGTCCTAGCCCTGCTGCCGCCCGCCGACGTGGACGCAATGATGTACGACTCAGAGAGCTGCCTAGCCAGCGTCCGGCAAAAGTCGGTGGTCTTCATATTCATCATGTGCATGGTCATACAAATGGTGCATATCCTGTTCCTGGCTTGCCTGAGCCAATCCGTCGTGAGCAAGTATTCCAACGTGCTGTACGCTCACGAGCAGGGAAGTGAAAAGTTTGAAGACGCTGACAGGAAGTCTATAGTTATCTATACATCAGTTGCTATGTTCTGTCTGACAGCTGCCAACTTATTGAGACTGTGTTTCACGCACTGCTCTTGCTACCATTTTTTTATATTAGCCAACGGATTATATTTCACGAATTGGGTTGTAGCCATCAAACTCCCATCCTCTGGATTAATTTACATCATGTTCAATTCATGGATAAAGCGAATCAGTTAGTGTTTTTTTTTTTAAATTGTGTCAATTTATTCTTTAAAATTCTATATCGAACTGTTGCGAAAGAAAAAAAATTCAATAAATAGATTGTAAAAACGTGCAATAATCTGAAAATGGTCAATTAGCCACTTGTTAAACCAAATTAAAGCCAAAATGTACTAAAACCACAACGTGTGAGTAATTTCACTACACTGTTATAAAACACTCATCAGATGCTGTTCACGTGAATGAATCAATAAATCAGATTCAGCTCATTGAAGCCACTTTAACTCTTACTTCAAATCACCTGTTTACAGTCAGTCATAAAGAAAATATTCCATGGCGAGAGGAAACACGTTAATTAACCATGGGTCATGATGGGTCAGTGCCCAACTTCACATTATCATCTTGTTATGTGCTTGTCATTTTGTATAAATCAAATTTCCATTTCTTTTACATGTAAAATAGACTAATTGCTCCCGTCCAATATAAAAATGCATTTTTTTCTCATCGTAAATGTTTTTTTTCCAATAAATTGATGTTATTATTATATAATTATAGACATTATATTCGTTAATGCTTTACAACGTTTAACATGATGTATCCATAAAAAATGTCAAGAATTGTACACAGTTACTGATGACTTTTCATTGATTTAAAGAAAAAATGGCATTACCAGTGAACACAATAAAAATGATGAAATAGTTTTCTTTGTTTAATTACACGTAATGTTCTATTCTTTAGTCTAGAACAATAGAAACATGAAGAAACACACATTGCATTAAATAACGTGACAATAAATTTATAAACATTTTATTGCAGCATAAAAGAGATGGAAAATCTATCGATAAATTCATATATCGATAATGAATCGATCGGTACCAGAAATAGCCATCGGTTGTGTAAACCTTTCCAGAAAATGTGATTCACAAAAGAATTTAAAATAGTACACTTTAGCAGGGTTTATTTCTCTGTAACAAGGCGAGTTTTCGTCTTACTGTAAACGGCTTTAGAGAAAACTTAGCTATATTATGTGGTCTATTTGTTTTATTATTCTAGATGGGCCCAACCTAAACACTTCTCAATTATAATTTTCTTTTTCAAAAGTACAGTCAGCAATGCGATTATATCCATGACGGAGTTATGTATCTTTCGTTGAATCTTATCTCCTAGGGGAAAAAAGACTTAAAAATAAATCGGAACATGCATCTCTCTTAAACACACAAAGATCCATGTGTTCGAATTAATTTCGAAAAGTATCAATTTTTGACCAATTTTTTTGTTTTCAAAATGATCCAGCGTAATGCACCTTATTAGGATATTTTTTAATTGGAATTATGGAATTAGATGATGTGTGTGTGTGTGTGTGGGGGTCATCAATGATTATATTTCTGTACTTTTGATATCAAAGTTATAAGAACCACCATGATTCTACGAAAGAAAACTTGAAATATGTCCATAAACTGAAATTTATAGTTACTGTGATGATTTTCTGATATAAATCGCATTTAATATTTTGCAAAATATTATGTAAAAAGCAGGAAAACATTAGGCCAGGCGATTTAGTATCCTTGGTATTCCTATTAGTTACAGTATCAATGGTATCCCTATTAGTTACAGTATCAGCGGTATTCCTATTAGTTACAGTATGAATGGTATCCCTATTAGTTACAGTATCATAAGTATCCCTATTAGTTACAGTATCAGCGGTATTCCTATTAGTTACAGTATCAATGGTATCCCTATTAGTTACAGTATCAATGGTATCCCTATTAGTTACAGTATCAATGGTATCCCTATTAGTTACAGTATCAATGGTATTCCTATTAGTTACAGTATCATTGGTATACCCATTAGTTACAGTATCAATGGTATCCCTATTAGTTACAGTATCAATGGTATCCCTATTATTTACAGTATCATTAGTATCCCCATTAGTTACAGTATCAATGGTATCCCTATTAGTTACAATATCAGCGGTATCCATATTAGTTACAGTATCAGCGGTATCCCTATTAGTTACAGTATCAATGGTATCCCTATTAGTTACAGTATCAGCGGTATCCCTTGTGTCTTGTGTTTGTCCGTCAACGAAATGTCATATATTTTTGGTGTTAGTCTGTCATGTATTTCTGGTGTTAATCTGTCATGTATCCCTATTAGTTACAGTATCAGCGGTATCCATATTAGTTACAGTATCAGCGGTATCCCTATTAGTTACAGTATCAATGGTATCCCTATTAGTTACAGTATCAGCGGTATCCCTATTAGTTACAGTGTCAATAATATCCCTATTAGTTACAGTGTCAATAATATCCCTATTAGTTAAAGTGCATTTAATTTTTCTTTGAACGTAAAGAGAACTTAATAATCCACTTCTGTCAGTGTCATATAGTCAGGTCGAGATGATACACCACCCAATACTTTAGATGGCACAGAACTGTAGCCCCCATCCACACTCAAAAGCACCCTATCCCTTCACCGGTCTCCACGAAAGGGAGAGAAAATGGTCGCTCGTTTATTTTTGACCATTTGACTGGTGATAGAAGTGTTTTCATTTGTGTTTAATTTGTTGAAGTGAGAGAAATGGGAGGCAGAGAGGTGGGATTGTATACAAAGAGGTAGTAGAAGTCAATGACTCGTTTACTAGCGGCCCAATCTAGACTTTTCCCATCAGTGTCTTATAGGATCTGAAATACAAACATCTCATACTTGATTAGTGGTTAAAAGCCCATGTGAAGTATTGATGTTGCTTTTTAACATTAGCATTTATTAGAACGCAGTGGCTACGGTTACGTCGGACGCCATTTTTTAAATAATAGGAATAGGGCCGTAATCCGTATTTTTTTTCCGGGTTACGGACATAGATATTAGAGTTAGGAATAGCGTTAGGATTAGGGATAGGGTTATTTATTAGAAAATATTCACACCGTGTATCTTGTGTTTGTCCGTCAACGAAATGTCATATATTTTTGGTGTTAGTCTGTCATGTATTTCTGGTGTTAATCTGTCATGTATTTCTGGTGATAATTTGTCATGTATTTCTGGTGTTAGTCTGTCATGTTTTTGTAAGGTGATAAAGTCTCCTACGACTTTCAGATTATGAAAATGAAACTTATTATAAAAAAAAATTGTTTAATTAGGGTGTAAGATCAATTCCTTCATTTTGTTTTTTTGTTTTTACCTCATAAAAAAAGTTCCACAACATTCACATCTTTTACAATTACCTGTAGCTCTTCCCATGATTTCAAGCAGACATTTTGCATAAATAATTTATAAAATTCTAAGAATCATTGCTGTAGTTATATAAGATATGACTTTACTTTGCAGTCAATAGCTGACTTTGTCAATCATTGACAACATTCTTAAAATATCATCATGCAAATAAATAAGATATTAATTAATGGTTCTTAATTGGATTATCCATATTTATTATCAAAATAACTTGACAGTGTATTCGATGTCGCTGCTCTTGGGGTCCATCTTTGGTATATGTATGACCTTTCAATGTTACATGTAGCCTATGCCTACTGACATGTACGCCTACTGACATGTGTGCCTACTGACATGTGCGCCTACTGACATGTGCGCCTACTGACATGTACGCCTACTGACATGTGTGCCTACTGACATGTATGCCTACTGACATGTACGCCTACTGACATGTATGCCTACTGAAAATACTTTTCAACTTATATATTAATATATTTTTCCTTTTACAGAAATTCTGTAAACTAAAACTAAGTCCATTGGGTATAGCTCACAGTTTTTTTTATCAAACACAGAAATTCGCAGCTGAAATGTGTGTCTGGGACACTATTGTATAGATCGGTCATATGTACTCTAATTACACCCATTACACCAACCTTCTATGTAGATGACATCAAAATACCAACATTTACTATTTTATCTTTTACTTATTTTGCCAGGCCTTTTCTTCCTGTCTTATCATCTACAAATTTGATTAACGCAACAAGGTGTTTTGATTGAGCATGTGTGAAATATACCACGACAGATCACAAATGTAATTTTATAACAGCCGACACATTGGTAGAGCAGAAATGGGCGATCTTTTTGAACCTCAGGTCACTTTTTTAAAGTTAAATTTGACAGAGGGGCTGGACGAAGAGCTGATATGAACTAACATAAACATGTTATTGATATCAATGAGTTAAGGGGATTTATATTCATATCAGGGATTTGTATTTATATCAGGGGATTTGCATTTATATCAGGGGATTTATATTTATATCAGGGGGGTTATATTTCAAACATAATAACGGGGTTGCACTTTCATCCACGGCCCGAGCTTGCCATGTCTGATCGAAAAGCTGGTCTTTTATTTTTTCTTCAAGATTACTGTTATTTTTGCGCCCTGTACTGCACTTCCTACACCCCCTGTTTCTAAGAATGCATTATTGCAGCGACCCCTCCCCCCCCCCGGAAGATAAACAATCCAACAGTTACAACAGTACGAAATCAATAGCTCTGGATGTGGGGTAAAGTTTTAGGCGTCAACCGTTTTATGCAAATTATGACGCTATTGTATAGACAGACATGTTGTTATTCACTGTGTAATTCAATAGGTGCTGCTGAAGGAAGTAGGAGTGATAGAACACTTTACACAGGACATTTCTTTGGCATAGGAAACGTGCCCCCTCCGCCTCAAACACACTGTTTGAGTTTTACTTTATTGAAGTCTCATCCAAATGTGTTAATAATATAACATCTATGACTCACTATCAAATGCGAATTTCTGTGTGTATATTTATTTACAAGAGAGGATGTCAAGATATCAAATAGGAAAATTCTGTCCATAAAAAAAAATCAGAGTGTGGGTTACGGACGAATTTTTAGTTGAATGATTTACGTTTAAATTTATAGACATTTGATCCAAAACCTACGATTATGATTACAATTTCATGTCTTTATATTGATTCAAATCTAAAAAGCTTGTTACACTGAAATGTCAAATATTTATAAATTAAATGATACTTTACGCTATCGTAGTTTTTCTTTATGAGAATTGGTTATAGTTGGTTGTAAAGGGAAAAGTTTAAAAATTATTACTCTAGACCAGTGCCGTAGCGAGCTTAACTCGCGCCCGGGGCACAATAACTTTTTGGCTCCCCCCCCCCGTTCGAAAATCGTATAATATTATATGTAAAATATACCATTTGGCGCCCCTTTGTGAGGCGCCCGGGGCATGATGCAGCCCCCTTGCTACTCCTCTGTTCTAGACCAGTGTTTCTCAAGCTTTTACACTTCAAAAGACCCTCAGACAACAATTTTTGGTCTCACCATAAGAAAGTGTTTGTTTTCACGACTCAGCTGCAAAGAAAAACTTAAAGTCAAAAGAAAGAGGATAAAATCCTGGCATTAACTGTATATTTATCTAGATTTACCTTTTTACTTTGTAGATTTACAAACTTTAAGTTTTGTAACAAATAGAGGGCAAGTAGACACTTATAGCTTTTTGATCTTGTAATTATAAATTTTGTGAAGACCTAGACTTTTTGAGAACCACTGATCTAGATAATTGAAGGCAGTGTTTACCATAGATATAGAGACATGTGCCAGATTGTAAAGGTTAGCAGTGTTTAGAAGTGACATGTGCCTGATTGTAAATGTTGGCAGTGTTTAGAAGTGACATGTGCCAGATTGTAAATGCTTTCGACTGTTATATCTTTCAAAATTCTTTTTTTTTTTGGTAAAACTATTTTATGCAAAAATCAAATCTATTAAAACATTATAAATTTAAATTATGTAACATATTCAATAGTATATGGATGCTCAATTTAAGTATACATGTATAGACTATTAGATTAAAAATCAACTGCGCTTTATCCAAGATGCATATAAATGATTAACACCCACTACATAGTGGGTACACTTTATAATTACCAAGCAAAACAAAAAAGTTAATAATTATGGCACTTTAAGAAATTTGAACATTTCAAAGTTTGGCATAAATTAAGGTCACAAATCTCTAAAGAAAAATGCCACATAGAAAAAGTATTATATTTCAACTGGAGGTGTATGAAAATGTGAAAGTTTGCCCTGAAGCATAATATTGACAGCAAAAGTTGAAGCCTTTTTAACAGTACATGTGGTTTGATTTTTGATAAATACATGTATCCATATGACAGCTATTTTTATTATACTAAATTGTCAGTTTTTTGTTCTGAAAATAGATGAAAACTGTTTTTCAAATATTCATTTATCCATTTACTTTTGATTACTATGATACTATTTAACCTTCCTGTATTTATTACAATTTTAATATCTCAAAAGAATTTTCTGAATACATATTTTAAACAAAGCAAACAAACAAACTTGTATTGTGTCTTTTTATTTGGTTATACTTAAAAATGTTAGGGGCATAGCACTATTGCATAGTGAATTTATAGAAATGCTTTGGAAGCAAGTTGATTCCAAGTTAATGCCATCTAATATACTCGTATATAAATAATAGATTAGTCCATCAAGAGTATAAAACAATCCTATAGGAATAAATGACTAATTGGCAGCACATAAAAAAGATATTTTGCTTGATCTACAAAGGCACAGTAATATTACAAAACAATTTTTTTAAAATTAATTAAAAAACATTTCATAATAATGTTCAATAAAAAATAACACTTTTATGACACTAAAATGAAAATAATAATGATTCTAATCATCTAATATTACTTCTCGAAGAGTAGCATTGTGGAGAGTCATTCTATGTTAATGAGATATTTGGACAACAAATTCTATTGATATTCACAAATGAAAGCTTATCTTCATATCCTGCATAAAAATGACATCAAATCTGAAATAATTGAAATTGATTGGATGAAATATTTTACTTCATGTTTAAGGGAATTTATCCTAAGGCGATATATACATACTTTTTTTTTGTTTTCGTCTGTTCTGATAAAACCTTTTCATCCATTGATCCTCATGAAAAACAAATTGGATTAATCCACATGAACTCAAGTATAAATTCCAATACTTACAAAAACACATTTAGCAGTACAACACTCAATCTAGAAATACAAATACACTAAATGTAACATTTTTTTACAACCACTTCAAGGTCTTATTTCATGAGTAGTGAATGCAAAGCAATGAAGGTCATGAAATAAACCCAGATATCACAAAAGTATGAACATGTAACATGAAGGAAACAATAAAAACATCAGGCGTAATTTTAGGAGCAACAAATGACAGAATTATACAACATGCGAACAGAAGGCTGTTATCGAGCCTTATCTACGACATGAATTTCTAAGTGAAGAATGTAGGGCTCCAAATGATAGGTTCTATTTCCTATTTTCTCGTCACTTTCAATAGGCTTGCATTCAATTTCTAGATGGAATATCTTTGGTTCTGAGATATGTTGAGTAAAATGAAGGGAGCTTATGCCTTTCTTCTTATGCATGGAAAAAAATCCTTTATTGCCAGATTTAATTTTGTACCTCACATTGTGTCGAAG
Source organism: Bulinus truncatus (assembly GCA_021962125.1). Lineage (NCBI taxonomy): Eukaryota > Metazoa > Mollusca > Gastropoda > Planorbidae > Bulinus > Bulinus truncatus. The sequence continues at coordinate 3,893,188 of JAGDYQ010000013.1, read as the reverse complement.
GGCAGTAAGAGCTGGAATAACCTTGACTAGCTTCATACGTGGCTTAGTCTCATTGATTGAGATCTGCATAACTATGACATCTGAGTTGTTTGATGAAATTAGGTAGTTGTCAGCAGATGAATTTAATATTTCATTTAATATCATCTGAAAAAAAAAATAAATCAGGTTACATTTCACAATAAAAGGGGATGGGTGGTTGAGCGGTGTTGAGTCCTCGCACAAACCTTAATGAGAAGCTTGGGTTTTTCCAAGGTCCTGATAAAAGTTCCCAAGTCCACCCAGCTCTAAATGGGTAGCTGATGTGTTGGGCAAAGGTGGTTGGGCATTGTAATAGTCAGACAACCCCTTAATAAGCTGTGGCTAATGAAACGGATGAATTCTACACTTCATCTGCCCCAATGAGCACATAGGGGCTTTAGGAAACTATTTTTCAGAATAAAAGGAACAGGGTGACAGTGTGGTTGAGCACTCAACTGCTGATCAAAAAGTCATGAGTTCAAGCGACAGTTTAAGCCTTGTCTTTTCTTGGGTACAATTGATGTTGTCTCAAGTCTACCCAGCTTAATAATTAATACCCAACAATTTTGGAGAAAGTTAAGGCAGCTTGGCACTGTACTAACCAAACAGCCCCATGGAAAAGTCGTGGCTACAGAAACAGATGAACACTATTTCATCTGACCCTGATGGCCTGTAAAGGCTTTATTCTTATCACAATAAAAATAAAATTCATAAATTTGTTAAATAAAGCACAAAAATCCAACTTTTAAAGATGATAGTAAAGAATCTAACATGCATACTTAATTTTTCTAATGACTTAAAATTAGGAAGCTTTCATTTTATGAACATATTGAGAAAAAAAAGTTTTCAACAAAGGCGGCCATGCATGAGGTCAATTCCCATTATAGGAGATTTAATCTTTGTAGCAAGAAGTTTCATTCCTTTTATCTGTTCAAGTACATTTTAAAAGTACATTAATTTCACATACCTTTTTATGATTATTTTTCAAAAGAACACTCTTTCTCCTCTTTAAACTTTCTCCAGCTGATATGTTCCTAGCAATACCAGTTGTGTTAGAGTAATACTCTATCAGTTCATCTAGACTTGACGCTTCTCTAGTTAATCTGTGACAAAGTCATTATTGAAATACAAATATTCTACAAAAAAAATAATTAAAGCTAAAAAAAAAATTGTATACATTTTTTCCTAAGATGAAACTCGTCATATAAAGACATGACATGGAGACATCGACTTAACACTTTATCTAAGCTATTAAGATTCACTAAATCCATTTAAAAGAGATATTCCACTCATCAATACTTATGAAAAGTTTAAGCTGTTTCAGTTGTCAGTATAAATGTCATACTTAGAAGTACTCCTTCTGGCTCTCTTTGACAAAGGAAGTTCCCCAAAGTCATGATCACAGTGGTAACAGCCTTCCCCTGGGGGCAGTTTACCAGATGTATTGGGCCCTGGCTCATGAGGGAGTTCAGTTCCAGGTGGATACTTTGTACTAGCAGAAGAGGCTGTGGTGATGCAATGACTGACAATAACAAAAAAATCAGGATTAGCTTTAGAGTTGCTTGTAGAATAAAAAAACACTTGATGAACTTTTTATCAATTAACCTTTGCCTGTTGAAAAGTATTTTATATTTACCCTTTTCCCATTGGTTCATATCCAGGTGGACATCCACATACATATGAGCCTTGTGACGGAGTGCATCCAAAAAGACATGGATGATCACCACAAGCATTGCCATCTATAGACATAAACAACCAAGATTGTTTGTCAAGGCATGTATTATAATATCAGGCTTATGTTTCTGGTATATTGAGTACAAAAACTATGAATTGTTTGGTAAGTCTGGATCAGTCTATGTTAACGAATTCAAAGGGGAAGTGTTATTTTTAAAATAAAAAACCAGAGCTTATTAAAAATTTATGTTGAGATTGATCAAAAAAATTTCAGATGTTTTTTTTTAAGATATAGACTTTCATCATTGCTAAAATTTCACTCCTAGTAAATTCAGACAATAGATTAATAAATACAAGAAATAATTGTGTCTTTTTTTTTATGGAAAAACAATAAATATTTATTTCTAAGAAAACGACAACAAGTCACTCACTTATAAATGTAATGTAATAAATAATTCAATGTAATAATCAATAAATAATTAACCTTTAATCTGTAAATGAACTATGAGTGCGGTTTTTTTTTATAAACATAAAAAACCAAAATCATTAATAAGATTTGAAGTAATGCAACATATTTTCTTCTTCTAATATTTAAAAAGTATTGTTTTAAAGTCTGAAGAGTTGGTACTGATAAGGATTTCTTACGAGTTTAATGTTTCTAAAAAAAATGAGATGGTATGAAGTAATGTTAAGCAGTTAGGTTTGGTTTTACAGTTAAAGGTGGGTTCTGTATGATATATAGAAAATTGGAGCAGTAGTAATATTTCTGAATAATTTTAACTTCTCCCTTATCTTACACTGAATTAATTGTTCACAATGAAAAGTCTATAGCTTTTACAAATTATTTAGCAATAAAACAAACATATTTGGATGTGGGCTAGAAATTGTTTAAATGCTTTTCAAATGAAAAAAAAAACAACAACAATGGAAGTAATATATTCCTTACCAACACAGCTCAGGGTATTAGTGTCAAAGTCTCTACCCCCAGTGCACTGACAGTCATAGCTACCAGGTAGATTGATACACAGAGCAAGGAAGCCACAGGCATCACTACCTACACACTCATTTTCATCTGTGCAGGAACAGGAGGAGAGACAGCCAGAAATTAATTGTGAAACATTTCATTACAAGAGGCATAGCTTTACTTGCGTTTCTAATCAACTATGTAATTACGCATTCAAAAATTCTTACCTACACACTGACCACCTGGTCTTTGTGTGAAGCCAGGGGGGCACTCACACCTGAAACTGCCTGGTATGTTATCACAATCTCCATCACATTTGCCATCTCTACACTCATCTATGTCTGCAATCAATCAAAATTCACCTTGTTTCTTATTCTACACTTACTAACTCAAGTTAGTAATTATATATATATATCAGGGGCCAATGAGAGCTGTATTCTGTGTTAATTATATAGTAAAACACTTTGAAGAGCGGCAACATAGTCAATTTATCAAAATAAGTTAACCATAGTAATGAACAACATTAAAAATTATTAACTGGAATGGAAGTCCGACAAAACTAATGAAGAACCAAATATATATATATATATATACAGTAGAAGTCCGATAATCCGGCACGTTCGGGACCAGCTCGGTACCGGACTACCGAAAATTCCGGTCTATCGGGCAGTAATTATAAGAACAATTAGGTTAATAATTAAACTACAAATACATACAACAAAGTTTATTTTACATTTCATATAATGTATGTACACGTACTGTAAAACATATTTCACTTAGATTTTAAAAAGCCACGAATGTCTTTTTCGTTTTCTTGACTTTTGGCGTATAGTATAAAATTTATTTCTTATGATATGGAAATCAATAATTTATGAAGCACTGTAGCTAGTACTGATTTTTTCCTTTTCTTTTGTTTCGGCATCTGAGTCACTTTCTTCAAGATTTCGAGTAGGCTGAGGGTTTACTACAATCATCGGTTAGTTCTTGTTCAACAGAAGCCACTTCCGGATGATCCTGAACTATCTCGAAAACTTCCGAATAGTTCTCGAGTGTTTTTATTTGCTTTAAAGACACACTTTTGGAGAAAACCTAAATTTTTACAATTTTCTAGAGTGATGCCGGACTATTGGGCATTCCGGACTGTTGACTGTTAGATGCCGGACTAATGGACTTCTACTGTATTCTAAATAGCAAATATTTTCATGTCTCACTCACCTATACACTGAGTTCCATTTTCATCTCTCCTATAGCCTTTGGGACAGATGCACTGGTAGCTACCTCTTGTATTTTGGCAATGGCCAACTGGTCCACACAGATTGGGATTCTCCAGGCATTCATTAATATCTTTAAAAGTTTTCACAGAAGCGTTAATTTTTAATACAAAATTTAATATACAGTGTATACTTCAACAATCATTGTTTTTTTAGACATTGTAAAACTCTTATATTTAAGTATAATAAATATGAAGTATTTATTGCTCTCTCAATCAAATATTGAATAATTAATAACAGTAGACTATCAACTATTGTTTTGAAAATAAAATTATTATTTTGAGCACAACGTGGATTTTGGTAACAGGGAATTTTTTAATATCATGGGTGGGGCAAGAATGATGATTTAAATTGTTCTAATGTATCCAACTTTTGTAGTATCTGGCATAACTTTCAGCCACATTTGGCTGGACAGCAGAAGGTCTACAGTAAGAATATAATTAGCTAATACTGAATATTAACAAATTACCATCACAGCCATTGGTACGGGATTTACGGTATCCTGTGTCACATTCACATATGAAGCTACCTGGAGTATTAACACATCTGCCAGAACAATCATGTCTCATGGTAGTGCATTCATCAAGATCTGGGATAATGCAGCCAAATCACATTATTTAATGAAACAACCGTTCAATTAAAAGATGATAACTATAGGAAGCACCAATAAAAGAGCTGATTTATAGAAATAATTTCTTAACACACATGAATACTAATGTAACGAACAAAACAAATGTTTACCTCTACATGTCAGACCGTCCATATTAAGAACGTATCCAGGAGGGCAGCCACATACAAAACTACCTTCTGTATTGGAACATGTGAACTCACACGGCTTAGGGTCTTGTCTACATTCATTTATATCTGAGAACAAAAGAGGCCAAAATCATAATCTCAGCTGTACATGCATTTCAACATGCAAGAGGCTGTTCACAACAGGGGCTGATACAACAGTAGCGCACTTACCAACACATCTCTTTCCTGATACATCTGTTTTATAGCCTTTGTCACAGACACATCTGTAGGAGCCCAGCGTGTTAAGACATCTTCCATTTTTACAGGCTCCAGGCATACTGGCACACTCATCAATATCTGTAACATAAACATTAATATCTGTAATATAAACATTAATATCTGTAATATAAACATCAATATCTGTAATATAAACATCAATATCTGTAATATAAACATCAATATCTGTAATATAAACATTAATATCTGTAACATAAACATTAATATCTGTAATATAAACATTATTATCTGTAACATAAACATTAATATCTGTAATATAAACATTAATATATGTAGCATAAATATTAATATCTGTAATATAAACATTAATATCAATATCTGTAATATAAACATCAATATCTGTAATATAAACATCAATATCTGTAATATAAACATTAATATCTGTAACATAAATATTAATATCTGTAATATAAACATTAATATCAATATCTGTAATATAAACATCAATATCTGTAATATAAACGTTTTCCCTATAGGTTAACTCATTTTTGGATATAACTTTTTTTCCATGTTGAATGGTTTCAGCAATGTGACTTGTGTGATTATAATGTACGACTAGTATGATTATAAAGCATGACGTGTTATTATAATGTATGACTAGTATGATTATAAAGCATGACGTGTTATTAAAATGTATGACTAGTATGATTATAAAGCATGATGTGTTATTAAAATGTACCACTAGTATGATTATAAAGCATGATGTGTTATTAAAATGTACGACAAGTATGGTTATAAAGCATGACGTGTTATTAAAATGTACGACTAGTATGATTATAAAGCATGTGTTATTGAAATGTACGACTAGTATGATTATAAAGCATGCTGTGTTATTAAAATGTACGACTAGTATGATTATAAAGCATGACGTGTTATTAAAATGTATGACTAGTATGATTATAAAGCATGATGTGTTATTAAAATGTACCACTAGTATGATTATAAAGCATGATGTGTTATTAAAATGTACGACTAGTATGGTTATAAAGCATGACGTGTTATTAAAATGTACGACTAGTACGATTATAAAGCATGTGTTATTAAAATGTACGACTAGTATGATTATAAAGCATGCTGTGTTATTAAAATGTACGACTAGTATGATTATAAAGCATGACGTGTTATTAAAATGTATGACTAGTATGATTATAAAGCATGATGTGTTATTAAAATGTACGACTAGTATGATTATAAAGCATGATGTGTTATTAAAATGTACGACTAGTATGATTATAAAGCATGATGTGTTATTAAAATGTACGACTAGTATGATTATAAAGCATGATGTGTTAATAAAATGTATGACTAGTATGATTATAAAGCATGATGTGTTATTAAAATGTATGACTTCTATGATTATGAATATATGGTGTGGGATTATAATCAGTACTGGATTAACCTGTAAGCAATATAAGCACATGTTTAGGGAAGATTTTCTTGAATATATATCCTTCAATTATTAAAACTAATTACATTTTAAAAATATTTTTGTTTCAAATGTAATTAAATGAACAATTTTTGTTTATAAAATGTTATATCTTTAGTCACCATGTTTATTTTACATAATAGAGTACAATGTGCTTGCAGATTGTATGCTGGGATAATTCTAAAGAAGTGTAGACCTTTATAAACCGCCACAAAATTTATTCATACTGATCCCTTCCTAATGACATTACCTTTTATACATTTGTTTAATCAATAGGTAACTAAGCTTTCAATTTCTCATACATATACATATAAATATTTAATATAGATATAGATATTAAAAATCCCCCCCCTCTTCCAGGGTACATCTATAGAACCAGGTAGGCTGTATGACTCATGTTCATTAAATGTATTTAGCAAAATATGGAGAAGCCATAACCCAATACTAAAGCCATAGCCTAATACTATTGCCATAACCCAATACTATAGCCATATCCTAATACTATAGCCATAGCCTAATACTATAGCCATATCCTAATACAATAGCCATATCCTAATACTATAGCCATATCCTAATACTATAGCCATAGCCCAATACTATAGCCATAGCCCAATACTACAGCCATAGCCAAATACTATAGCCATAGCCCAATACTATAGCCATAGCCTAATACTATAGCCATAGCCCAATACTATAGCCATAGGCCAATACTATAGCCATAACCCAATACTATAGCCATAGCCCAATACTATAGCCATAGCCTAATACTATAGCCATAGCCTAATACTATAGCCATAGCCTAATACTATAGCCATAGCCTAATACTATAGCCATAGCCCAAGTTTCAATAACAAGAATGTAAAGAAGGGCTCAAATTAACTCACACCCCTGTAGCTATTTTTTTCTTCATGCAATTGACCTATTTCTAACACTATGCATCCTGTTAGCACACCAGAGTTATAAGACAGGTAATAAATATGAGACGCTTTCAAGCTAAAATTTATGATAATATTAACTTCTTGCATACAAAAGATTTTTTTTTTTAAGATGGCTTGCTACTATATGAAAGTTCAAAGCAATTTGAAAAAAAAAATACATACATAAGATGAAAAAAATCAAAGAAAACAATGTGATTACCTTTACCATCAGGTGTTAATCCTGGACCTTGGGGACAAAGCCTGTTAAAAGCAGCTGTTGAATAAAAAACAGAAACAATTTAAATACATAAAAAAAAAATATCAAGTACCTTATTTGGATTGTAAAATAAATCCATGAAACAGTTGATGTAAATATGCAAAAATGTAATATTAAAATTAAGAAAAGTTTTTATGTAATTTTTGACAAATTTTGCTCAGCATGACTGTCGACTGATAAACTAATTAATTCATTTCCAAATAGATAAATATTTCAAGAAAATTAAGCAATCATTTATGTTTGAAACTGACTTAATCAAATATGATGCCTTAAAAATGTCTTGATGATTCAAAAAACTCTCTGAATGGGTGAAAAATTTACATTTTAAATTTGAAATATGATTTATGACCGATTTTTATTAAATGTCAGTTTTAAGTTGTCGTTTATAATATATTTTTGTACTGTAGATACTTGTTTGTTTGTGACAATATTTTTATATTATGTATAACAATCTGCTAATTCTTGACAACAATGGTATAGGTATTAAAGATGCACCTGTGTTCACTGCAGGACATCTCTCACATCCCCTTCCCCATGCTGCTGACAAAGAACAACAACACTCAGTTTTAGTCAAACGTGCCAGATCAGAGGTTCGCACACATCGACCACCTTGCAACTCAAGGAAACAGTAGTCTTCACGTCTATCTGTTTATTGCAAATTAATTTTTAGGTTGAACCAACATTTTTCCTCCTACATTAAAATTTTGAACACAGCTAATAACAGACATTATAATTCTTTTCAAATCTTTAATATATTTTTAATTTTAAGAGTGAGATTGAAAAAAAAATGTGCATAATTTTTTTTGTGTTATATCACCATTTCTTTGGTAAAAAGTATGTAAAAGGTTAAAACAAAAATTACAAACCATTAAATTAACAGTAACCTATACATTGAATACATACAGAGTGAATTAAATTCAGATGGATATAATAATATGTTTACCATAACAAGCTTTGCCATCATCGGTTGGTTGAAAACCTGGATTGCAGTCGCACCTGTAGCCTCCATGAGTGTTGAAGCACCTTCCATTCTCACAGATACCAGGTTTTCGACATTCATCTATATCTAGAGTTTAAATTATTACCGGATTTCATAAATTATAGTTAGTCACCTTGTTGGATGTTTGCAGAGATATCATCTTAACACTAATTTTTAAACAGATTTAGACTGAAGCTAATCATTCCATTTTCTGCTTATGTATTGATGCAAACATACCTCTGCATTCCTCTGGACCTATTTGAGTAAATCCTTCAGGACAGACACACAAAAATGATCCTACTGTGTTTTTACAAGAATGTTTACACTTGTTTACAGGAGTTGCACACTCGTCCACATCTGAAATAGTTTGAGATTAAACTATATGCTGATCATATAGCAGGCATGAAAAATAGTAAACATCTAAATTTGATATGAAATATAATATTAAATACATGTATATTAGGGTGCATCACCAAAAATTTTTTTTTAATAATTGATCTGTCTGCTATTTAAATTTGTTCCATTGATCAAAAAAAGCATTGTGTAAAAAATAAAAAATATTTGACAATATTTAGAGGTCCCCCGGACTTCAACAAAGTTTGCATAATTAAGCGAAAACTAGATAAAACCATCCTTCTTGTAAAGTCTTACAGACTTACATACAAAAAGTGAAGCGCTATATAAATTGTTTTTTAGTCTTTGGTTTTATAATGCTTGGTAGCTATGATTGATTTTGATAAGTAGTTGTGCTAGAAATAAAATTTAAAATTCATATTTTATTAGCAAAAACAACACTTTTCCTTACCGCATATTGATGACCAAGGCAAGCATTTTAATTTCTTTATTTATATTATTTTAATTTCTGATACACAGGACCTATAACATCAGAACATGGAAATGATATGAAAAACAACAATAAAATGTTTACACCTTCTAAGGTAATGCTGGCTGACCCTGGTATCACTTCAACAGTTGCATATCCAGTTATTACTGCGTCTCCTGCCTCGCGAACAAAGAAACCACAAACTCTTCTGAAAACTGAATTGTTTGGCATTGGCCCTGCAATCTGTGTTGATGATGCTATAATTACTGGAATTCTTCGACTACCAATTTGTTTACAAGTTTTAAGGTGCATGATGTATCACTGCAATGTAGCAGCACACAGTGAGCGTCCAGGTTCTCTTGGTGCACCTTCTCGATTTACAACTGCCAAAATTGTGCTGAATCAAGTTACTGCTTTCTACGAAAAAGCAAACATTCCAATGGTGACAGAGAGGAGAGCATGTGAGAAGATTGTTCAGCTTCTTGATGAATACAATAAATTTCGTTCAATTGATAAAAGTCGCCGAAACACACCAGCCACCAAACGTAAACTGGAACAAATGAAATCTATGTTGGCAACAACTTTTCAACTGTGGCCACCAAATGTCGAGACTTTTATCAAGAATGCAGAAGATCTAGCATTCTTGAGGTCTATGAAAGGAGACAGGTCTTCCAGCTTTGGATCATTTGACAAAACACTTGCAAAAAAAGTCGCTTGACGCCATTCACGAGATGTCGCAACATTGGAACGTCAGAAACGCGCAAGAGAAGAAAATGCAGCATGTTCAACGATATTAGTGCCTTCCAGCGAGGGTAGCAGTGACAAACCCGATGATTCTACTTCTAAATCTGAAGATAATATGGAGTTTGTTGATAACTGTTTGGATGATATAATGCCATTGCAAAAGCGAAGAAAGCCAACAGGAGCTTTGGTATTTGTACCTCCAGATGTTTTAAGCCGACCATATCTTGTGTCACTAGCGACAAGATTAAAGATTACACCAACACAGCAGGCAGCTTTCACACAGTGAGTCTGGGGGTGATGTATCAATGGTGGCTTCTTCCTATTCCACTGCAGATCGTTCACGTCGCAAAGTTGTAAGTGAGATATCTACAAAGATCCACGACTCCTGGGAACCACCCAAACTCTGCACTCTCCACTGGGATGGCAAACTGACACCTTCTCTAAAAAATCATCGTGTCACTGAAGAACGCATATCAGTTGTTGTCTGTGATGCAAAGCAATTGAAACTTCTAGGAGTGCCAAATTATGCCAAGGCAACAAAGAAACCCGTTGGTAAAATAATTGCAGAAATAACCATGAAGCTAATGACAGAGTGGCATTGTAATGATTGTATCGTTAATATGACATTCGACACAACAAGATCAAACACTGGTCATCAGACTGCTGCCTGCATTGCCAACTCTGATTTGAAAAATATTTTACACAAGTTATTATTAATGATATTAGAACAAATTAGAAACATGGACAGCTCAAAAACAAACAATCAATTTTTTCCTCTATTGTGGTGATGCACCCTAATGCAAAAAAGGCAAAAAAAGTAACAAAATCAAAACAGAAACAGTGATGAATCAAAACAGTTGAATTGAAATTAATAAAAAATTGTTTCACATGAGCTATTTTAAAAAAAATTCAAAATAGTATGATCATCAGCACCTCTTAGGAAGAATGTAATGAAATGTTTACTGTCTATTGAACTAAGTCTCCAAAAATGTTAAATAAACAAAGAGGCTTCTATTCGTATTTAATAATGATTGCATATTTTTAAGTAAATTTCAGGGTTAAATTCCCATATTTTCTGGAGTTTTCTTTTCCTGAAGAATCTAAGAATTTCCATTATGGGCCTAGAATTGGTGGTTCATTTTTCCAGCACTGCTTTTTTTCTCTAGTATGAATGGGAATTTCTGTACTATTACTAATGTTTCGGACAAACACCTAGTAAGCAGGTTAGGAGTTTTATGTATATATGATAACTATCAAATACTATTTATTATTACTGTTGACCTTCACAATGCAGATCATCTGCAGCAACATTAAATCCCATGGGACACACACAACGGAAAGAACCAGGGATATTAGCACATCGAAAAGCACACTGATTTAATATTGTTGAACATTCATCAATGTCTGAGGAAATAAATTCATACAAGTTTATTCAAAGCATAAAAGCAATCAGAAATATCATGGGTATATTTATTTACATGTGTTTGAATCCTAAAAAAAATTGACGACTGAACCTACCAACACATCTTTCATTTGGCCCAGCTTCAAATCCAGAATTACAAGAGCATTCAAAACTGCCAATGGAATTATGGCAGGTTCCATTACCACAGATACCTTTCTCTTGACATTCATCTTTGTCTTAACACAAATAAGAACAAATACAAATTAGCGTTAAAACAGTAAAAGAAAAGATTGTGGATAATATTACATGAAGCTAAAAAAAAATAACCAGAACATACCTATACAGTTTCTTCCACTGGCATCCAAAATGAAACCATCCCTGCATTGACATCGGAAAGATCCGTCTGTGTTAATGCAAGCTCCATTGATACAAATGCCAGGTTGAACTTTACATTCATTTATATCTGATGAAAGTGACAAAAAAAATAACAACTCCTCATTTCTCAATGGAGTCAAAGATAGAATAATACTGAAATGCTTGTTCACAACAAAAAAGGTTGATACATAGACAAGAACATGTTTACAATGTAATTACTTTGTAACACAGCAATTAGGACAATTTACAACAGTAAATAAATTCCTAACCTGTTACAGTTCCATTTTCATTAATCTCAAATCCATATCCATTAGGGCACAAAATTTTGAAGTCATCTGAGAGAAAAAAAACAATGACACATCATTAATTTTGTGGTAGATTTAAATAATGTCCATAAAAAAAAAAGTTATTTTGTTCAGATAATAAATATTCCATTTGTGCAGTACATTCATAGCTTGATGATAAACACACAATGTGTACATCATGTACATAGCTTCATAAAATAATATTCTTGTTAACTTTTTTTCTTTAGTGTAATCGAAGTTTAGAAAAGAAACTCATGATTAGGTCTTTTTCTCTTATAAAAAAATGATTTCAGTCAAAAATCTTTCAATACAGCGGAATGATCTTATATCACAAGATTAATGCCTTTTAAAACCTTTTTTTTTTGTACATGTACAACTATTTTTACTGAACAACAGCCACAAAAAAACATCACAAAATACAATAAAATCCTGAAATATCAGCAGACGCTTACCTTCTCCAGGATATGGACACAAGTTGCACTGGCCTGACAGTCCCCAAGCAGAAGCTTCAGAACAGCAACATTCTGCTCGGGTTGAAGTGCCTGCTCTAGGTGCAAGGCATGAACCATATTCATATCCATCATAACAGTTTCCAGGTCTGTGATCTGCCAATAGTCAGGCATGTTACATATTATTATAAGAAATGATATTATATGTCTGCTAGATACATTTCATGACAAAAATATTGTCTTTCTTTTACCAAAGCAAGCCATTCCATCCTTGGTAGCAACAAGTCCAGGAGGACAAATACATCGGAACCCTCCATCTGTGTTCTCACACCTTCCTCCATAACAAGCATTGGTTATATTCTTGCACTCATCCACATCTGTAACAAAGACGTGAATTAAAAAAAATATCCTCAATCAATGACACATGTATTTCTTTTCTACACACACACACACACATATACTGTCTATATATAATTTTTATCACCTATACAGGTTTTCCCATCCGGTGCAAGTTGATACCCTTTAGAGCAAGTACATATAAAAGAACCATCCAAATTTTGACATTTGCCCCTCGTGCACATCAAATCCATTTCTGTACACTCATTAACATCTGAAAAAATGAAATAAAATAAAGGCATACATGTGATTAATTTGATATCGTTTTGATAAAAATTGAAAAAAAAAAGTACTCAAGACTTAAACGATACATACATTTATTTACAAATAATAAAGAGAAAACCAATATTTGTAGTTAAGTGAAATGAACTTACCTCGACAATGTTGTTTGTCAGAAGTAATTGTATAGCCAACAGGGCATTGACAAGTAAATGAGCCTTGTGTATTAATGCATCTACCATTAGTGCAAATACCAATCATTGCGAAACATTCATCAATGTCTGAAGATAAAAATGTGATATACACTAAATAAATCTCTGCTATTTATCTTATGTACTTGATCAAGACTTTCAACTTACAGCTGCCCTCTCTCTGCTCCACATTTTTCTGTATATAACTATAATAAATGTGACACTGCAACTCTATTGAAAGACAATACCGACAAGTATTCCATAGACTACAACACTTTCTCAAGACCGAAGGATGGTTGTGTGGTGCAGAATGCTTGGCTGTGGACCTAAAGATTCTAGGTTTAATCTTAGGTGAGAACCTCAATATTTTTATCCGGTAATGGTGAAATCCCATAGTCCACCAAGCTTAAAATATGTACCAGACATAAGTTGGGGAAGTAAAGTTGGCTGGGCATTGGGCTAGCCACACAATCCCTCAATATAGCTAAGCAACAAATTAATTTTTCTAAGAACATTACAGCTAACAGTGTAATTAAGTAGCCTGAAATTATGTGACCTAGAAATGGTACATTGTAGGAAAGGTAATTAATGGGTTGGAAAACTATACAAGAATACATTTATACAAATAATCCTGTAGATCTCTTATAACCAAGAAATGTTTTGTAAAATCGCACTGCAACAGTAAAAGAATAAAATTATGTATAGAAAGGATTTAAATTTTCTATCGCAGCATTAAAATTTCATATGATACAGGGTTAAGATTGGGTCAATTTTTTTGTTGTTTTTTTTAATAGAAAATAATTGTGCATACAATACATACCCATGCATTCCCCATCTGTTGTAAGTGTAAATCCAGTGTTACAATGACACCTGAAACTACCTTCTGTATTGAAACAAGTTCCATTTCGACAGAGGCCTGGTCTGGACTCACATTCATCAATATCTTTAAAAGACAATTGATTCAAATTATTAGTTATGTTTCCATTATCCAACAGTTTATTTGCTTTAAAATACACACTAATATATGTCTCTAATAAAATTGATTTTCAAAAGTTCTTAGTTTTGTATACCTATGCAGTTTTCTCGGCTAGGTGATAACCTAAATCCAGAATCGCATGTGCAACTATAGCTTCCCTCTAAGTTCCTGCAACGACCATTTCTGCAAACGCCTCGTAACTCCTCACACTCATTAATGTCTAGTAAAGCAGATATTACAAAAATTAATTATTTTTGATTACTTAACTTTTATTAACTTAAATAATAAAACCGTCAAATTTATAAATTTACCCAGTCATAGACTATGTTACCTTCACATCTTCGACCATCAGGTCTTAAAGTGTAACCATCTGGACAGCTACATTTGTAGCTGCCAGGGACATTTGTGCACTGAGCATTTCCAACACAAGGATTAACATCTCGAATACATTCATTTTCATCTGTGAAAAACACAAAAAAACATTTAGTCCCATAAATATCATACCAATAAAATAAGGCATCTATACACACAAAAATAAGAACATAACAAAAAATAACATGAACCTTCACAAGTCTGTGCAGAGCTATCATAAGTAAATCCTCTTGAACATTCACACCGGAAACTGTAAGGCAAATCAATACATCTGCCATTTTTACATAAGTCAGGGTTGACATCACATTCATTTATATCTGATGGAATAACAAATAAAACTTTTTAAGTCTTCATTCATTATGGAGAAAAATGAAAAAAGTATTTTATAAGGATCAATAAATTTTCATTTTTCTTCTAAAACCTTAAATCTTTTTCTGATTCCCCATAATTTATCTACATTGTTTACCTGTTATTTTCACTGGGCCTTCCTCACAAAGTGCCTTAAATTCCTCTGAAATAAGAAACAACAACTTTTAAATTAAGTTTATATAAATTATCAGATATAAAAAATAAATGTTTTGAAATGTGCAATTCGCATGAGCATGTACTAGTATGCAATATGAAAGTACCATTCCCACCTTCACTGTAAGGTATAAATATTAAGTGGACTTTTGTTTTTCTAAATCATATAATGTGTTTTAGGAAATCGCCATTTGTTAAAAAAAAGTATCAATTTGTTTTTCGTTTCCTCTCAAAAGATAAAATCAAGATGTTTGTAATTAATCTGCCTTGCAAAATGCCTCATAGTAGAGATAAGGAGAAAAGGTGATTCTATAAACTGCCTTTAACAAATACACTAATTTTGGAAATACCAAGCACTCAGTTTGCTTCCATGTCAAATTCAGTTTTGATTAATGATAGTAGTGACCTAAATACCTAAAAAATCTGACCTTGATGGATATGACATAATCAAACTTGCATAGAGTTTCAAAATAGTAATACATGTATAAGTAGTCATGATTCATTTAGGATTCCTAATACAAATATTAGTAAAACATGATATAAGGTCTGATAGTTTACATGACAGTACATACAATAAAAAAGGGAAATTTATATTCCTGATCGAAATGATCATTTAATGTTTTAAAGTTGGTTTTCAAAAAGAACTTACTACTTCCTCTTGTTGGACAGATAGAACATGGCTCTCCCCAACCTTCACCAAATAAACAACAACACTGGAATCTGGTTTGTGGCATGGTTAATGGATTTGAGCAAATAACATCTCTATAACGACTTGTTACATTGCGAACATCTTTGTAGCAATTGCCCTTTCGCATATCTATGAAGATAATGAAATCAGATTTGGCACTAATTTTTTGTATATGGATAAAAATTAAATACAATAGTGATCAGCAACCATGTATGTTGCAGTTGTATATATAATTATTTTTACCCATGCAAGTTTCTCCATCCTCCATGAGAATATAACCATCAGGGCAAACACATTGAAAACTGCCATTTGTATTAATACATCGACCAACACCACATCTTCTTGGACCTTCCTCACATTCATTAATATCTACAAAAAAAAAATAAGCCAAATATAAAAAAAATTAATAATATATGTCAAACTTCGGTTAGTAAGTAACTTGATTTACTAATGTTTTGCCAGAAGAGGAATTTCTTTTGAAGTAAATTCTAAATGAATATAGGAGTATGGTCTTTTAGTACGAGAAGCAGGTATTTTATGATTTTTCTTAAGGGATGGTTTTTCTCTCATAATCTTGATCTCAATCAATGTGTTTCAATAGAATAGTCAACATCTGTAAAAGCTTATGTTTTACTAAGTGTTGTAACTATTGTTCTAGTAACTACACTATTGCATAGCAGAGCAGACAAAAGGCCCCTTAGAGAAAAAAAAAGTGAGAAATCCGTCACTTTAAATAAAATTAAGGTTGCTGTGTTTGAAACATCATGCAAGCAAAGTGGAGCCATGTGAGTGATGAATTTGTTTAACACAATGCTATACTGAATTTCCACGAAATTCTTGCAAAGAAGGCAAAATCCAGTGTGTCATGACAGGTTCCATGTTGAACTCACACCAAAAAATAAAAAAAAATACAGATTTCCTTGAGCAATCAAATAACATCCGTTCAGGTAGTAACAGCAAAAGATGTCCTACACAATGATTAAATGCCATAAATTCAAATAATTGCAAATTAAAAATCATTAAAAATGTATTCAGCATAATGCATAAGAGTAATTTTGGTTTTCCAATGTCTTTTACAGAAAAGCATTTACAACATAAAATAATAATCTCAAAATATTACTGAAAATTTCTTGGTGGCATTAATAATGTTATACAATGTCCACTTCAGTACATCGATATTTCATCGGTGGGGAAAAAAAAAACTAACTCACCAACACATTTTTTTCTAAGTTGATCTAGTTTATAACCCGATCTGCAGTTACAAACATAAGAACCAAATGTATTTGTGCATTCTCCTCCTTCACATAAACCACTTATCTCAACACACTCATCTATGTCTGAGGACAATTATGAAATAATATAATCATATATCAATGACATTAAACTCTAATCCAAAAAGTCATCAGCTAGATTACTTTTAATTAATCAGCAAATAATGAATAAAAAATTTTAACCCAACAAAACATGTACAGCTTATTTCAATATATTTTCACCAACAGATTAAGTCAAGTGAAAAAAGAATATCAAGCAACAAATAATATTTACCACTAACCTTCTAATACAAGAGTATTTATATTGGGCTTAAAGCCTGGTCCACCAGGACAGAGACTAATAGCTTCAGCTAAATATGGATTGGAAATTAGATAAACATGTGAAATCTCATTTAATAGTCTGAATGTTATTTATAAAATTTCCAAAGTTAGGAAACCTTGTTAAAATGCATGAATATTTTTTTTTTTTTTAATTTTCTAAGTGAGGCCAACATTAAACTTATGATGAAGCCAATGAAACTATACCTGTTCCATTTCTTGGGCAAGGCTCACAGATACCTAAATTTTCACCCCAACCTTTGCCTACAGTGCAGCAACAAGTGGCCCTTGAGATTTCTTCACCTATTTTATCATTACAGATCCTGGATTGACCGGAGGTAAAAGATGGGACATCCATATAGCAAAATCCTAGTCTTTTGTCTGAAAAATAATTTTCATACAGTTCAAACAAAAATAGGCAGATGTTTGTCTATCAAAAGTTTTTATATATACGTAGTATCTCACTTAGTTAAATATTACCAATACATCCTGTTCCAGTTGGATTGCTTTCAAAATTGGGTGGGCATTGACAAACATAGCTGCCTTGCTGATTGACGCAGGTACCATACTGGCAGTTATCAGGATTTTCACATTCATTAATGTCTATTAATTTATGGGAAGAAATACAATGAGATCTGTGACAATTCGAGTAAATTTTTAAAAATTACATACTTTATATATTGAGTTATCAACAAGTGATCTAGTTATATTTAGAATGTATTTTTGAAAGTATAAAAATGTCTCTAAATACAGTGTAATTAGATAATGCTTAGATTTTTTTTTTTTACAGACATTAACTTTCATCTACCTGTACAGTTTCCACCAGTAGCATCCTGCTTGAATCCAAGATTACAGTTACATCTAAAATTTCCAAACACATTTTCACACTTTCCGTTGACACATAAATTGCGGAACATTGAACATTCATCAATGTCTGGAAAAAGCATTTTTTAAATATTTTCCTCCTTTCTACTTTTAGTTTTAAATTTTACTAATTCTTTATTAAATATTATAAAAAATATTATTTTATTTCACATATTTACCTTTACATTGCTTCTCATCCTCTGTTGGTGCAAAGCCCATTTCACATTCGCATCTAAATCCACCAGCATAATTCAAACACTGCCCATTTTCACAAAGTCCAGGGTCCACCATACATTCATCAACATCTGCATGGTGATAAAAACTTTGATTCTTTAACTAGACATAATACTTCAAAACTTCATTTTTTTTGGTCATATTTCATCAATTTATTACATTCAATAATATCACCCAAATGAGAGAAAGTAGCATACTTTTTAGGTCATAAGAGTCACTACAAAACACAAATCTTAAAACAAATATATATCCTTATATGTGTATAGTGTTTTCTTAACTGTTCTTAAGGATTTTTTTCTGTCTGTTAATTTTAAAATAACTTGCAGGTCATTTAAAAAATATAAAATTAATTTATAGCTCAAATTTTCAATTCAGTGACCAGTTTTGTCCCCTTCAGTAAGAGAAAAAACAGGTACATGTACATGTATTAGAGTATGTAAAGATTTATTTAAACTAGAGCTCTATTTTCTTCTTTTTCCTTCTCCCAAAACAATATTGTTGCTTTAAATAATTTGTAAGTACCTGTTAAAAAAATCTTCAAACTTTCTTTGGTTAAATCTTTTTTCTTAAAAAAATATTGGCAGGACAGAAATAATAATTTTCCTGGCAATTTACGTGTAACATTTTTTTTTACCCTTAGCCTCTGATGTAATAAACAGCTAAAACATTAAAACAAAAATTGAAAAGAAGTAACTAAAGGTTTGGCAGCTTAAATAACTTAACACATATGTGTATCGGAATGTTATTCTGGCTGATAAATATTACTTTCACATGGTACAGATTTAAATATGTTGGATAAATAGTTTTGAAGTTTATTTCTCACAAAATATTCATTCGGTAAGAGAGAATACGATATTACCTTGACAGTGGAATCCATCACCACTAAAACCATCATCACAGATACATCTGAAGCTTCCAGGTAAGTTAATACATGCAGCCTCTCTGTGACATCCTCCGTTGTCACGGACACATTCATTAATATCTTAAGAAGAGACAGATATAAGCATCAAATAGTTCAGAATGATTCAAATAATGATAATAATAATAATAATAAAAAAAAAAAAGAAACAGCATCTGTGGTATAAAGAATCAAACCTCGACAAGTAAATCCATCTCCAGTATATCCTGATTTACAATCACACTTAAAAGAGCCCTGGGTGTTGATACACACAGCATTGGGGTCACAACCAGAGGATCCAGACTCACATTCATTGTCATCTAAATACAAACAAATAAAAGGGATTTGAAAAAATATTTTCAAAATAATTATGACAACAACAAAATAACCTTCAGCAAAGAAAAAGGAAGGAAAAGATTAAAAAAAGACAAAAAACAATGCTATGAGCAGTACCTAAAATAAGAAAATCATTAATTAGCTCCCCAAAAATGCAAAATATTTTGAGGCATAAGCTCAAAATACTGATGCTCAACATTGACGATGAGAAAGTAAAATGATAAACAATCAAAGTGACATAAAATTAATTGAATACTTCAACTTTTATACTTCTTTTCTTGAAATAGATCAATCCGAATAGAGTTCTCTAGTAGATGTTTAGTTAAACACCTTTAGTTAAATAAACAATGTATATGTCAGACAGTGAAAGTAGATATATAGACATAGATAGATAGATAGACATATTGTTTAGATAGACAGATAGATTGAGTGATGGATTGATAGATAGATAAATAGATAGACAAAGGAATGGTACGGACAATGAAAATAGGTCAGGACTGATGATTAATAGCAGCAGCGTGTAGAGTTAGATGTTACGTAATTGGACAGGTGGGAAGACAAAGGCGGGGCAAAAGGTACAGTGTTGGTCAGTTGTAGGGACATGGATGTATACAGGTCACAAAAGAAAGAGAAGTTTTGTTACGTTTAACCCTTTCCGCCGCGACATATTGCATATCTTATTCCCGGCAACTGGGTGCATTACACCCGTTCACTTTTTATAGAGATAAAAAGCTGTTTATGATGAAAATAATAGGTTTTTTTTAGTCATCAACCTTGGTAAGAAACATACATTGTGTCAGGGCTGCAAAACTAGGGGATAGAGTGGAGTTTGGGGTCATGTTTAGGTCAGGCAGCCTGATGTGACAATTTAGACCTAATGATAGTCCTAATGACATAGATGTTCACTGCGAAGCTAAAAGGTGGCCCTTGGTTTTTCAATATGGTCAACATGGAATCAATGGCAGCTAAAATGGTACCTCATTATTCAAAACTAAATATTCAACCAACTCACTGTCTCATTGAGACTGTAGACTCAACTCATGCAGAGAGTGAGAGAACCATTGGTGTCTTTCATACTTCACTCAAATGGCTGAAAAGATGCGTAATGTGAAGCAAATATCCATCAAATCTTAATGCAGTAAGTGTAGTAGACATATTATCCAAGAAAATTGTTCTTTGACATCAAACTGCATGCTGAAATGCAAAGCCTGCTGTGCTGCAGTTCTCCTGTGCATACTACATGTAACTATTCTACTTTGAAATAATAACAATTCTACTTTTTGGTAACTATTCTACTTTTAAGTGTAGAATGTCAGGTTGAATACATTTTAATATTTTTGATATCCCAATGCCTTCAGGTTATTTATGTATTGTTAAAAGTTTCACTCTTATTTTATGTATGACACAAAAGAGTTTTTAATGAACAAAAAATGTTTCAAAGTTAGTTTAGTCGCAGTTTTTCTATTTAAAAAAGTTTACGGGTGTGTTACACCCAGTTGCCAGGGACAGTAGAAAAAATATTCAACCCCTCACAAAAAAGTTACTATGGCATGTTTTAAAAATTTGAATCCTTCAATGTGTTCATTTCAACCATGTTATAGATGGTTAAGAAAATTGTTAAAATATTCAAAAGGAGACATGAGATATTAACAATAATAGGTGGTCTCTGGGTGTGTTCCACCCAGTTGAGGCGGAAAGGGTTAAGGAAGGGAGTTAATGAGGAAGAAATGACTTTAGAAAAGAAGTGTGTGATTCTTTTCCAGGAGTTGATAATTTGTAATGTATTTGTGAAGCTGTTAATCTATAGTGGTGATTTAACTTGTCAACAAATTAGAGTAAATAAAGTGATAGTCATTATTCATATTCAAATCAATTGACTTGTCGCATTTATTGGATATAATTGTGAGACACATAGTGTGTTGTGAAAGAGTTAAAAATAAAAGAAAGTAATTAAATAAGAAAATAAAAAAGACCAATCGAGCCATCCCTGACAGTATACATGCATGTATTTACCTGTACAACCTGTAGCTCTGATCTGTGTTTTCACAGAGTAACCAATATCACATTTACACACATATGAACCATGAGTATTTTGACAGATACCATTCAAGCAGAGATTCTTGTTTGCTAGGCACTCATCTGTGTCTGATCAAAATAATTAATACAAATAACATTAATTTGGTTCCAAATTATTAAGAATTAAAAAAAAATTAATAGATAAAGCTACATTAAATTAATAATGAATATTAACTACAAATCATATTAATTGAAAAGGTTCTAAACTTTCAAGAGTACATATAGCTAATATTACTTTGGGCCAAGTTGAAACATCAGTAACAAGGCATCATTAATTATGATCCAACTTACCAAGACATCTCTTCTGGTCAAGAGAAGGAGTCAACCCTCCAGAACATAAACATCTGTATGAGCCAGGTAAATTCTCACATCTGCCACCATCACAGATGTTTGGCTGTTCTTTGCATTCATCAACATCTGATATAAATGTTTTAAAAGTTGAATGACCTGTCATAAAATTTAATTAGTACAAAATTAAAAAAAAAAAAAAAAACAACACTTGAATAAAATTGGTAAAACATACCAACACAAGTTCTTCCATCAGTAAGAAGCAGGTATCCTGTACCACAAGAGCAAGTAAAACTACCTGGCATGTTTACACACACAGCTTGGCAGCCACCATTGTCATGCTCACATTCATTGTTATCTGTTATATATTAAACACACTTCATAGTTTTTAAATCCTCTATTGAGAATAGTTTTTAGAAAATCATAATAAAATTGACAGTACAAATTTCTCAGGTTTAGTTTTTGAGATGTCATGTTTCAAACTTTTATTTACATTTCGGTTTCATACATTTCCGATTTACATAATACATAAAATGAAACAGGTAAATAATGAGATCCTTACCAATGCACATTGATTTTAATTCATTGGGCATGTAACCTTGATTACAAATACACTGGTAGCCCCCCATAAAGTTTTCACAATGCCCATTAGAGCAGATGCTGCTACTTGAAGAACATTCATCAATATCTTGGTAGAGTATGGAAAAAGTAAGTACACACATATATATATATTGGATGTTTTTTGTGAAATTTTTTTGAAAAAATAAATGACTTAATTGTTTGTTAAATAAGAAAAAACAACGTTCTATTATTTCTGGGCAGTTAAGAGTGAAATTATTTATACCTTTGCAGACTTGACCATCTGGGGCTAGCTCATGACCATCAGGGCAAACACATTCATAACTTCCTTGAGTATTCATACAACTTCCTCCACGACACAATGACTTGCTGTCTTCACATTCTTCAATATCTGATAAAAAGGTCCAATGCAAAATGTCAAAAGTGAATCTTCTGCAAACAACATTTTTCAACTGTTTCTCTTAACTTTTTTTTCTACTGTTTATTTTGACATCATGATAAAATTAAAGGTAATAAGTAAAATAATGAAAAACAAATCCTTAACCACTTTACACAACAAATCTACAGAAAAAATCAGCTTAGTTCAGATGTGACTCACCTACGCACATTTGGTTCATCATAATGCCTTTATAACCTGGTCCACATTCACAATGAAATGACCCAGGTTCATTGACACATCTACCTGGACTACAAATGTCAACAATGGAAATTCTGCATTCATCAATGTCTGAAAAGGAACAAACACCATGACCATGGTCAACAGTTTATTTAAGAATAATTTCTTTTTGTAATTTACGTTTCTCAAATTTTGACCTCCTTAGAAGATGATTACCAGTTTAGTTACAGACAAGTATGTTTAATTCATACTAAAAAAAAAGCATCATATGACTATTTGGTACAAACCATCAAGCTAAAGATAAGTGATGTGTATGTTAAATTAGAAGTTTAACTGTTATATATTAAATAATAAAACATCTATTTAATAATTGTACAAAATTAACATGGGCCAAACTCATAGTAATTATAACAGATTACTTGATTTTATTGAAACAAAATTTTACCTGTACAATTGGTGCCAAAACTATCCTTAGCATACCCGGGGTTGCACTCACATTCAAAGCTGCCAATAGTGTTTCTACATCTACCATTGACACACAGGCCAGGAAACATGGTGCATTCATTTATGTCTAGCCACAAATTATAAAAAATAAATGATTTGAGCTTATTAAGAATTAAAATTTTCAGTCAAATTGACAATTTTGTTTTTGTATGTTCTTAGTAATGAGAATTTTGCTATCTATATAGAAGGTAAAATTTTTCTTTGTTTTAACTTAATTTTCTAACTTTATCAGGGGAATTTGATCTATTTTCTGACAAGTTGATAAGATTCATACATTATCAGATGAGCAATATGAATAAATTACCTCTATAGGGTCCAGTGGTTTCCTGATCTTTACATAATGCTGTATGATCCTCTAGAAAAAAAAATAATGGAGGCAAATATTTGATAAATAATCTGGTTTTTAAAAAAATAATTAGCCAATCATTATTAAAAAGATTATAATTTCCACAATCACTAATAAATATTATAAAAAAATTGTTAATCGTACATTAGCTTTTCATTAACACTAATTTTTATGCAAATATATTTATGTGTGAAAAAAACAAAAAATAAAATGTCATTACTAATTACATTGTAATTACTTGTTTTAAGTAATTAATTAAATCACGCACATTTTTGTAAAAAAAATATAAATATAAAACTTCATTACCAATTGTTTGTTGTAAGTATTTAATTAAATCAGATACATTTTGCTAAAAATGGAGAAAATACAAGCATATCTGGTATAAAGTTACAGCCCACTACGTCATAACTAGTCCATTTGTTAGATCAAAAATTTGTTTTTTTAGACACTAACTAAATATAAAAATAAGAATCTTAAACACTAAAGTCAAAGCTGTGGGATAAAACTAAACAACAGCCCATTTGCCGAGAAATCTAGAAAAGAAAATGGTGATAGATAGGTCATACCCTTGGTAAACCAGTTGATAATGTTATGGAACCCACTAGGCAAGAAAAAAACAGGGAGCCCAAAACAAAAAATGGAGATCAACAGAAAGTGAAATAAAAGAGGCAGGGATGTCACGGGCTCAGCTCAAGAAGAGTGCCCATAACCATGTCTGCTGGCACAATACTATCAAGACATTATGCCCTACAGGAGCTAAAAGGAAAAAGAAAAGAAAAAAATGAACTCAAATAAAGGCAAAATCAGAAAATGTTTTTTTTTAGTCAAACAATGAAATTTCTTCCCTGAAAATGTTGTTTGAATATAATTCTTCAATATCAGTCATGTCCTTGTGGTGATGATTCTTACAGCAGTTGTAATTTAATAAAAAAAAACTGACCTGTGCCAACTCTGGGGCATCCATCACATGGGTCTCCCCATGCCAGCCCTATTGAGCAACAACAATCTGTTTTGGTATATTGTCCTATGAATGGTCTAGTACACATCATTCTAGAGTAATCTTGATAGCAGCTACTTTTTCTCATATCTGTCATCATAATAAAGAAACTTGAATTACAGCAATTACATTGGGTAGTATTTGGATAAGTATTAAGACACAATTTTATGACAGTTTTAATATTTAATGTTCTTGCTGTAGACATACTATGACTATCTTCCAAGTAATTATTTTTAAATTTTTCTGACAACAGATATTTCAGTTTTTATGTTTAGGGGGATTTTTAAAAAGATGTCTATAATGCATGGTTAGTAGTAGAACATTTTATGTTCCACTAGAATCCAGAGGCCCGGTACCCAGGTAAGGTGGTGTACACGCAGAAGAAATTTATGACCTATTATCAAGTATCACAACAATGTTTCCCTGACATGTTCCCTTGTGACAATCCTGATATTTTTCTTCTAACTTGGGTTTGCAGTCCTTACCAATGGCACTGATATTGCTTACTGGGACATCCTTGCAGGAACACAAACAAAGACCAGTTATGAATTGGGAGTTATCTATCATATCATCTGGGGAAAATTCATCAATGTCACAAGACGAAGCAAAAAAAACAAAAAAAAAAAAAAAACAGAGTGTTTTTGCGACTGTGGTGGTATTGTGGTAAATGAGGATAACCAAAGACAATTAGTGGTGGTTACAGACGAAGTTGGCATACAACACTGTTCCACTCTGCTGCCCCACTCAAGCACTCTGTCACAGCCTGCCATTTCTGGCAGATGGGTAGGCACAAGACACCATCCCTATTTGTCATAGTGGCAGAAAAAAACCTTGCCTTGCTATTCTAGCCAATCAGCAGTACACACACCCTGCCTGTCTGGCCAGTCTGAGCAAGTGCTAAAACCCTTTTTTTCTGCAGATGTAGTTAGCAAACAAGAATTATGTGCTTTGACTATACTTGCTTTAGCTCTGAAATAATAAATAAATAATATATAATACCTATACAGCGCAGTTTTGTGCTATCCAGAGTAAGTTCAGGTGGGCAAGTACAAGTGAATGAGCCCTCTGTGTTTACACAATGACCTCCTCCTTTACATAAATTTGGAATGCGCTCACATTCATTAATATCTGATAAAAGACAGATTGATATGAATTAAATGAATGAATAATTGTATAATAAACTGATCAAAAGATTTATTGTTTACCATATTTCATTAAACAATCTTAAGAGCATATGGTGGAAATAAAAAATTTTTTTTCTAAAAACTATCAAATTTAATGCCGACATCTAGATTTTGGGTTTGAATTCTATTCTACTTTTCTTTTGGTCTTAGCAGGAACTTACCGACACAACTAATGCCATTCTTAAAAGTAAATCCTTTATTACAGTGAAGCTCAGCTGCAAATAATATTAAAAATCTTGTTTATTCAGACAATATTAGAATGTTGAGCCATTAAAAATCTACTTTAAAGTACAGACTCGGTATATGTTATGTAAATGATATGTAACAGAATAATTTATTTATTGTCATTTTTAAAAAAATTAAAAAAATCAAAATAAAGATACTAGGAACTAACATGGAGAAGGACAAGGCGCACAAGGACTTCCCCAAGCTTGTCCTATAGATCCACAACATTCTGACTGTGTTAACACACCAGGTAAGCTATTTTCACAGTTACCATTAATGATGTTTAACCAACAGGTAGATTGTCTGTTATCTGTAAAACATTGTTTACTTTAAGTACAATATGCAACCAAATGATCAAAAATTTCATTCTTTAATATGTATTTATATATTTAATTTCAAAACTGTAAAACAAAACTATCTACCCTAGCATTTTATTAAAAAAACATAGCTACAAGTAAATCTATTTTATAGTAAACATAGTAAATATTTCAATCTAACAATTATACATATTGTTATGTTTGAAAATCTTTGTTAATTTCAGGAAATTAATAAAACATCTGTAAGAAAATCCCTCACCTAAACAAATGCGTTCTGTTATGTCCAAAATTTTGCCGGGTCCACATTTGCATTTGAAGCTACCTTGAGTATTGATACACTCTGCTCCAACACATGGCTTTTCCAAACATTCATTCAGATCTATTTATTTACAATTTTCATACTTTATAACTCTAAACTTGTAGATAAAGCTTTTCACCATTTATAATTATTATTAATTATTTATAAATTATCTTTAATTTAAGCACTAAATCCCAAACCCTAATACTGTAGTAATAATCTTAGGTTGGGAAAATAGAAAGAATGGAAAAGAACAAAGGAACCATAAAATATATATAAGACAACACCTAATAAGAAAAGGCAGAAGAAAGAAAGTAGGAGATGGATAGATGAGGTCTAGAAAAACCTAATTAGCTAGGAGTGAGAAAGCGGAGGAAGATAAGAAAAAAAGTAAAGGAGCTATATAAATTTGTCCAAAAGCTATAGCCAATGGAAAAAGATGCACTAAAACATGAACTGACATAAAAAAAATTTTAACCTTCACACATGCGTGTTGCTACACTGAAGCGGAAACCACTTGGGCAAATGCACTGATAGCTACCAGGTGTATTTCTACACTGACCTCCGTCACAGAGCATTGGGTTGGTTTCACACTCATTGATATCTAAGATGTCAAGATGGATCAACAGTATCCGAATTAGATGATGATTGTGTGCAAATTAAAAAAAAATGCAAAGGTAGTTTATAAACACGTTTGAACTATTATAAGATTACATTCAACTAAAGATATTTTTGCCCCACTTCAGTGATGCTTTTCTATCAGTACACAGGGCTTACCATTGGAATGCTTTATTTTTTTATATAGAGCATGCCTAATTCGCCCATAATTCAAAAAAACTTTATATGAAAACATGGTTTGGAATCAGTATGAAAAAACTGAATTACAAAAAAAAATTATTTTGGTTTCAGATAAGAAATTTTTTTTAAAACGTATAATTGAACTAACCTAAACATTTTAATCCTGCTGAATCTTGCATATATCCAGGATTGCAAATACATCGATATCCCATTACAATGTTTTCACAAATTCCATTAGTACAAATATCAGGCTGTTGTAAGCATTCATTAATATCTGAAATAAAAAAGGAACCAAATCAATCATGCATAAAATTAACAACCAAGATTTGCAAAAATATAAAAACAAATATAATATATTTAAAAAAAAAAATAATTGAATAAACTCACACAATTTTTATAAATATTTTTTACCTTTTCCATCATGATCAGTTCCTTTACCAAAAGGACAAAGCCTAATAAATTCAGGTTCTTCCATCCGAGGGCAAGGTGTACAAGTCTGACCCCATGCATAGGTCTGGCCAGGACTTGATAAACTACAACAACAAGCTGACCTTGACATTATACGGAGCAATGGGTTTAAGCACTGGCCATCCTGGAAATCAGGGTAGCACAGACCAAGACGAACATCTGTTTGAAATAGTTTAAAAAGAGTGAAAAGCACTATAATTATTAAAAATGCCAAACAATAGGGTAAGAAAAATTTTCTGCCATTTATACATAAGCATTTGTTTTTATAATGTTAAAATTATATGTGTGTGGGTTTATTTTTTTAGCAAGGACTATTTTATACTAGAAGTAAATTATATGCTACTGAGTAGTTTAAATATGTTTACCTAAACATGTTCGTCCATCTGGTCCCAAAATAAATCCCTGTGGGCATTCACATCTAAAGCTACCTTGATTGTTTATGCAATTTCCATTGTTACAAATCCTTGGATGAACTTCACATTCATTGATATCTGAACAAATATTTGAAATTAATATATAGCCGACGTATTTAAACAAAAAGAAATCAAGCGTTCTGTTTAAAAAATAGTGAATGCTATAAAAGTTATTGTCAGCATACCTATACATGCCTGGTTAGTAGAATCAATCTGGAAACCAGGATTACAGATACATTTGTAGCTTCCCATCATGTTGTGACATCTGCCATTGGTGCACATTCCCGTACGCTTGCATTCATCATAATCTATGACAAAAAAATGCCAATGTAAAATTGATTGTATATTATAAATTACTTATGTAAGATAATACAGACCTGTTACACTGTAATTATATTCAGTCTTTAAAATGCTGTTATTCTTTATTTATACCAATGCAAAAGGCACCATCAGGTGACAACTGGAACCCAGGATCACATTCACAGCGAAAACTTCCCTCAGTGTTCACACACTGACCATGTTGACAAACTCTTCCATTCTCTGTGCACTCATTAATATCTGCAGTTAGAAAAGAAGCAAGACCCTTAAGGTAAAAAAAAATACTTAAAAGAAAAAAATGTATCATTTATATATTAAAGCTAAATAATGTCATGAATTATGTTTCAAAACCAAGGGTTAAAAAGCTCGTACCATAGCAGATTTGTTGGTTTGGTGACTGCCTAAAGCCTGGATTACACACACACTTGTAAGAACCATCCATGTTGATACATCTTCCATTAGAACACATCTGGGCCGTCTCACATTCATTCATGTCTTAAATATTGCATTTTTTTTTATTAATTATGAAAAATGATAATTTACAGGTTTTAAAAATTTAATGAGATTTTTGTCATATTTTTTAATTAGGCCTATTGAATGGTAATGATCTTTTCCATAATATAATTTATAGAGATTTTTAATCAGACATCTTGTAACTTTTAAAAATGCTAATCAATGATTTTTATTAAACTTATAGGGGTTACAGAAGAATTTTTTTTTAAACTGAGGGGAATGATCACATGATCATCATATTTAGAACAGTACTATTCAACAGTCTCAAAAAAATAAGACAGTAAGTACTTGTTATTAGCTAATTACAGTCTGCTTGTTAGTGCAGAGTAAATTACAGAAACAGATTATTGTTTCTGATAATATATTATGGTCAATTAATTGAAAATTGATAATGGTATTCTTAAAATTGTGTTCTGTAAGTCTATCAGAATAAATTATTCAGATTAGCCTTAGACATTAGTTTGAAATGTACATGTATATTCTAGAGCTGCTGTTCGATTAAAAAAATCGATCGAAATTAACGCATGATTAAAAATTTTAATCGCAAATTAACGCACATTTTAATCGACATAATATAATACAATTGTTTGTATTCAAACTAATATGTCATAATATCAAAGCATAACATTGGCATAATAAACAAGTCATTTTAATTTACGAAAGAGGTATAATGAATTATAACATTTATTAAGCATTAGCATATATGTCTATTGAATTAGCTAGTGAGACCAGTTTATGGACATGTATCAATCACGTCAATGATGCGAATTATTTTCTTTTTATTTAACAACAATGCCTAACCTTTTTTTTTATCTTACCTCAGTTTCCGGACTAATGACATATGTCAACCCCTCTTCCCTCCCTCCCTGTCATATTTTGCTTCACATTGCCCACACGTACGTCTGTTTACCCTACCCTCCACTTCCCATAAAAAAAAATACACACTTCATTTATATCTCAAATGTAACTTTTCTTTCATAAAATGATAGTATAGCCAGAAAGTTGTCGCTCACTTATTATTAATGCGTTTTTTTTTCTTTATTCCAACCCCCCCCCCCCCCCACTCTTTCCCCACCAAGTCACATTTTTAACACACTCTCTCTCCACTTATAGATGTACCAAAAACAAGTTGACACCGGTTCCATTGTTTCAAACTAGGAGCACGCGTCATAAAAGACAATCCTCTTGTTTTAAGGTCATACAGCTGCTATGATTTTACGTAGACGTGACGTTTACCCCACCAATACTACTACGGTCGTCGAGTTGAAGGATAAATTTACTTTTAATCTTTTTTTTTTGAAGTTTTTGTTTTGTGCCGCGATGTTACTCTTTTATTCTTTCATTCATTTACTTTCTTACTATCAACTATTATTTCAATGTTTTAGTGAACAACAAAAAAGAAAATTTTATTTTTTTATCGGTCTGTCAGTTATATTAATAAAAAAATATCTTGTAAAATGAGACTCTTTAATGTTACCGTATGGTAATTTTCAAACGTTCAAAGCTAAAATTTTGAAAGGTCGGCTTTCATTTTTCATCTTCTGTTGTTCTTTCTTTCGTGTGTCAACATTAAAGATTCTTTCTTTCGTTTCATTTTGGTTATAGCAAGGGAACAGGAGGTTCACTTGTCGAAGGGCTATATAACAAAACATCTTCATTTTATATTACAATTGGGGCTTTTGTCGACGTACCTAGGGGTGAGGGTGTGTGTAAATTGTGACAGGGTGGGGTTGGTAGTGAACGCAACTTGTAGCGTGAAAATCCGTTATTTATCGATTTGGTGAACTTTCAGCATTTTGGTCAAATTAACGCATTTAGGTATTGCGTTAAAAATTTTAATCGCAAATTTTTTTTGACGCGTTAATCGCAAATTAACGTAGTTTAATCAGCAGCCCTAGTATATTCTTTACAGGGCTATCCTGTACTGCACAAACAAAATTGTAAACATTTCATTGTGCTGTAAAGACAAATGGTATATTTAAATACAAAATAAGAAAATGTAATCAATGAGCATAATGAGTATAAAGGGGGCATAAAAACTTAATCGTATTTTAAAAAGACATTTTTTTCAAAATTTGAGTGCATAACCAGTACTGTCCAGCTACTTAATAAAAATTTACATAATCTACATTTAAAAGATCTTTATACATCTTCTGACGTCTTATAATTAGCCATATTATTCTCAGCTTATTGCTGGACTGTACTATAGCATTGCTGTTTGATAGACTTTTACTTTGATAGGAAGACAACTCATAAAATTTTAACCTTAATAATATAAGAAGCAGACCTGAAACTTTTCATATGACCTGTCAAAGTCTACTCCATTTTATACAATTAATAGCAAGTGCACTCATTACATGCTAAGTATTATGAACACATCTATAAACCAACTAGACAGTAAAATAAAGTGAATACCTACTATACTGAATGTATCAATAAATATATGTTTAAATAAATGTCATAAACTTGACACTATAATAAAGTTAAAGCTCCATAAAATGAGCATTGCAAAGTTTAAATACTTTTTAATTGGTATTGTGTAAGTATATACTTATATTAAAATTCTATAAGCTAGCTTACCAGTGCAATATGTTCCATCCTTTGAAAGAACAAATCCTGGATTACATTTGCATACATATGAACCTTTTGTGTTAGTACAACGACCATGACTACATATACCTGGTCGTAGACACTCATCAATATCTGTAAAGAAACAAAGCTTGTATTACTTTTTAGCCTCAATTAACAATGTATTGTTTTTAAGCAGACTTATTTCAATTACTTTGGCCAAAGAGAGAAACAATTTACAGATATGATCTATACTGTAGTTAATTAAGTGTAATAATAAGTTTAGATACAAGAGTCTTGGTAATTGTGATCAACTTTATTGTTAAATCAGTAACTGTTACTTAAGGGGGATAATCTGAGAAAAGAATGCTTTCAGTTAATAAAAAATGTCTGGAGACTTTAAGCTAATACTTTTTAAATCATTTTGATTTGATCAAGTAGCATTAATATCTAATTCTGTAAAAGTGGCTCCCCCTTTCAGAAAATACAAAACAACTTGGAAACAAAACAAACAAAAATTATCACATTGCCCTAGAATACAAACACATTTGGAGAGTCAAACATCCAGCAAGTTATTTCTGAGTTATTGAATTTTAGTACTTTATCTTGGCATTCAAGCTATCTTAATGCTATTTTCTTAGTTATAACAGCATCCAGTATGTTTTTTGCTTGCATTTTGGAAAATCAGACAAAAAACTCCTTCTTTCAACCGACTCAGCCTGCTTGGTGTATCTAGAACAAGCAGTTAGAAAACAGGTGTTTTTCTACAAAATGATATCTTGTTGGATGGTATGTAGAAAGGATTACATTTTAAAAACAAAATTAATTTTAGTTATGACTTATATATATATAATAAATGGAGTGAGATTTCTCCATACTTTTCCATAATATATTTCACGTCCTTATTGATCGTACTTTCCATTATAACCTCTACCCCCGAGTTTAAACTTGGCATCTAGAAAATTACAAGGTATGCCACTTTAACCACATTATACAATTAATCTCAGTCACAAATACAGAGAACAAAATCATTCTTTATAACATATTAGTCGAACAAATATCATACCAATGCAATTGCCTTGAGAGTCATTTTTGAAGCCTGGATCACATTCGCATCTGAAAGAGTCTTCTAAGCTTATGCAACGTCCATTTTCGCACAGTTTGTCCAGTGTCTTACAATAATCGAATCTTTTTTCTTGTGGGTCTGAATCACACAAACTTTTGTGTGCATCTGAAAAAAAAAAGAAAATATTTTTTTTTTATGTAACCTAGAATTATTAGCCAGTAATTTTACTGACCATTTCGTTTGATACACACTAAAACCTTTGCATTAGAAAATGAAAGAACCATTTATCTCGTGTGCGGACTAACGTAAACAATTACCGTATGATATATTTGACAGCCACGAATCGTTTTATCATTATTTTACCATTACATTTAAAATTTTGACATATAAAATATTTTGCGTAGCCGCTGGACTTACAATATTTTTTCGTATTCTATTAGATTGTACTGTTTTTATTATTTTTATAAAAAGAGTTACACAGCAAGGGCCAGATTTTTTAAAAGAAATCAACAAAAGCATTTACGACAGTGGTTCTTAGTCACAGGAATTTAAGCATCAGCATATTTAGGCCCTGTATAGTTTATTAAAATAAATTCTACTTATTATACATGCTGTATTGTAGCTCACATATCAATAAACATTGTTGAATTACCTTTAACCTGATGATAATTATCAATAGCTATCTGAAATGTGTCACATCTTTTTATGCTATAGATATTTAAACAAAAGTCTTACAGAACAAGCATAGCGGCTTGAATGATGGAGAAATTTTTGAATATTGGCAGTTGTCTTTAATCTAAATAAAATAGTCTACCTTGATAAAAAAAGCACATCAATATATATATATATATATATATATATATATATATATATATATATATATATATATATATATATATATATTACATACGTCCCGGTTTCGCCGGGACAGTCCCGGATATACAGGTTTGTCCCGGTGTCCCACCCGGTTGTTGAAATTGTCGCGGTTTAGATTTAGGGCACAGTTTCTTGGAAATAATTGAGCAAAATTATTAGGTCAGAGAATGATTAATCTGCTCTTGTGTGATCAGTAACATTTTGGTAAGTAACACAGTAATTCAAATTTACAGAAGTGAAAAATACAACAAGTAGAAAACTTTTTTGTTTTGTAAAAATATCATGTTTGTGTACCATTATGAATAAAATAACAAAGATTATCTATTCTATATTTTAAGTGTTTTTTACATGACTGTTTTCATACCCCCCCCCCCCCCGAACCGACATCCCTAAACCTAAAGTAAAAAAGACAGAACTGTCCCGGTTGGTCCGTGAAAAATTATGGCAACCCTATATATATATTTACAATTTCACATATGTAATATATAGTGCCTTTGATCATCCTCCCTTCTGCCTGCTTTAATCATTTCTGTCTATTTAATATTATACTTTATTCTTTAATACACCCATATGCGTGCTAACTGCCTTACACATTTGCAACATTATATATATATATATATATATATATATATATATATATATATATATATATATATATATATATATATTTATTTATTTATATATATAATTCCCTGTTTTAGCCTACATTCCATTGTATAACAATAACAGCTCTCAGCATTAAAAATTGCAAACACCAAAGTCAATTCTCATCCCGCGTTAAACAATGTCAGGTTAAGGGGCTACAACGCTGTATGCATTTGCTGTCCTTTCACTCGTGGTGGTTTTTATTCTATTTCTTTAAAAAAAAAAAACACCTTCTGGAAGACAAATTGTGGTTTCTCAAAGATCCGACAGAAATAAAGGAAGACAGATGTGCACTAACGTTGCCGCCAGAGGATGGATACATTTCTATGAACTCTATTTCATTATTAACCTAACACCCCCCCTACACCGCGTACGTACTTTCATAAAGGAAAATAAAATTGACGGCACAGTGTTACATGTTTCAAACTAATGAAAAATAAAGGAGAGTGAATAAATGAAAACTACAATTTATAAAAAAGTAGGCCTATTAAAAAATATACCGTAATGCTATTCCATTTTTAAGTTAAGATTGTCAAATTTATTGTCTTATTGTGTATCTGGAGTTGGGGTGGGGGGGGGGTGAGGGAGGATTTCAAGAATGGAGTTAATTGATTATGCATCTTTTCCTTGTTATCAAGATCTTGAAACAGCTCAAATGACCTAGTTAATGATTATAATAAGCAGACAGTTTTAAAAAATTTTGAAGAAGAAATTGTAATGCCTTGTTGACGTATGCTAACAAAGATAAAAGAAACCAGTTTCCTGAAGATAAAAGATCACATAACTATTGCTACCTCTGTGCCACTGCATTTCAGGAGTGTGGTTTATGTAGACAGCACAAGCCTTATAGCTAGAAGACTGCTACAATTACGTATGCAGTTTGAACAGTGGGTTAGAATGACCATAACAATGTTTAATAGCCAGATAGTGCACATATATTAATGTGTTGCATATAACAGATGATATGGATAAAGAGTTTAAATGAAGGTGAAACCAACTTATGCATGAATACATACAGTTTAAATTTTAAATGAACTATAAGTACTCTTGATATTAAGTTAATTCATGGAGACAGTCAGACAAATTGACTCATTAACATGATACTAACTTAGATTATGGCACATTTAGTTTAACTGAACAGTACAGGTGGATACCAAGTTTATTAATGATCACATACATTTGTACTCAATCATTTAAATAATGCATTTTTTCTTGTAAAAGAATAGTCTATCTGAGCTCTTTGATACAAATATAATTCTTGAATACACTCTAAGATTTTTTAGATAATGTGAAAAGATTTTTTAAAAGAAATTCTTTCTGACAGGTAGATAATGGAATAGGCAGATAATGGGAATAACCATCTTGACTTCATTAAAATACTGGCTCCGGCTATACCCCCAGGGGTTCTTATAAATTCCAAAGGTACCTTGACAACTTTAAAACAATGAACAGGCTATTAAACTACTAACATCTGCCAGAGATATATCTCAAACTTTCATCAACGTAAAGTTAAAATAAACAGCTATTTTTGACAGAAAGACAGTTTAATATACATCTTGAAACTTGATAGGAAGACAAGAGTTTTAAATATATACAGCTATAATATAAAGGAAGATAGGTTTACATGTAAAGAGATTTACTGTAAAGGAAGACATTTTAAAATAAATACAACTATACTATAGCGTAATACAGAACTTAGTGAACCTTCGAACCGTGAACAATATATCTGTGTGGGTTAAATATTATATATTATATATGATTTGTAGTGTGGGTTAACCTTCATATTTAGTCAATAATAACATTGTAGCTCACATTCAACGCTACATAACGGCTTATGTTAATGTTTATGTCCAGCATACTTTAGTACTAACATCATCGGCTGTAGATATGTCTACTGCCTTTAGTCATGTGGGTTTCGTTTCTAACACTCACAGAGAATAGTTATGTTTGACTTTGGTTATCAGCCAGTCTAATCTAGATTGGCTATGATGTGTTCGTTCTATGTTATTAACTCTCTACTTGTCAACTCTGTATTATTTACTGTTTTTATTGGCTACTGTCTATGATGTCAAATCTCTATGCTGATAACTCTGTATGTTATTAACTTTAATGCTGTTAAGTTCATATATTGACGAATTTTTATGTTGTTAAATCTATATTCTTTTAGCATCTGTGTTGTAAATTCTGTGAAAGTTAACTTCGAGGTTTTTTTTAAAGAGTTCATCAGAAACCAATGCAGTGTCAGCTCTAGTGGGGTTTAGAAACTGGGCCACATCAACTGTCATTTACGACAGATTCAATTCGGTATACGCATAAATCCCTCTCCCCCTCCCCCCATGACAAATATTGTCTCAACAACAGCTAAGTACAGCCCTTGTGTCTGCAACTATGCGTAGTAGTTTCAGAACAAAAACCCGTTATCCATTGGTTCTACACATATGAACTCTGTTTAATAATGAAAATAAAACACTTTTAGACTCTAATAAGAAATATTTGTTGAATACACCTTATGTCAACAATTCATATTAATGCTTTACGCTCACTTCGTGTACAGGAATCGTAACAGCAAATTTTCAATATAATATTGAGACCACCATAGATGGTCAGCAGATGTAACTAGCATCGGTGAGAACCCACCTTCAACCCTCTAACATCGGTATACTAAACCACTGTCCAATATAAAGAAAAATGAGATTCATAATATAATATCAAGTGCTAACATTTGAAAATAAGTACGGAAATAGCTGATAATTGTAGAATGTATTACCCCACTTATAGATTCAGATAGAACATTACCTAAATCTATTTTCGTAGTGCCAAATTGGTTTATAAATCGAGGTAAGGGAAGTAATCCTTTATGTAAATCAATGGACCGTATAATGGCTCGGCATTCTGGTAAGAAATAAATAAACAATTGGTAAAAAGAATCAATAGTACAGACCAGTGCCTCCAGCTGGACATGGCTGACATGTTTGACCACTTAAACTCCATCCTTTGCCCATGTCCACAGAACAGCAGCAATCTCGCAGGGTCATTCTCTCTTGAATACGTCCTTGACAGTTTCTTCCAGACACTCGAGTATAGCAGTAGCCTTGTTGTGAAGCTGGTGGTGGTACACAGAGGTCAATTACAATCACTGGGATACAACATCTAGTACAGTACAGACATAGCTCAGATAACAGTAACACATGAACAAAACGAAATATTGCAATGTGTTCTAAACATATGCTTTGATTTAAATGAACAGCTGCTGTATTTAAACAAAAATGATAATGAAGTAATGGCATTTCTCGGGGATGGAAAACATTCTTGTCTCAAGAAATACAATCGAACTCTTTATTATACGAATGTCTTTTTAAATCTTGATAAATTTACTCACCGATACATTTAGACTTATCAGCTGAAGGCTCGTAGCCAGTATTGCAGCGGCAGAAATAGCTTCCTTCTGTGTTGATACATTGTCCATTAGTGCATATACCAGGAGTTATCTCGCATTCATTGATATCTATGATATTCAGTGAAAGAGAACACAATTGTTGGACATTGATTCATTTGTGTGTGTGTATGTGCCAGCACAAACATTTGACACTGACACTTTTATCAAACAAAGAAGTTAGTTACACAGCGGAATAAAATTTAGCTCATGAATACTAAACATTCTTGGAATTGTATGTAACACTTAGTGCACATTGGATACTAAACATTCTTGGAATTCTATGTAACATTTAGTGCACATTGGATACTAAACATTCTTGGAATTGTATGTAACATTTACTTGTGCCATGAACATCTTTACAAATCGATCCACACCAGGGATGTGATAGCTTATATTAATAGTGTTAAAAAAAAGCCTGAAACTACTAAACTGTTCTAAACAGAAGCTAGGCACTTCGGTGTACACAATTTATTAAAAAAATTATTAATTGGTTGTACATGATAACATTTACAGTTTCACTTAGGGGACGGATGGTCGTGCGGTAAAGCGATCTCAGGTGAGGACCATTTTATATTTCAGGTCATGGCTTAAGTCCTCGCTATGTCTTCCGTAGTGCCACCATGGCCATTGCACTATCGACAATGGTGGGATGCAAAACCGTCCCATTAGTGGTTTTATAGGATCTAAGAAATTTCATCTCATCCTTACAGTGTCTTCACACACACACACAGTTTCACATAAAAATATAATTTTATAGTTTATTTTACTTGTTTGTTTTTTTTTAAATCTGAAAATGACATTGACGAAACCTCGTAACGTCCTCGTAGACCAGCAAGTACCTGACCTAATGTATGTATGATGCCCCCTACCCACCCCTTTATGATTATAAACCATCTATATTTCATTACGAATAGTCCTTAAGTATCTGCTGTAAATGGCCCCATATTGTTGTAAATGAGGCTCTGTTCTGCCTCATATTTGTGTTAAGAATGTTGCATGAGTCAATAATGTAATTAATCACCAATTTAGCTAAATATGCGGTTTTTTAAACAGATAAAAAGGACACTCAAAAAAAAAAAAAAAAAAAAACAGAAAGGTGAAGAAAAAAATATCGCTTCTATTAAATAATTTGCATTTTTTTTTAAAATTTCATCATAAGCTAGATCTCAACTTGAATAAATACAATTTTTTAATATAAAACTTAAATCCTCAAGGAAAAAAAAACAAGTAAAAATATGTCTGCATTGTTATTAATTGAATTAGCTGGTTTGCTAAACGAGGATTGTAATAGTAGTGAATTTGTTAGGTTCGGTAATAGGATTCAAGTACAATAAACGTAAATCTGAGATAATGTATAGATAAACAGTTAATGTAGGGAAAAAACAAACATTCAACATCATAATTATTAAAGTAGAGATTATAGCGTTAACATATTTAGCAGAGACTATCAGGGCAATGGTATAAATCAAACGAGACAAAGATTACTTCAAATGAAATACACCAACGATCCCTTTGAATGTTCTGAAGGCCGTGGTGCTGTACAATATATTGGCTGTGCACCACTTTGGAAGGAAATGAACATTGTTGTGCTCTAGATCAGTGGTTTCCCAACACCCCCCCCCCCCGGTCCGAGGACCGCTACCGGTTCACGGAACGAATGTTAAAGGGCCGCCCAAGAAATGTTAAATTAGTTCTTTTTTATGTATCTCGTGATTGTGCGACTTTCCATGGACGAGAAATAACGAACGCCCCCACCCACTTTTCCAGTGGGCCGCGGCGAAATTATCAAACGCTGACCGGTCCAAGGCGAGAAAAAGGTTGGGGGACCACCGCTCTAGATAACGATACATTACATAGGGCTACTAAACTAAATGTTTGTGCGCTCTGTGGAAATGTATGTGCTCGGAGTCCAAAGAAATGCGTGCACGCACGGACGTACAGACTAGACGGAACACTGGATGGTATGTAATATATGGGAACTTAATAATGTGGGCCTTTTTGGAGAGGAAGGTGTGTGTGGGGGGGGGTGTACAGAAATATCTCGCGAAATCGGTTTTAAACAATATATGTGATTTGA
The DNA here is from genome assembly GCA_021962125.1 of Bulinus truncatus. Taxonomy (NCBI): domain Eukaryota; kingdom Metazoa; phylum Mollusca; class Gastropoda; family Planorbidae; genus Bulinus; species Bulinus truncatus. The sequence continues at coordinate 3,852,639 of JAGDYQ010000013.1, read as the reverse complement.
ATAAAAAGAGAATGAGCTATCTGTAAATCCTCTCTTTGTTTTGATCCTTATATCGTGTGTGCTCGTCAAGATGCAACAAACCGGTCCAAACTGTCCTAGTAAATGGCCTAAATTTTGGAAAATTGGCTCCGTTTTTTTTAAATATCTCAACATTTATTGAAACCCTTTTATAGGCACTGATGTCTCCCACATTCTCGCAGGAAAAAAAATAGGAATTAATTTTTTTCAGACCAAAAAAAAAACAATAACTCAGAAATTTGTGTACGAAAAAAAATATTTCAAGCCACAGGTACTGTAAATCATTTACTTCAATGATAATAACGATGAAGTTGCTCTATATGGTGATCTAGAAGGTATATATATTCGAAAAAATGAATTTTCACTGTATTCAGCTAATAAAATTAAAATCTCACTGTCATTTTATTAACTCTTGAATTTGATTAAACACGAAGTTCAAATCTATTTTTTTTAGAACCGCTGACGTATTTTTCTATAACTAATCTCTTCCTGTGCACCAACTTCCGCGAACGTACGTTGTGTTTTATTTTCTCTTCTTCAAATCTTGAAATGCAGTTATGCAGCTAATGTATGCCTATTTACTCCAGAAAGAACGTGTTTGAAACTCTGTCTGGATCGTGTTACCGCCTTGTGGTAAATAGATGGAATGTTACATGCTCGTTTGTTATCTGATCCTATGTCAAAGATTGGGGCGTTAATTGGTTCAAGCTTTTTTTTAATTTCAAAACTTTTACGGTCATTAGACGCTCTCAGTGGCACCACGCCCACACAATTATGTGGTATTTTAGACGGGAAGTTTAATGTGGGTGTGACTGTTGTCTAGAAATGTTTTTTTTTTCTCGACTTCTGCACATTTTCTTTTTTTTTTTTTATTCAAAACCGCATTTTGTATGTGCGTGTGCTGAAACTTTGATAAAGCCGACAACTTCACTGGGTAGTAAATAAGTAACACTATCTCTGCTTCCAGCAATTACTCCGTTTCTTCTAGAACATTTATTGATACATTACTGTTGATGAGGTGTTTATGGTGGAGTGTTACACACACACAAAACTGGTGTTAGTTAGTTTGTCTTAGAAAGACTTGGATAGAAGATAAAAGAAATAAAAACTATCTTACCTTCACATACTTTAGTAATTGGATTCTGTGTCTGTCCATCTTTACACTGACACCTGTACGAGCCCAGGGTGTTGACGCACTCACCCCCCACACACAGGCCTGGGATGGCGTGACACTCGTTCACATCTACAAGAGACGGGATACTTTGTTTAAAACCGCTACGGACTAGCAGCATGTACATAATAATATGTGGTACTTAGTTCACAGCCATTGCAGACTAGCAGCATCCACATAATAAGTGATACTTAGTTTATTATCACAACAAACTAGCAGCATCTTCATTATATTATGTGATACTTAGTTTATTACCACAACAGACTAGCAGCATCTTCATTATATTATGTGATACTTAGTTTATTACCACAACAGACTAGCAGCATCTTCATTATATTATGTGATACTTAGTTTATTACCACAACAGACTAGCAGCATCTTCATTATAATATGTGATACATTGTTAAAAAAAAAACTACAACAATAAGTGGGCTTACAGATTTACAGCCTCTACAGACTTGCCAAAATTCATTTTAATTAAACACTAAAAATTCATGAAAACGGAAGTTTATTTTTAACTCACCACAAACTTACCACACACAGTAAGAATTTTTTTTTTTTTAAAAGGTGTAAGGAAAGGGAAGGGGGTAAAGAAATGATTAAAATAAAAAGAATGTACATGAAGCGTCAGACAGAAACCAGAGTAGAAGGAGATTAAGTCATAAGAAACAAACCAAAATGAGTGAAACATGTCTGGGTTGTGTTGTATCAACATTGTCTGTTTAGGATTTTTTTTTCAGGTGGAGGTAAACAAAGAAGAGAGAAATATTTATGCTTTATTTTCATTTTACTAAATCTAAATTTTATTAATTTCATAGATTAACTATTTCCTTGTTTTACTTTTAACATGTCTTACATTATTACTAATTTTTTTTACCACTTTCTGGAAATATAGATGAAAGAATATTATCCAATATATTACCAATCTTTATCATTTTTTGTTTAAAATGAATGCACTCCAATAATAGTCTGGGCCAGATTAATGTGAATGTCATTGACGCTGAAAATATTACACCATTTCCTATGTAAAAAAAAGACTAATCTTTTTAGCTGCGCCATTAGGGCAGAGGTTCATTTTATCCGGCTCTGAGTACAGCTAGACATGATTTACTAATGCTATGATATTCATTTTATCCGGCCTTGAGTACAGCTAGACATGATTTACAAATGTTGTGAATAGATGACATTTAACTCTGTTGTACCTTGGCAAGTGTTGCTCTCTGGATTGGGCACATATCCTCGCCTGCAAGGGTGAAGGACGCTTGGGCACTGTTCACACGGCTTTCCCCATGCAACTCCGATGGTGGAGCAGCACAGGGCTTTGGTGCAGACGACACGTGTCAGCTGACCACGACATATCTGGTCACTGATCTGAGTGAAACAAGGGCCAGTTCGAAAGTCTGTAATACACATAGAAAACATTTGTAATTAGTTTTCAATACCGACATATCTTGCAATTGATATAAGAGTTATTTGTTTGGAAACAGCAACACACAACATAAAGTATGTAAAACTTGTTAAATTCAAACCAGAAACTAAAGAAATATTATTATTAATATACGAATAATCAAAATAAATAAATTAAAAAAAAATAATACCTTTGTTAAAAAAAATCTGAGATAAATGTAATCCCTTTTTTATTTGTCAACAAATTATTTGACTTTGTCGTATATGTAGGATACATAGTTTTATAAATGGGAAAAGTATACGCTTCACTCACCTAGTTCACAGTTTTTACCAACAAAACCATAACCACAGGCACATTTGTCTTTGGCAACACACCTACCACCATTCAAACAACCACCGGAACATTTATCTTGATCAGAGAAACAAATCAAATACAGAATTTAAAAAAAAAACCAGGATTTTTACAGGTATTACTTTTTAAAAAAATACAGTAAACAAAACTTTGGATGCGCTAATTTCATATGAGTGAACAAAAACATTTCTAAGTCAGTCATTATAACTATGTGTATGTAAAGCAGAGAGTAATTATAAATTATAGTTATAAATTATAATCACTGTATGTATCCATTACAGTGAAGCATCCGATTATTGGGAATATGATGTTACAATTACGTAATCCTGGAAGCTGTTATTCTAGTGTGTATTATGTATTACCTTGACTGTCAGAGTCTATACACTGTGGTGACGGACGTCGTTGATTGGGACATGAACAAAGATTGGGTCGTACACACTTCCCACTACCACAGCCAGCTATACAGATAGCTGAAAACATCAAGTGGAAATAATAAGAAGACAAAAGGTCTGTTACAACTGACCAGAGTCAATACAAACATCGCAGAATTGTTAGTGGTTTGAGAAAAAAACATTTTTAGTGATATCAGCTACTTTAAATTAATCACGTGATCCGAATCAATACATACTAATATATTCATCCCACCTCATCCTATTCTATCTATCCCACCCCACTCTATCTATCTATCTATCTATCTATCTATCTATCTATCTATCTATCTATCTATCTATCTATCTATCTATCTATCTATCTATCTATCTATCTATCTATCTATCTATCTATCTATCTATCTATCTATCTATCTATCTATCTATCTATCTATCTATCTATCTATCTATCTATCTATCTACCTACCTACCTACCTACCTACCTATCTATCTATCTATCTATCTATCTATCTATCTATCTATCTATCTATCTATCTATCTACCTATCTATCTATCTATCTATCTATCTATCCGTCTTTTACTGAACCATCACACGACAAAAGTTCAATAAAACAAAATGCTTGAAGAATTATTTTTTCCAACTTATCATACTAGAGCAGTATTTCTCAAACTTTTACGTTTTGGTATCATGACCAACCATAAAAATCGTTTTGTTTTAGCAACCGACCTCCAAAGAAAAACTAAGATAAAAGGTAAAGGATACAAGCGTCATTTATTCTGTGTATAGATTTCCCCCCTTTTACTTTGCAGCTTTACGAACTCTTATGTTTGTAGCATATGGAGGCAGAGTTTGTAGTTATGCATTAATTTATTCTCAATCCTATAATTATAAATTTAAAATTTGTCGCAACCCCCCTTCAACTCGTAGAGGGTTGCGCCCCACACTCTAAAAACCACTTTCATGTAAAGTATCTTGTGGAATGTTACAACATCGACGCCCAACTTACGAATAATGCACAGATTTCCAGATTCTGGTCTACTCCACCCATTACAGCATTGGCGACGAAACCTTGGGCCACATACGTTGGGGCTTGAAATAAAGAAAAATAATTTGTGAAGCAGCAGACGATGACTTGGCTAAAGTACCACAGATATTTTTTTTCAAGTTCTTATTTTTAAGTGCACCGTACAGGTGTTATTTTTTTTTTGTGTGTGACTATCATTGTATTCGAATGAAAAACTAAACAAATTAATGCGCTTTATCAAGAGAGCTCCATTAAATAATTAGAGTTTGATTTTAAAATAATTGTTCTCAAAATTATAATATGCGCAGACAGTAGGAATATTGAAACGCAATGAAATAGATTCATAAACGAGAAAATGTGTGTATGAAGACATACATTCCATAGGTACCGATGACCACAATCAGACACAATAGGTCAGTTGAGAAATGTAAGTATAAAGCTTTTGAATACAGTTCATTAAGACAATGAAAAAGACACACACATACGTATACACACAAGCGCACACTTTCACACACGCGCGCACGCACACACACACATATATTTATATATATATTACTTTATATACACAATACTCTCATAACAATCATCTAGCTTACTAACATACTAGTGGAAGGAAGTCGTTGTACAAAATTCTCTTTTATGGTTTGTTCATGAACATTGTTTTCTGACCCTTCTCCTCCCACATGCAAATTGTTTTTTTTTTACTTCGCATCAGTTACAACAGTTTAGCCACAGATAAGCCTCATCAAATCAGACTGACGACTCTCGTATTAAACTGTACATTGATAAAGCTAGAGACATATTACATTTAAAAATAGTGAAAGCACTGCCTTCAGTATTAGAGCACAGTGAATGGAAGACACTGGCGTATAAATATCAGACATGGTACAGCCATATATTTAATTAAATTAACGTTATTTTTTTTATTATCATATCCATCGTGTAATTATTGTCAGGAATTAAGGAAAAGCTCAATCCACGAGTAATAAAAGAAGAAAAAAAATATAAAAGATTAAAACCTTTAGAAAAAATATGCAAGATCAGGGCCATAGGCCCCCAGGGCCCCCACGAGTACATTGGTCTCATCATAATTGACCAGTTATGTTTCATTCTTTTAGGTGTTCGTTGAAATGAGTGCAGACACACTTTTATATAAGGTTTTAAAGGTAGACGAGACTATATATTTTACAGTAAAATATATTAAACAATGCGGAAATCTATTAAGGCTTTTTCATAAACTAAAGTACTCATTAAAGACTTATTTGATAACAGACGATACTCACTAATAAGTCATTCTTCGATATATTTGTTTAAATACACAAGTATACCATAGACTTTAAATACACAAATATACCATAGACTTTAAATACATAAATATACCATAGACTTTAAATACACAAGTATACCAAAGACTTTAATACTCACAAGTGTACCATATACTTTAAATGCACAAGTATATCATAGACTTTAAATACACAAGTTTACCATAGAATTTAAATACACAAGAATACCATAGACTGTAAATATATAAGTACTAGTTGCAAGTACCCGGCTTTGCCCGGGTTTAAAATAAGGTTTTCTGTTTACCTTCTGTTTTCTCCCTACCCCTCTCTCCCTTCCTCTCTCTCTCCCTCCCTCTCCCCCCTCTCTCCCTTTCCCTCCCTCCCTCTCCCTCCCTCTCTCTCCCATCTCATTCCGTCCCTCTCCCATCTCCCTCTCTCTCCTCTCCCCCTCCTTCTCTCCCACCGTCCATCCTCCCTCCCTCCTCCTTCCCTCTCTCTCCCTCCCTGCCCCCTCTTTCTCTTTATCTCTTCCTCCCATTTCTTCCACCCTCTCCCTCTCTCCTTCCCTCCCCTCTCTCCCTCCCTAACCCCTCTCTCCCTCCTTTCTCCCTCCCTCCCCTTTCCACCTCTCTCCCCCCCTCTCCCCTTCCTCCCTCCCTCATTCCCTCTCTCTCCCTCCCTGCCCCCCTCACTCTTTATCTCTCTCCCTCCCTCTCTCTCTCCCTCCCTCCTCTCTCTCTCCCTACCCCCTCTCTCCCTCCCTTCCTTTCTCTCTCCCTCTCCCCCCTGCTCCCTCTCCCATCTCCCTCTCCCCCCTGCCCCCTCTCCCATCTCCCTCTCTCCCCTCCTTTCTCCCCCTGTCCATCCCCCTCCCTCCTCTCTCCCCTCCCTTCCTCCCTCCTTTCCTCTCTCTCCCCCTGCCCCCCTATCTCTCTCTTTATCTCTCTCCCTCCCTCTCTCTCTATATATATATATATGTATATATGTATATATATATATATATATATATATATATATATATATATATATATATATACTATTAACCTATTTCTTCTTAGTTGAGTGTGAAATATTTTTCTGGTTCTTATATTAGTAAAACCAAGGGCGATAAAATTATGTTGTCAGTTGATAGAGATTAGGTAGGTGGGTGTAGACACTATAACAAATTATGTAGCATCATAGGATACTTATTTAATTTTTTTTATTTTTTATTTTTTTTTTTTGTTTTTTTGTTTGGGAGGGGGGTATTTTAAAAGATTTTTTTTATTAATCTCGTAAAAGTTGACAAAATAGTGTATCAATCAAATCAATATGATTATAAATGAAGTTAAATTTTCTACTTTATTCTCTAGATTGCTTTTGAAGAGAATTATAAGGTGAAACACTTCACTGAATTATTTTTTTTTTTGTGAAACAGTCATAATTGATCAGAACAAAATCTGCTCCACAAAATATGTTTTTAACACACACTCAAGAAATCAAACAAAATTCTCAATACAACTATCACCGTTAAGCAACCAAAAAAATTACTAAATTTGTGTGTTCATTAATAAATCTAAACGTGTACTTAATCTATTTCTATCATCCCAACAATTTCTTTAATAAATTATATCACCAGCATTTCAGAATCTCACTCTATCTACATACAAACGCGTAATTTTTTAAAGTTTACATTTTTTTTTACTTGTTATATATTTCCTACAGGTTTTTATTTATTTGTAAAATGATTTAATCTAATTTAACGTGTAAAAACAATAAGAACGAAGTATGCACTTTGTATGTGTAATCTAAGCTATACTTTTTAGATTAAAAAAAAAATCTTCTAATTTCCTATGTAGCTTTCAACCATCACGTATCTATTTCGGTATTTTTGTGAAAAGGGAACTCTCACCAAACAGAAATATTTTCACTGCATTAAAAAAAAGTAAATAAGGTTAAAGTTAAAGAAAAATAAAAGGATTATTTTTTCAAGAAGCAAGATTTATTTAAACTTTAAAAAAAGCTGGCCATTAGTGGCCAAGAAAGAAAAAAAAACAATCATGGCGGGAAACAACAAATGGTTTGGAATAAGTCGTTCAAATAAACAAACAGACGAGAGGGTTTGTACGAAAGCAAAGCTCACAGCAAGATTTGGCATTTCTCACATACAGGTGAACAGCATGCCACATGTGTTGGTGAAGGGAGGAGGGTGGTTCATTCACAGAGAATAAAGATTTATTGTGAATACATAGTTTTAGTAGTAACCTAACAGTAAAGATTGAATTGATAATATTAAAAAAAAAGAGACAAATCAAAAATGTGGGGGGGGGGGGGGGGGGGTAATGGCAAGTTTTCTGCATATATTATTTTTAAGGACAATATGTGCCCATAGAGCCATATATATATATATATATATATATATATATATATATATATATATATATATATATATATATATATATATATATATATATATGTCAGGGAGATATGTATTTCAGAAATAAGCTACCACCACCCATTCCAATATAATGAATTATACCCCCCCCCTTTTTCTTTTTAAGCGTTATACAATGTGTCAACGGTCCTATAAAAAATTAACCATCTATATATATAAAACACAACTTCAAGATGCAGGACTGTTTATAGATTGTGGAATTCCCGAATACGTCGCCGACGACACCTCGCGTTGTTTCGCTCGGATAAGGTCAAAGTTCAACTTTGCATTCCATGTATTTTCTCCGAAGATGTCAGCCTGTTATTTTGTTTGATTGCTTATTGAAAAAAAAATTACAGCAATTATATTGATTGATAAGGCGGTGGATTTTACGCCGCGGAATGACTAGTTACAAAATAAATAACAACATTGAGTTGAGACACCACCGACATGTTAAATAAAATACGTTGAAGAAGTAGAGTTCCCAGTCGCCTTTACTTCCCCAACTTAATTCAGGTACCCATTTAAAGATTGTTGGACTTGAGGGACTTAAACCAACTTAAGCTAGGACATGGGAAAATTCCATTGATCGAACCATAGATCGAACCCAGGATTCTCAGGTCGACAGTCAAGCATCTACACCACTCGGCCATCAGTCCCACTAAATACATTGTAGGCCTACACCGCACAATTCATTCACCATTACAAAAAAAAAACACTGTGCATTTAAAATACACAGACCATTACAAAAACACTGAACATTACAGATAGTTTCTTAATACAACAAGGCATGTCACTGTCACTGATAGTAATGAGGCTATAGACCGGTAAACAAAACAAAAAATCTGGTGTCATATCTTTCCTCTTGGGCTACTATATCTAGATGAAAGTTTAGCATAAGCAATATTGGTTAGTGTCCATGGTCTACTTTGTTTATTGTGCTTTTTTTAATTATATGTTATTTAGATATGTTTGCCAAATTATTATTTTTTCACACCCATTTATATTTCTATTTAAATACACCAGCATTTGTAACATTCTACATATGGCGATATGCGGAACCGCGCCGAAAGAAACACTATAAAACAGGAACATTTTGCCTTTCATATAATGGTCGCACAGCCAAACGAAATTTAAAAAAAATTAAATTTACGTTCGGTTTTAAGTATTTAATTTTTTTTTTGTTATGCGTAAATAAGAGTAAATTAGTTCCATAGAATTTGCATAGAAGTTACAACAAGCAATTAAGCCAGTTCCATTCTGGACACAGGACGTGTTAGCGCATTTTCTTGTTATGTATCAGTACGTATGTTAGCTTTCAGTAAATATTTGTAAATTTTGGAAATGTTTATAAATTCAATTGTGTAATGCATATATCTGAAAAAAAAATATTATAAAGACGTTTCTTTATATTTGAAAAAAAATTATTTTCTCCTAAATCTAACTACAAGTGGTTTGTGGTTACTGAAATAGGACTCATAATTGAAAACATTCGAAATTATAGTCATTTAATCGTCCGAAAACTCCGTCAATTGTTGCATAGCTCTGATACTTTCAATTAAACTCAGAACACAAGCTTACTATTTCATTTGATGAGTTTCTTAATAAATCTTGGTGAAACTACGTGCTGCAGTATTTCGCACCAAATGAATGGGTTATTGAACGTACGAGGTGTATATATAATATATAAGCCTCTTAGGAGCCCTGAAGCCCGGCCCTCAGAGGTCCTATCGCGAAATGGACTTTTGATGTACACTTGGCAGGCTAAGACCTACAAAATGATATATACATCATGGGTCTAGGACTTATGGTTGTTGAGATATAGGCGCTCTTTATTAATATAGCTTATATAGCAAAAAACGGTACTAAGCCCCCTTTTACGGCCCTCAGAGGTCAGATCGCGAAATGGAAAAAAGTCATTTCTTGGCAGGCCAAGACCTACAAAATGATATATACATCATGGGTCTAGGACTTATGGTTGTTGATATCTAGGATGGTGACAGACAGACAAAACGGGGACAAAAAATAGAACGAGACGCTGTTTTTACGTTCAGTTGAAGTAAACAGTTGAAAAAAGTGGCTTTGTTTCATACTCACATATCATGGTGTCAAATAACACAAGTATTGATCAGGCTTGCGGTGCCGCCAAATTTTTTCCGGCTCCGGCTCCGCAAGCCTGGTATTAATAATAACATTTTTGGAGATATTTTGGTCTAAAGTTGGGAATTTATAAGATATTTCTGTCGAAAGTTGCGAATTTAAAAGATAGCTAAAGGCAGAGGCGTAGCTAGGGGGTACATGTGTCCCCTGGCGCCGAGGTTCAGGGGCGCCAAATGGTATATTTTACATATAATATTATATGGTTTTCTAATGGTTGGCGAAAGGTCCCAAAAGTCCCATAACTCAATTAAAAAATGACATATACTGATAGTTAAAGTATCAACAATTCTTTGAATGATTAATTCCTTGCAATGAAACAGAAAAGAACATTTCAATATCAGTCTGAAATAATAGTTTGAGAGTGACTAATACAGTTAGATGTCAAATGGATAACCCGTGGGCATGTTTCAAAAGTCTATTTCCTGCGTGTTCAAATCTTTGTTCTGATATCACTGCAATCTTAAACTGCTCATGAGACGATGTTTATCAAGTAATCTACGTGAAGCTAACATAGCCTGCAGGTAGGTCTGTCTGACTACAAATGTCCACCCGCCCTTAAGGGATGGCGGAGGGGGGGGGTAGGGATTATATATATATGTGGGGAATGATAGTGAAAGGGTTTCGTTTTTCTTTACATCCGTTCTTTTTTTTTTTTATTATGCTTATCTTACTCCACTCTTTCTTTGATATTACTGATACAGTTTTTAACACAAAAAAGCTATAAAAAATGTAATTAAATAAAACAACACATGTTTCGCTGTTGACTTTCAGGTTATATGTGATGGAGCATGATGTAATGATAATACTAACAATGGTGATTCCTCTATAGGTTGTGTGACTGAATTTATGGATCAATGCTGAATGGGTAATGGGTAAGGATTGTCGGTTATATAAGCCGGCGTCGAAAAGCTTTTTATTTTTAAGAAAGTAGGGTGTTGCCAAGTGGCTTATTGATTATTTGAGGATCGGGAGGGGGGGGAGAAGGGGGGGGGGGTAATTGTGATTTTGCGATTTGCAATAAATGAAGAAAGATGTTTAAAAAAAAAGCAGCCAGCGTTCTTATGCTTTAAAAATAGAATTAAGTAAATTTCAGTTTTATATTTTTCTTTAGATGCTGTGGATAATAATCTTTTTACTATTTGAATGTCTTAACTTCCTCCCCCACCCTTTTTTTATAAATACAATTTTATACGAAGCAAGTAAGTTCTGCTTGATGCATTCTAGGTTTTTTTTCTATCGTTTTGGTTTGTTCCTGAGCTGAGATTTTGTTGCCCATTTGATCACTACTTGACTGATCGAAAATCTTTCAAAAATCCTCCATTAATTTATACAAATAGTGCTGTTTGTGTTGAACAGTTTCTTATTTGACAAATAAAAGTGAAATCTGAAATCTCGCTTTAATTCTTTCCATCATGTAATATCGAAGCACAATTGTAATATATATTAAAAAGTGCAATATAATAAATATTAAAAAGCGAATCCCAAATAAAATATTAAAAGCACATTCTAAATCAATACCGGTAGTAAAAACAAATATTAAAAACATGTCATTAATAATAGTTTAAAGCAAATTGTTGATACTAAGCAGTGCCGCCGAGAGGGGGCGGGGTGGATGCCCAGGGGCCCGGCCAGTTTTAGGGGCCCGGACTGAGCTGGCCAATCAAATTTTGAAAATATTATTATTGGGGGGACGGGCGTGACAGCCCTGCCCAGGGGGGCCGAAATTTCTGTCGGTAGGCCTGATAACAAGTAGCGTAATTTGCGTCAGTGGAGCCCTGAGCAGATTCTGAATATGTCGCCCCTTTCCCGTGCTAAAAATAGTCAGCTAAAGTAGTGAAGATGTGCTGCTCCTTAATATGGCGGCAAAGTATGTGCCAAGTTGGGCGAACTGCCCTAACCTGCATAAGCTACTGTTTATAATAACATATTAAAAGATAGTGCCTTTGAAGTGTCAACACACATTGAAACCGATCATAAATCAAGATAATACTTTTATCACAATAATTTATCAGAAAGTTTTAGACACAGGAAAACATCCCCCCTCTCTTTATTTTGAGAATCCAGGAAACACCTGTTTGTCGAAATAACTTATAAACATTTTTATTTTTTGTTTAGGTAGAAAAAAAAACTGACGAGGTTTACTTAATGAAAGACCTACTTTTGAGACAAAAAAGTTGTGCAGGAGAATTTATATAACAAAACAACAACTACTATAAATTAAGGAAAAATAGTAACAAATACACTGGCTTTGAATAATAGTTTGCAATGATCTTGTTGGTTTCAAAGGCCAATAGCAAATTACTGGAATGACAATGAATGTCTTAAAATTTGAAACTTTGTCCACAGTTTATTACGAGGTCTTTGCTTACAAATATTGATTACTTTGTGCAGTCCGCGGCTCCTGTCTATACGGTCCAGTTAATTTTTTTACTTTAATTTACCGAAAATGCCATATAGATTGAACTTTCTTTTAGCATAAATGGTATCGGTGGGGGCAGAAGTCAGGTATTTAGATTTATCACACTGGCCCGGATAGTCAAATAGTCAAGACTGCTCCATATAAACTCGTTCTTTTAACTTACACATTTCACAAAGTCAATCAAGCTATTTAGGGTCATCTGGATTTGATAGCCTACATCTCACCAGTCTCACAGCATGTCGTAAAGTTTTTTGCACCCACTCTGTTTCAATGTTTAAAGAGGCTTTAGCCAGATGTAAGTATACGCACATGACAGTGCAATGTATTTTTTTTAAAATCTAGTTTTGTTGAAATAGTAAAAAAAAAATTGCACAGTTTTATCATTTATAAATTTTATAGTCAGTTATCTTAAGGCTTTTTTTTAACATGTTCTTGTACATTAAAAGGTGTCCAATAATTGTATGCATTTATAACAGTTTCTTAACCACCATTATCTCCCCCATCCATCCGACTGATTCAGCTGTTCTGACACATTCCTTTAAGAGTATGAATATCTTCAAGTCAACGATGTCCTTCTCACCGCCAGTTTGAAAGTAAACACACTCCGTCGTAAAATTGAATCACCACACTTTTCATTAACTTGGCAAATCGGCCAGGTGCAAACATTCTATTTTTATCTTTATTATGACTTTAATGACCTGCTCTAAACAAAATAAAATTGTCTTTTTTGCACATGCAAGTATATTTGTCGGTCTGTCTCTTTCCATGCTTACCAACCTTCTAACATATATATTTATATTCTACTTGCCATTTTCATATCTTTATCTATCTATCTATCTATCTATCTATCTATCTATCTATCTATCTATCTATCTATCTATCTATCTATCTATCTATCTATCTATCTATCTATCTATCTATCTATCTATCTGTCTGTCTATCTATATATCTATCTATCTAATCTATCTGTCTGTCTGACTGACTGTATGCCTGTCTGAATCTATTAATCGCACCACTTCTGTTGAAGACAGGTAGTAGTCTGTTTGTATAAAATAATTAAAGAAACTAGACACTATAAGACTAAATTACTTACAACATTTTTCACTTGTTTGACGTTTCAATTATTATTTTTAAAACTATGTTTCGACTTATTTTTAAAGTGCAGGCTACATTTAATCTCTTAATACTGAATCATTCTAACCAGTTTACAAACAGTATAAAAAAACATAAAGAATTCGAATTTGATGGATTATAATATTTTGATAGTAATTTCTCTCCAATATAAACAAAATATTTCAAGCTCAGTTTACTAGAAATATAACGTTGATTTTTGGAGAACATGTCAGAAAAATATGACATAAAGTACATGTTAGAGAAATTGGAATAAGTTTAATACACAAATTCCCTGGCTAAATTCCCTGGCTAAAGTTTTGAATGTAAGGCAATGAAGGAAAAATTAAAGTAAGAATTAGACCAGAATGAAATTTAAATTTACTCATCAAATCTTTGTTTAATTTATTGTTTCTTATATATCCATAGATATAAAATATTATGATCTGCCAGATATTTTCTACACTTCTCAAATAGTTGCATTTATAAACACACTAGATAACATTCTCAGATTCAATTTTTAGCGTTTAGGTTCAACCGGTTCACCAGATAGAGAAAATAACAACGTTGAGATGGCGGGGTGCATATTTTGAAATTATATTTAAATAAAGTTGAAGTCCGCCTACGTGCTGTCACTTCTGACGACGTGGATGAACTCAACACTGAATTTTTTTTTAAAAAGGACTAAGAAAATAATAATTGTACATTTGGTGGCTCTGAGCAATTGTACATTTGGTGGCCCTGAGCAATTGTACATTTGGTGGCCCTGAGCAATTGTACATTTGGTGGCCCTGAGCAATTGTACATTTGGTGGCCCTGAGCAATTGTACATTTGGTGGCCCTGAGCTATTGTACATTTGGTGGCCCTGAGCAATTGTACAACTGGTTGCCCTGGGCAATTGTACATTTTGTGGCTCTGAGCAATTGTGCATTTGGTGGCCCTGAGAAATTGTACATTTGGTGGCCCTGGGCAATTGTACATTTAGTGGTCCTGAGAAACTGTGCATTTGGTGGCCCTGAGAAATTGTACATTTGGTGGCCCTGGGCAATTGTACATTTAGTGGTCCTGAGAAACTGTGCATTTGGTGGCCCTGAGAAATTGTACATTTGGTGGCCCTGGGCAATTGTACATTTGGTGGCCCTGGGCAATTGTACATTTGGTGGCCCTGAGCAATTGTACATTTGGTGGCCCTGGGCAATTGTACATTTGGTGGCCCTGAGAAATTGTGCATTTGGTGGCCCTGAGAAATTGTACATTTGGTGGCCCTGAGAAATTGTGCATTTGGTGGCCCTGAGAAATGGTACATTTGGTGGCCTTGAGAAATTGTGCATTTGGTGGTCTTGAGCAAAGGTACATTGGGGGGCTGCAGGAAAAGGTACATTTGGTGGCCCCAGGCAAAAGTAATTTGGGGGGGGGTGAATTACGGGGAGGTGGAAGTCTCAAGCGAAAACGTTTCAATAGTGCCGATATCAAATCTTGAGCATAATATATGTTTCATATCTGCGTCTGCCCCCCCTCTCTCCCATGGTAAAAGTATTTAGCACAAGGTCCCTGTCACTTGCCCAGATTGTCTTTTCTTGTGGCGAGTCTGACTGTTAGGCATGTCAAAATGTGGGACTCGCTACAGACTTGGATGAGTTTGTGGATAGTGTGGTAACAAATTATACAGCTGTTTATGAGTGTACAATTTAATGCATGGGGCTTAGATAAGTAGGTTACGCATCTCCTAGACATGAGGCGTTTAAACATAACTTGCCAGTAGTGAATATGATAAGATTAAAAAAAATATCATAATTTAACCATTTAGATAGCTCAGTTTTATAGGGACTTTAAAATACGGTGACCAGATTTTTCTGAGGTCAACGTAGGACTGGATGGGAGGATTGGGGGGGGGGGGGAATCCCGTCATTTCCAGTCGATATTTAAAAAAAAAAAAAGGTCATGAAAATAGGATGAAAGTTACCCTTCTTAAAAAAGCGTTACTTTAATCCTTAGTAAGCCTTATAGTGTATTAACGTAGATTACGTACAATAGAAGTTTTGTAAAAAGCCTCGTTGATAAATATTCTTTCACAATCTACGATATAGCATGTATATTTTCAATGTTTATAAATGGTGCATTGCTTTTTTTTTCCAAATAAACAAATTGGCACAAAGACGTATGTTATAAATATGAAGGATCAATATCTAAAATGTAATATTTTAAATACGGTAAAACGGTGCACATAATTTAGTAATTCAAGGGTTAAAACTTCAAGAGGGAAAAACAACAACTCAGTCACCTAGATTTTTTTTTAATTTCCATAAAAATAACCAGTAAACAATTTTCGCACCGTTTATAATTTTTTTAAAAATAGATCGTTTTCCGCATCTTACAAAGGCATAATTTTAGAGCGCTGCCATCATCTTTCGCGATGGACGGTTCGCCTACTACTACTACTACTAGAATGTCAATAATATTTATTTTTAATAAAATTAGAATAATAAAAATAAGATCAATTAGCGGTCCAATGTCAAAGAAGATAAAGTCTGACTAGCAATCAAAATGGGTGCAGGAAAATGAGCGCATTTTTTTATCCCCAGAAAATCTGGACAGGTCGGGACATTTAATACCATTCTTTGACATTTTCTGGATATTCTTTTTTTTTAAATCTTGAATTGAACTTGAAGACAAATGACATTGAAGAAAAAAACAACAACAAACAAACACATTTATCTGGTGATAAAATGAATGACCTAGTGTATCTGCCAGTACATCTATGACACTTTGATGTTTAATTACTTCATGCTTGGTATTCTTTATATTTTAAAGTATGCAGCAAAAAAAAAAACAACAGTAATTTTTAGAGTTATAAAATGCATCCGTTGACGTCAACATCTTATCAGTTTAGTGAAGTTATCACTGCATACTATTTAAACTAAATGGAACACCAGAAATATTAAAAGAGTTCAGGGAGTGAGAACGAGATGAGGGGATGAGACTGAGGTATAATTTATTTTCGCACTTTTAATTTCGAACATATAATTTTAAACTTATACAGATTGCCTATGCACATGGATACACATGGGTACACACATATATGCACATGGATATGTGCATGCGGATACATTAACACACACACTCACACATGAATAGATTCTGGTGAAAATAGTTTTCTGTAAGAATATTTCCAATGGCAATATTACAACACATTTTAATATTACAAACTATGGTAGTAAACCTTATAGGTCTTGTAAATATCATGTATCAAATTCATTGCAGCGAATTCCAACCTTTACAACTCAATAAACCCATTATTATAGAACCAATGTCCATAAAGGATCCATTTAGGTATACCCTACATTTCACTGCTCAACGGCAATAATGAATATTACAGCCTACATTTCACTGGTCAATAAAGGACCGATGGTTATTTTTATTTTCATAGACTTGCAAGTAAGTTCACGATAATCTCTAATGGATTCGTTTGGAACAGTTTGGGAACCAGTGGCTTAAATTTATTAGTACTATACCATGAAATTCAATAGATACTACTTTGCAATTCAGTATTTCGCAGTAATAATACCTGATTCAAGAATAGCCATCTGAAAATATAACCTATTTTAACGGCATGAGCGATAAGAATGTAACATTAAGTTAATCTTACATTTAATGAACTAAAGATACTTTTGGTTTTGTATTCTTTATTAACTTTATTTTTGTGTATAAAAAACAAAAACAAACTACAAAGCATTTAATAAAAAAAGAAAAATCCACACTCCTCTCCTTACAAATAATAATAATACAAATCTTTCCATGGGTTTCTGTCTAGGTGTGTTAATACAATGGAATGGAACAAATCAAAACTCCAAGTCGGTAGTACGAAAGCCGAGTAAAGGTTATCTAAGGCGTTTATCGTCTGTTTGCTTGATAGCAGAGGTGAGCTTCCGTAGAGCAAAGAGTTGAGGAATCTCAGCTCAAGGCGGGTGGTACAGGCACCTATAGTGAGTACTATGATGAGCTTTAACTGGCAGAGATAAAGACAAGGACGATGGAAAGAAAAAATAATTCTATGATATAGTATTAAAATATGCTGTTTCAAACTTAAGACTGAAGTATGATATAGTATTAAAATATGCTGTTTCAAGCTTAAGACTAAAGTATGATATAGTATTAAAATATGTTGTTTCAAATTTAAGTCTGAAGTATGATATAGTATTAAAACATGTTGTTTCAAACTTAAGTCTGAAGTATGATATAGTATTAAAACATGTTGTTTCAAACTTAAGTCTGAAGTATGATATAGTATTAAAACATGTTGTTTCAAACTTAAGACTGAAGTATGATATAGTATTAAAACATGTTGTTTCAAACTTAAGACTGAAGTAACTGCCAACCTGAGAGGGGGGAAAAAGAGCGCTCGCATATTGTTATGGATCAAACCCACTGAATAATTTCTAATGCTAAGTAAATATTGTGTTAATATTATTGTTACTTGTATGATTGATCACCTTTTAGATTTCTATTAAACACTTCACCCAGAAAATAATTGTGTGCCTATTTCACGTTTATGGCCGAAGCATAATACAAGTAATATTTTACAATAAATGCTTTACTTGTTAATGTTTCAACATGTTCTTCAATACAACTTTGATCCAGTCAACAATATGGTAGACAATCAGAAACCGAAAAAGGAACTTACAATGGAGGAGTAAATAACGTAGCAGTGTAGCACATATCTAATATTATTTCAGCGTGGCCATGCATGATGAATGAAACAAGCAAAATAGATATTAGAAGTCTTTGCCTTATTTTAGAGTGGAGAAAAATAGTGTCAATATTAAACGTAAGTGGGAGTGAATCGGTCCCAGATTTAAGAAAATATGACAGACATACGCAGTGGCAGACTGGCCATCATGAAGATGGGCGACAAGGGAAACAGAAAGATACATAGACATAAACATATCAATAGATAGGCAGACAGACAGACAGGAGGATGGGCGACAAGGGAAACAGAGAAGACACATAGACATAAACAGATCAATAGATAGGCAGACAGACAGGAGGATGAGCGACAAGGGAAACAGAGAAGACACATAGACATAAACATATCATTAGATAGGCAGACAGACCAGGCGACAGGAAGACACACCAGGCAGGCAGGAAGACAGTGAGACATACAGACTTACAAACACATGGGTAGGCAGACAAGGAGACGTTAGGTAGGTAAATCAGGCAGATCGGCAGGAAGACAAACATGTTGATAGACAGGAAAACAGACATAATGTAGGCATTACAACATTTAGGCAGGAAGAGAGACAGATAGATAGGCAGGTAGAGAGGAAGGCAGACGGGCTAAGGCTTATAAAGACATACAAGGACTACACAGTAAGATAGACAGGCTGATACTTGGAGCAGAAAGATGGAAATAAAACTAAATGTAGTGATAAGTGCAGTTACACTACTCGCCACTACTTCTCAGTAGTAGGTATTAGAGACGGTGTAGTTTTTTTTATTCTTGTAGTACGTTCGCAATCATAGCCAAAAGCCACATTACCGGTACATCTTTTTTATGTAGAATATACTGACTATAAAAAAAAAACAAATTTGTCCCAGAACATAAACATCTGGCATCATTACTTGTTCAGACTCTTGTTACTCGCATCAGCCCCATCCACGACCACATATAAAATAATCCAAAACGTAATTACCGTACTCTATGCCGAATACTGTACTCTGTATTATTTCAAAATGAATACAAATGTTGGGGAGTTCATGTTGGGGAGTCCATGTTGGGGAGACCATGTTGGGTAAACCATGTTGGGGAGTCCATGTTGGGGAGTCCATGTTGGGGAGACCATGTTGGGGAGACCATGTTGGGTAGACCATGTTGGGGAGTCAATGTTGGGGAGTTGGGGACTTCATGTTGAAATTATTTAAATATATTTCTTCAAATTTGCTTTAAACACATGATTGAATTTTTTTTTCTATTTTTTTTCTCTTTCCTTTATATATATATATATATATATATATATATATATATATATATATATATATGATGGGCCAAAAAAATGGAGAACATCATATAACATACGAATTATTTAAAAAATACAATTTAATTAATTGTATTGTTTCATGTAATTTTGTTTGCAAAGTATCTAGCCAGTCAGAAATCCTGTTCAATGTGTCCTCCCTGCTTATCAACAATTTTTTCTAAGCGTACAGCTAAACAAACTTTGATATAATTATATTACCGTCTACGCAATGTTCTCATTTTTTTTGGCCCACTCTCTATATATGTATATATATATATATATATATATATATATATATATATATATATATATATATATATATATATAAACACACACACACATTTTAAGAAGATACTTAAATGAGCCAATATTAGACAAATTAAGTTTTAAAATGTTGTCTTTTTTTCAGTTACATTTTTTTCTTCCCAGTCCAGATACCCCTGCAGTGAGATGTAAACACTAAACAATATAAGTTCCACGGATGGCAGCAGATGTACTCAGCAGGAACTGTGGCTCAGCTGGGAAATTAATAGACTCTGACATGTTACTTTCTTTCTACATTTGTAAATAGCTTATTAAAATTCTGGCTTACAGAAGTAAATAAAAAAAAAATAGCCAGATAAAGCTTTCGTGACTGGACTAAACAAATTTTTGAAATGTTAGTTTTCTTTGTTATTACAGAGCAAACATTAAACGCTGATAAGTAGTTATTATAATCATGAAATACTGAAGTAAATATAAATTGAAATGTTTACAGAACCTAGCATTTCGCATGTACCGCAAAATAATTCTATTTAAGCCTCAATTCTGAAGAACAAACCGTTATAGTTTAGGTTTAGATTTACCATGAAATACGTTGCGGCCAATGGGTAAAATTGGCCCAAAACATCGGCAAGACATACACCCCATCTATTTAATTGCATAAGCATGCCCCTATAATTGTAGGCCTATTGCAAAGTTTTTTTTTAAAGAGTTTTAGTGTGTCGCGAGTGGAAAAAAAAATGTCTGGAGCACTGACCTAGAAAATATTCATGCAAGATATTAAAGCGATGCAGACTGTCTTTATTTAATATAATTTATTGTGGTAGTTGTGTAATTAGTGTGGTCGGAGATTTCAAGAGGAGAAGTGTACTATTTCGAAGCTGTTATAATTACTCTAAGTGTCGATGTGAACAATATTATCCAGGCCAAGACCGAATGGATGGAATATTTGTAGAATGATTTTGTTCACTTATTGATTAAATAACTTAAAAAAAAAAACAGAACAAACAATTCGTCTAGCTTCATAAATAATAGTGAATTGAATGAACCAGTTAAAAATTCAGACCCTTCTAAACAACATTATAGTCCTCTGGGACAACTGTACTGGTAATCACACACGGCAACTACCGAGCTAGTATGGTCCTCTGTGACAACCAGTGTACTTGTAACCACTCACACAACAACTAACCAGCTAGTATGAATTATACAAGATCAATTAATATGAGTCTCTTATACTCGTGATGACACAGGGCTAATAACGAGCACCTGGGGGCCCCGACTTTTGAAGGTCACCAGAAAGCCCAAATTTATATAGAATTTATACTTTTTTATGGCGTTTTAGGGGCTCTATCTCAACAAATCTTAGTCCGCCTTTGCCCGTGACTTAAGACTGCTAAGACTACACATTTAGTTGATTTTATTTTCATACATACATATTTATGTATATTATTTATACACACATATATATATATATACACACACACACACATATATATATATATATATATACAATATACATGTAAAATATATATATACATATAACATATCTTTGTAATATAACGGTTAAGTAGGTTTTAGTCGGATTCTAGACAAGTTTACTTGCAGGATGTTTCCGTATAGTGACAATCATTCTACCGTATAGTGACAATCATTCTACCGTATAGTGACAATCATTCTACCGTAAAGTGACAATCATTCTACCGTATAGTGACAATCATTCTATTCATATGGATGCCTAATAATTATTTTTTTTTACAAAGAAATTGTTAATAGTTAGAGTTGCAACACACAGACCAATAGTAAAGCTTTACAATAAAAATGGATAAATTCTCTTTTTGTCCGATAAATGACTTAATTTAGTCATATAAAACATTTTTTAAGATCAAAGAAAGGACGTATACGTCATTGTGTATCGAACTTTGTCTGTGCTGGTATTTGTGTAAATTCATGTCCTCATTTTTTTTTTCCATTGCAGTTAGTTATTTTACTAAAATTACGTGTAAACAGATGATGTAACTTTCCTGGCAGTATACCAGCTATAGTGCCAAACGAGTAAAATAAACGTATCTATTTTAGAATATTGCCTGCAATTAAAGCTAAAGCGTATTAGAAAACTTTTACAATTAATTAACTGACTTTGCTTTGCATTAGTCTCGCTGCGAGGGCGTTACATGCCCGGTAAGAGGATAAATGCATTAAAAAAAAAAGTTTATCTAAGCACGCATTTTAATCACACCTGGCCAATTAAAAAAAAACAACAACTGGCAACATTAAAAGAAACTGAAGCAGACGACCTCGACTTCCTGCCCCACCCCCCTCTCCCCATCACTTCGTCCACATATAGTTTGTCTGACATTCCCGTTTATCTTACAGGCCAACTATTTTCAAATGCAATATTTCAAGAAGTAACAGCCAATGCAAAGCAACCTTCCTGTAACCCATGGGACGGATTCGTTTAGTGTCACCTACTTTTGTGTACATCTGGCTCTACAGTTACGGCCCCCCTGCAGTTTTTCAAGTAAATAGTTAGCGATTTAAACCGAGGCATTTTTTTCTTTCTTTTCCCATTTCAGATCATTCCACCTGGGGGGATGTTTAAAAATAAACCCTTCATCTTTCAAGATCAGCCCCATGAGAAATATTAACCTGCCTCCACCATTTATGTCTTTACGTAGCACAAACAATTAATGCATGCAGTAGGCATGCCAGATTGCCCTGGGAGAAAGAAGAATACAAAAAAAAAATCTTATCTGGTAGCTTTTGTTTATGTATGTATTTGTGAAAGAAAAGGTAGAATTGTCCAGCGATATATTACCGATCCAGAAATAGACTTTCCTAGACACTAATATATGGATGGGAAGTCTGAGACGAAAGACTTTAAATTCTCGTTGTAGACATTCATTGATACAGTTCTGCTGCATGAAATCTTCGACCCTTGGACAGACCCTGACAATCTATGAAAATCTAGTGAACCTTGGTCAATAGCCGGGTCATTTAATTGTGGATTATGAAAAGGGTAAGAGCCCCCAAAGACTCGGAGCTCCTGTCTGGTGTTAGGGCCCTCGTTCTAAATTTGGTCACATGACTCACATCATTAAGTATGCATAACTTATGTACTGTTCAGAATTTCTGTCACGTCATTACATATCCACAATAACTTATGCACAGTTCAGAATTTCTGGTCACGTCATTGTGTAAGCATAATTTATGTACTGTTCAGAACTTCAGTCATATCATTAAGTATTGTACATTTAGCTGTGAACTGTTCATTACATATGCACAATAGCTTGTGCATTGTTCATTAAATATGCGCAATAGCTTTGCACTGATCATTTATATACACAAATTGTGTACTGCTCATTAATATATACACACTTCACTGTATGTACAACAACTTGTGTACTGCTCAGTAATATATACACACTGCACTGTTCGCTAAGTATGTACAACAACTTGTGCACTATTCAGAAAAATCGTTTAAATAGCCTCTGTGGTGTACTGTAGATTATATTCCAGACAGTGGCAGTTGCAGCGCGTGGGCAACGTACGGCCAGTCTGCTCCTCTCCGGTCGTTTACACTTGTAATTTTAACGTTTAATTAATATTATTTCCTATAAATATTCCATCCATTTCGTGTTGGAGAAAGCCATCGTGGCCCGCGGCTGACCAAAGTTTGTCCGCTCCTATTTTAGGCTATTGTTAGTTATAAACAGTCATAGACAGTGGACTGTAATGCGCCCATGACACAAATGGTACTGTGAGACAGTGGTTTAGCGAGCTTAACTCGCGCCCGGGGCACAATACCTTTTTAGCCCCACCCCCATTAGAAAATCATATAATATTATAAGTAAAATATACCCACTGTGAATAGCGCCCGGGGCATGATGCCCCCTTCTTGCCCTCCCTCCCCCTTACTACGCCACTGCTGTGAGATCCCCAGATACGGTAAGATGACATTGTGGAGACAAAGATACAAATTCTGGATAGACAGTAACTGATGTTACAAACTAATGACAGTGACACACTATCCTTCAAGGCGACACACACACACAGTTTATGGTTTTCCTTTTTTTTTTTGGCCCAGCTTACGATTGAGAGTTGTCAAGTGTTTATATTTCAATGGGATCTGTTTTCTAAGCTAACTTACCGTTAAGACCAATTGCATGTGAGAAGAAACATAAAATGTACATGGGGCTTACAAAATAAATGGAGTAAGTCTGTGGGGGTCACGGTGACATTAAGTACATACAAGATGGCAATTCAAAGACTGCATGGGTCTTGTACTTCAACATTCCTGACTCCCTTCTTAATTAGTAAACTATTTTTGTTTAACTTGGTATTAAACATTATAATGAATGAGTCAGATGTACAGATTTGCTGTAGGATAGAAAGGGGAGAGGGGGATTCAGGGATCACTCAGTGGCGTAGTGAGGGGGGGGGCGAGAGGGCATCATGCCCCGGGCGCTACTAATAAAGGGGCGCCAAATGGTATATTTTACATATAATATTATCTGGTTTTTGAGTCGGGGTGGGGCGCTAAAAAGGTATTGCGCCCTGGGCGCTAGTTAAGCTCGCTACGCCCCTGGGATCACGTGGTCAAAAACAACGCTTAGAACAACAGGCTGGTTACCATGTCATCAGGAATGATTATAATTAAATTCTCATTTCCACTGTATACTGCTGACTCAGCTATTTATATATTCCCCCTTAATAATCCTGCTGACTCAGCTATTTATACATTCCCTAATCCTGCCGACTCAGCTATTTATACATTCCCCCTTAATAATCCTGCTTACTCAGCTATTTATAAATTCCTCTTAATAATCCTGCTGACTCAGCTATTTATACATTTCCCTTAATAATCCTGCTGACTCAGCTATGTATACATTTCCCTTAATAATCCTGCTGACTCAGCTATGTATACATTTCCCTTAATAATCCTGCTGACTCAGCTATTTATACATTTCCCTTAATAATCCTGCTGACTCGGCTATTTATACATTTCCCTTAATAATCCTGTTGACTCAGCTATTTATACATTTTCCTATACAATCCTGCTGACTTAGCTATGGATGCCCACTCATCCCCAGCATTTATAATCCTGTTGACTCAGATATTTATTTATATCAATCCCGTTATCACCATGCTATCTCTCCATCATTCCCTTTATTTCATTTTGTTGACTCAGCCTTGGATATTTTCCCCCTTTATTATCCTTCATACTCAGCTATTTTTATCTATTCATTTATCATTCTACTTACTCTGTTAAGAATATTTCCCCATTTATCATACTTCAACATTGAAGAGAGACTGATTAAAGTCATTGAAGCTCTTTATAACCATTTAGGCATTGCCATGCTTACAAGAACCAGAAAGAACGAGTGTATCCAGTAAAATGTAGCTGCTATGACAACTCCATGACAACCATACAACCATGACAACCATACAACCATGACAACCATGACAACCATACATCAATATCAATTGACGAAAGACCCATACATATCCTGCGCTTTGCTGATGATTGGACCTGAAGGGATGCAGCAATAATGAACTCCAAAATCTTACTACCAAACATTTAACATAAGTGTCGGTGCCTAAGGCATGGAAATTAGGAGTGAAAAAAAGTAAAGTAATGAAGTTGAAAGCAAGCCAGAAATAACCAAGAATGTAAAAATGGCTGGAAGAGACGGAAAGTCAAGTACTTGGGCTCAACAGTCTCCAAGGATGGATTCCGAGTATGCGAGTATTGCACAAGAGTCACAACAGCTATGGATAATATGACAGTACTTGATAGGACATCGAGAAATAAGAACGTTAGCTTCGGCGCCAAGTACTGGCAGGGCCGGATTAAGGTAACTGTGAGCCTAAGGCTTGTAGCCAAAGAGGACCTAATATTGCAAACAAAATTACAGAACATACCCGGATTAAGGTAACTGTGAGCCTAAGGCTTGTAGCCAAAGAGGACCTAATATTGCAAACAAAATTACAGAACATATTACAAAAGTGAGAAATTGATAAATGAAGGCCGATTTTTTATCGGGGGCAAAGGCTATAGACTAATTGGCCTAATAGTTAATCGAGCCCTGTTTACAGGAAGTACCCTTTCTAGTAATAGCCATCCTGTTGTATTGGTAAGAATTTCGGACACTGCAGAAAGAAGAAGACCAGGTTTAACAAAAAAACCACTCCGAATTTCATCCATGGAGCATGGGACCAAAACATATGTCAGGAGGGAAATGATTAATAACCTGATCACCCCCCCCCACACCCTGGAACCACCCCTAGCTCCAGTAAAAAAGCGAAAGTCGATTTAGTGCGGGCAAGTTTCACGCCACGTTACCCAAAGCAAAATTATAATTCAAAGTACCCTTGCAGAAGTGCGGGCAAGTACCCTAGGCTAGCAGGAGTGCGTTAGAGAGACGTCTTACAAGGAACTGAATTGTCATCATTAAAGAATTGATAGGTCAAGATTTGGTACATTAACAAATCACATGACAAAGAATGTCCCTTAAGTCCCCCAACAACAAAACTTTTTGAAGGTGCTCATAATCAAATTATATTTCTCCATTTATCAATTTGAAGACTGTGTATCAGCGTCTGCATTTTCTATAAACATAAAGTGAATATAAACTATTTTTAATTATTCTATGCTACCTACAAAAAAGCAGCCTGTTATAAATAGATTCCTTTATGCCGATAACTAGCGCTAATGAGAAACCGTTAAAATAACAGTGTCAAAAAAAAAAAACTACATAAAGTGGATAGAGTGAGACAGAATACACTATGTTGAGTGAGATACAAATGTAATGTACATGTAAAAGATAACAACCAACAGCCTTGCTTGAACGTGAGGAAAGCTCTGGTCATTAATGTATACATGATACAAATTGAATAATTTAAATTTTTTTATTAACTAACTGCGAGCTAACATTCAATTTTATTTACTAAGTGTATGTTAATACAAAACGTTGTTGTTTTTTTTCCTTTTTAATATTTTTTGTAACACTAAATCCTTACAACAATCCTGTGATCTATTGAGTGTTTTAAAACATTTTTGACATGCTCATTCCAAATATGTTCTTAGAAATCATGTAGCACCTTTTAACTTTCAGAATACATTTTCTGTCTCGGCATTACCTTCGCAAGTCAAAGGCGATAGCCGGAAAAAACAAGATAAACATCTTCAGACTATCAGCGTTTAAAAAAAAAACATGACTTTCTACACAATTTTCACTAAGAAATTCGGAATCAAGGGGTCGAAATAATCTTAGTTCACTTCGTGAATCCCATGTAGTAAGACAAACTTCATTTTGTTGCCTAGTGTTATTATTATGTTGTCCATTAATTCTTCTATTAATTTTTTACAACTAGTAGGCCTACTTAACACAGTTTGTTTTATTA
Source organism: Bulinus truncatus (assembly GCA_021962125.1). Classification (NCBI taxonomy): domain Eukaryota; kingdom Metazoa; phylum Mollusca; class Gastropoda; family Planorbidae; genus Bulinus; species Bulinus truncatus. Next base: position 3,825,212 of record JAGDYQ010000013.1, on the reverse strand, counting down.
CTAAATAAGTTGACCGCTTTAAAATGAGAAAGCTCTTTGTGTTTACAGCTCTATTGTGGTTTATTGTAAACGGTATGTTCACTACTTCATCAAGTAACGTAGCTTTGAATTGTGTACATCGTGACAGTTTTTTGCCATTGTCTTGATGACACTTTGGGGATCTAATCAGCAACAAACAAAAACTGTTGTTTTACAGGTGTTGCATGAATTGAGACATTTGTTAGTGTCAATTAATTCATACTGCATACCAGTCATACCAGTCTATGACAAAGGATTCACAACAAACAGGTCTTTCAACAATTTGTATACATTGAGTAAGGCTACAAAAAAGGTTATGAAAAAAAAATTACACTTTAACAGTGGTTCTAAAACGTTTACGCCTTACGACCCACTATTGCAAAAGGTTTAGTTTAACGACCTTCAATAAAAAAACGGTTTGGTTTTTGCGACCCACCTGCAAAGAAAAACTACGATAAGAGAAAGATATTAACAGATACATTAATTGTATAAATAGATGACCCCTTTTACTATGTATAATTACATAAGTTTTAATTTGTTTTGTAGCATGTAGAAAATTTTTTTTCTAATTTAGCATATGTTTATTTTCAATCCTTGTTTATAAATTTAAATTTTTGTCGCAACCCAACTGAAATTCGTCCGCGAGTTACACATTGAGAACCACTGACCTATATTATATACTAGACGACACTAAAGTACGATGACTCGTTTTATTTCTTTTTTCATATTGGCCCCCACACAGATCTGTCTTAACAGCCTCCGGCATCTGTGAAATCCAGTGCGATGGAGGCCCTATGAAATACAAATGGTCCGATAGCATGTGGGCCCCAGGCTAGTGCTCATGCGGTGCCATTCGTTAAGAGTACTTTACTTTACGTCGCAGGAAGGTTTCATAATGTTAAAGTTTAAAATAAGGTCACTATTCGAAATTCTTAATACTACTATATATATATATATATATATATATATATATATATATATATATATATACAAATATAATCAGAACCGTTATTTGGTGTTTGGGTGCCATAGCGCACATAGTTTGAGTCTTTAACCGTTATTAGGGGACCTGGGTAAATTTATTTTTCGGGGCCCTCTTAGCATCAGATTTGATATTAATTCAAACTGGATGGAGTCATTTGGCAGTGGTAGCCATGTTTTCCTATCCACAAAAAAGACGGCTCTGTTAATACATATAATTATACTCGTATACAGACGTCCAAAAATGTTATTTATATTCGGTATATATGGACAGTTATGATCGGTCGATATTTTGGTTTGTTCTCTAAAGAGAGCGAAGTTCGATAGTTTTTGTATTTTGAAACATGTCGGCCTATATGTTTACTTCAACAAAGTTGGAGGCGGAGGAATTCATAAGAGTACGTTCCTGTGTAGTGCAGAACGAAACATAATACATAAGAAATGAGCATTTGTTTACTGAAATTTTCAAGGAACTTCGCAGAACACATTGCAACTGTGAAACACAAATTGTAGGTATCTTTTTTTTTTCTACCTCAAGATTGTTGACATTGCTTTTTAAAAATATTGTTTGGAAACAGGATCCCTGCGCTCGTATAAACATAAGGGGTAGAGAACCTGTTGAGGGTACGGAAGCATATCACAACATCGCACATTTATTTACACGCAATCTTTATCACTGTGGATGCCTTCAGAATTGGCCGACATACTTGGATCATAAACAAAACACAAACAAGGGAGGGAAGTAGAAGTAGAAAAAAAAAAACAACGTGTGTGTTTCATCAAAGAAACAAAGAGCGAACAAAGAGGGGGGGGACACATCTCATAAGAGTGGGTGGCGGAGTACAGACAGAACACATGTCAAAGGCCCCTGTGTCCTTAGGGTCCTCCCGTTGGATACATTAACCTACTACATGAATTATACATTAGTGGGTGTTTATGATGAGAGATGGGGCCAAGTTGTGTGAGGATTGTCGTTTGGGGGGGGAAGGGGGCAAAATTAGCGAATGGCATCCTTGCACAACTCATTTGAACTTAATATCTCAATTCAATGCTGAATACATGCTTGTATTTTATATCTTAATTCAATGCTAAATACATGCTTGTATTTTATATCTTAATTCAATGCTAAATACATGCTTGTATTTTATATCTTAATTCAATGCTAAATACATGCTTGTATTTTATATCTTAATTCAATGCTAAATACATGATTGTATTTTATATCTTAATTCAATGCTAAATACATGATTGTATTTTATATGTAAATTTTATGCTAAATACATGGGTGTATTTTACAGTACTTACCCTCTTGGTTCGTCAGATTGCATCCCATCACTAATATCTTTTACTGTGACGGACTTTGTTCTGGGTCTCCCTCTAGCTGCTAGAGAGGCCATGATGGGAAGTAGCAGAAGGGTGACAATGATAAAGTTCATTACGGATGAGTACACTGTTAAACGAATGTTCACGCAGGAGTGCATTGTGGGTGATTCGGGCACAACAGCATTTAGTATCCTTAGACACTTGAAGTATTTATTAGAATATCACACAAGTGGTATACACCATGTCTATAATCTACAACGGTTTGATGCATCAGCTGTTAGAAGATTGAATGAAAACACGTGAAATATATATTTAATAGTGGTTTTAAAAAAAATATGTAAAATTATTAGAAAAAAAAAACTATAAATATAAACAAAATGGCTGTTTAGTTATTCCTAAATTTTAGAAAATTTGTTTCGGAAAAATAAACAACTATAAACGAAAATGTAATTATAACGACAAACTATAAGATTAAGCTAAAAAAAATTACAGATGAAAAAAAGTATATATATAATGAGCATTGTTTGTCTTAAAACATAAAGTGTAGCGACGAGTCTACTTAAGTTACTGGCTACTATATTCTGCAAATATTAAAAAAAAAAATAATATAACCAGCTGTGTACACTAAACAGCAACAACTTAAGCTGCGGTCCACTAAACTCTCCAGCTGGTACCGAGACCAATTCCCTGTGATACAGCGGACCACGACTGAACCAAGTCCTGGCACATAGGAGGAACATCCACATCAATCCGGTAGAAGGGTGAGACGAGGCGGTACCCCTGTGAATGTGAACTTTCCCCTCCCCCCCCCTCTCTCTCTACCCCCCTCCACCCTTACCCTCACAAGACGTCGTGAACTTCTCTTACAGTTACGACACCGTGAAACTACAGTTACGTTCTCTTGTGGACCAGCTAGCTGGCTGGCGGGGATGGGCAGGGAAGAGTCGGGTAGATATGCCAGCTTGCAGTAATTCTTTCCCTTTGACTACTTGAGATTATTATTTTCTCTTTGCTCTTGACGATCAGTATTTGTTTTTTCTCATGTTGTGTATTAGTTATCAATTAACTATTGGAGGTTTACCATTCTTTACTATTCTTTTCTTTTTTTTTTTCTAAAGATTTATAAACAAATAAATACGTACAAATGTTACAGCCTTTGCCTCCTTAAACATTTTTCAAAGAGACAATGTCAAAACATCATTTGAAATCAAATTAATTGATCAAAAGAAGTTTTAAGTGACATTGGCAAATATTAAATATTCGAATTGTTTTTTTAATAATGCGATAGTCACCAATACCGTATCTTTGTGTGTCACTTTCATACAATAATGGAGTTAATCCGGCTAGCTTGTTTCAGTTTTAACTGTGCACCTAATTCAAAGACATAAAGACACAGCGCATTTTTTTTTTGTAAAAAAAAAATAGGTGCCGGTACTCAGTGAGGGATTGCCTAACTTTTAACTACCAGTTCGCACCTCGATGCAAGCTAAATCACAGCTGCAAAGATACTATTTTAAAATAATTCAATTTTAACAAATTAACAATAAAATAAATTAATAATAAACGTTAAAATACAAGAAAAGTTATAATTTTTTCCTCACATTGAAAATGGTGCCGTTACATCGTACCGGCACAAAAAAAGCACTCTAAAGACCTGATTCATAAATAAAGACCTAATTCTAAGATATAAAGTCTATATGTCTATGTCCTGATTATAAAAAAAAGCTATTCACATTTGCTACAAAGCATGCTTATTGTATTTTGTAAGTATTCCGTGGAAAAAAAATTAAAGCTAAGTATTCAAAAATATTGAAAATCAGAGATCTCATGTTATACATGACTTATTATATACACACATTATGTTGTGTAATAGTCTTTAGTTATTTATGGGAGTGCTTTACAAGTACTCTTTAGAGATTGTTCCTAAATTTGCTTTTTCAACGCATTTTTACTTTAATCTTTAGCAAGGCCACTGTAAGAAATGTACGTGTATTAGTCATACGACAGATATACATTGTCTGTGTCTGACAGAGACAATGGCCAGTGACACGTGACATGATGTAACTGTGAATGTGGTACACCCATCACACGTGCAGAAGGCTGGAGACAACAGGGATCTTTTTTTTAACCTTAGACTTACTTTCTGTGTTGTACTGTGTACCTATTTACGTACGTAACTATCTGGCTATTGTCTATCTCTGTCTTTCTATATATAACATATAGGTCTGTCTATCTCTCTCTGCCTATCTACACACACACACACACATATATATATATATATATATATATATATATATATATATATATGTGAATATGTATATGTATATATATATATATATATATAATTCTTTCAGTCTATCTATTTATCTATAATTATAGTGTCTGTTTGTCTAACTTTCTGTTATATTACCTAGCATGTGGGCGGTTTTAGCTGTACGCAGGGCCTAGTTAAGTAAAGTTCCCTTAGCCCTATCGGGCCATCAGGGCAGATGAAGTGTAGAATTCATCTGTTTCTATAAACTCGGCATATGAAAGGATTGTGTGGTTAGCACAACGCCCAGCCGTCTTTACTTCCCCAACTTAAGTCAGGTACCCATTTAAAGCTGGGTGGACTTGTTGGACGACTTTACACCAAATTCCACCTAGAAAAATTCCATGGGCCTCAACGAAGATCGAACCCAGGACTCTCATGTCGACAGTCGACGAGTATCAACACCACTCGGCCATCCGTCGCAGGGCCTAGGGCGAGAGCTTTTTCTGGGGCCCTGGGCGAGAGTCGCCTGGGCCGAGGGCGGGGATGAGAAGCATCAATGTGGGTTACAGGTTTAACCACGACGCTCACTCACTTGGCTGTAATTATGTACGCCTTTTAATAATACCTTATGTGGGGTTCCCTCCTACTCTAGAATAAACGTTTAGTTTTGTTACCGTTAATGGACCAGAATTCCTTCAATCGCAAGGCCTCTCTTTAGTTTCTGGCTTGGGTCACAAAAAGCCTGTATGACTAATCAACGCAGAGCTGATTCTGTGTGTGAAATCCCTGTAAGGATGAGATGAAATCTCTTAGATCCTATAAACAGTATAAACCACTAATGGGACGGTTTTTATCGTGCTCTTCTTTCATCCCCACCATAGCCGATTGTGAAATGGCCATGGAGGCACCACGGGAGATTTATCGCCAAGACCTGAAAAATTTCCTTGGTCCTCACCGGAGATCGAACCAGATACCTTCAGGTCAACGGTCGAGTGCTTTACCACACGACCATCCGTCTCCTTAGCTGATTCTGTAAAGCATTCCATCTTCATGTCTTTTTACAGACCGAGTAGTTTCACTAAGTAGCGACCACTAATAAGCTCCCTGAAAATATTAATTCATTTTAAATATGATGCTTAGAGGTCCCTTTCGCATAGGGACATCTCTGGATTCTCTGCCTGGGACACCCCCTCCCTTCCCCATCTTTCCACTCCACCCACATTCTGAGAAACAGGTCTAGATGTGACCGCTATTATTTCAGGCAGTACTGTAAGCTGGCATAAAATCTGACCAGTTTATTCTGATTACAATAATTGGGCCAGACTAGTCATGTTGACATCTTTTATTGACACACAGTGGATAAACCCACTATCCGGGATTCCTTATTTTCTTTTTTTTCCCGTTGTCGGTTTGTTGAACCAGCTAATCTAAAAATAGCTACAACTGAGGTAAATAAAGCTTACATTTAACAGAGAGCCAGATAAACGTTCGGAATGACTGACAGCGGTGAGATCACTTTTTTATTGCCACGTTGGACAAGTAAGAGTGATAAAATATTGCGAGGAAACTCACAGCATCGCCGTTCTCATTAAAGTGATATATATTCCAACGAAAAAAAATAAATAAAAACGTTTGTCAAATGAAAGAAAATAGTTAGTGAATGTTTATTTTCAAATTAAGATAAAAAAAATTTGCTCTTCATTTTAAACTGTTCTAAGGGAGTTTTTCTAGAACTATTGAAAACAAGTCGATTAAAAAGATATTTTAAAAGACTTTCAAACTATAACATTTGATAACTTTTGTCAAATCAATCATTTCAGATCAGCGATATGTATTTTATATATATATTCGTTTTCATCATCTTTGTCGTCTGCTCTGCCGTATGCTTTTCTTAAAGTTAAATTTCCATTCTTCAATTAAAACGACAATTTTTTTTTTAATTTGCGATTTACTGAGCTCTTTTACCTTTTATCTATGTGGTTGGATTAGATTAGCAGAAGTAAAATAAAGTAAGCAATCAAAACATAGTAAGCAGATATTATTGTTGTTTTTTTTTTGTGCTATCGGTACGCAACATTACGTAGCACAGCCCCTTTTTATTTTGGCCTACATCTTACAATCAGGTTTTTTTTTTCTACACATTGAAAAAATGTTTTTTTTTTTTTAAATAAAAATTCTTGTAGGCCTATATTGCTATGAAATTTGTTCAAGTTCTTAGCTAATCAAGTTTCGTTAAACTTTAACAAACAAAAAGAAAAAAATGAAAATATATATAGCAATATTGAGTTTATTTAATATTAAAATGGTGGGGGGGGGGCAGATCGTATATTACGGAATTTTTTTTTGGGAGACATGGTGGCTTAAGTGGTTTGAAAAGAATATATATATTTTATATATATATATATATATATATATATATATATATATATATATATATAACGCACCAAGGGAAAAAATACATCTTGACAAAATGTAACAAACACATTATTTCCAAATGTACGTAAGTCAAACTTGAGCAGAGTTGGCAGGTAGTTTAAAGAAATAAAAATGTTTTTATATTCAAAACTACTAAAATTTTAAGAAAATTATAATTAGGGCTAGACTTTTTTTAAACCGATTTTTCTCCCATTTCTTCGCTTTAATGCACTAGTTAAACTTCAAAACTGTAAAGCTCAGCAACTAGCAGATTTTAAGTTTACGTTTTCAAGTCAAATTCGAATGAATATTTTTTAAAACAAGATGCATGTATTGCTGTTACTATTCTGTTTGAAAACACCATCCTTGACGACTAGAATGCCTGCCCCCTCCTGTAGAATTTTCACGCTACGGGGCTGGATGACATAATCAACTCTTTGAAACATCACAAGCTATCATAATGACTCAACCTAGAAAAGTAGATGCTTTTAAAACAAATATAGATTTTAATCTCAATAATATAAATTGCAAAGCATGGTAATTTTTTTGAAATCGTGTTTTTTCCACGTTATCTGTCGTTTCCATGACAACCAGAAGAGCAGACTGGACTTTCAACATTTCTATATGATGCATAATAAATGCCGCGCTCATTAGGGATATACATAAGTCATTTAATGATTGAAGTGACTATAATTTGACGATGACAAAAAAAAAGGGGGGGGGGGTCTTCCCTTAAATTGGTTAATATTATTTTATTTGATCAAAAAGAAATTATAAATAAAATAAACTTTGTTGTCGCCATGTGACAGAATTTTGAAGTTACTTGATGACATACTTTCTTAACTGGATGACGCAAATGTCAAATTACTATATACAAGTATGCTTTCATATTCAAACAGAACTTTGAACCCACTCAAAAGTGCGAAGAATCGATGTAAAATAATAATTTATAAATCAAGCTATAAAATTGTAAAACTATATTTAAAAAAAGAAGAGTGAAAATTAAGGACAAAGGTATAGAAACTTAACAAATACCACATTCTCAAACTAATCAATTGGCGAAATAACCCAATGCTAAAATAAATACAACAAAATGTAATAAAACATCAGATCAAAACTAAATAAAGGAACTAAAGTAAAGGTTTATTAAAAAAAACACTAAAACTAAGGGTTAAAAATGAGATAACAACGCTAAACTGTTCTAAAATGTATTATTTTATAACTAAGTTTATTGTTGTACCACATATAACTCAGTGTATTGTTGTTGTACCACATATAACTCAGTGCATTGTTGTTGTATCACATATAACTCAGTGTATTGTTGTACCACATATAACTCAGTGTATTGTTGTATCACATATAACTCAGTGTATTGTTGTATCACATATAACTCAGTGTATTGTTGTTGTATCACATATAACTCAGTGTATTGTTGTTGTATCACATATAACTCAGTGTATTATTGTATCACATATAACTCATTGTATTACTTTTATTTTATTCTATGAAAAGAAGGGCAAAAAAAAATAATAATAGAGAAATGCAGAGGTAATTATTTTAAGTTGTTCTATTTGTAACTATGCCGTCTCTCTCTCCATATTTCACGTTCCTCCGGCTGCTGTAGTTTTTTTTCCCCCTTCTCTCATGTCCCGGTCTATTTGTTCCTCCTGACACAATCCATATGGCTATTCCTTTTTATCTGCATATGTCGTAACCAGCAGCACTTGTGTCAACACGATACATTCTTCACTGCGCCGCCGAGACACAATATCAGGGAGAAGGGTGGAGAAGTGTGTGATCCTCCTCTATTGGAACCTATCAAACTACTTTCGGTATTAGTCAAGACAACAACTGGGGTAGGGATGGGGTGTGGGAGGAGGGGTCAAAATACTGTATAGTGGCTCGGTTCTCCACTGCCCGGGTGGCCAGGCAAACTTTTCTCTTTATGTTTAATGTTTGCAAGTTCCAACATCTTGACAGCTTGGATGGTGATACAGTGTGGGCCAGGCGAATGTTGTCTGATAACACGAGATCTGAAGCATGTCTTTCAGCGACCGCATGACTTTATAACTGTTTTTTTTTTTTGTTGTTGTTTGGGTCGCTTTAGTCTTAAAAGGGCGGGGGTGGGGAGGGGGTGAAGCAATGTGCTTTAAGAGGCGATGGTAACGTTATACATATCAAAATGAAAGGGAAAACCGCCTGTTTGTGGGATTACAAAAAAAAAAGTTTATATCAAGCCCAAGAACGTGAGTCTCAACATGAACACGTAAAAGATGTTGTCCACTTCAGACTCTGCCAGACTGTCTCAACATGAACAAGTAAAAGATGTTGTCCACTTCAGACACTGTCAGACTGTCTCAACATTAACAAGTAAAAGATTTTGTCCACTTCAGACACTGCCAGACTGTCTCAACATGTACAAGTAAAAGATGTTGCCCACTTCAGACACTGTCAGACTGTCTCAACATGAACAAGTAAAAGATGTTGTCCCCCTCCAGACACTGCCAGACTGTCTCAACATGTACAAGTAAAAGATGTTGTCCACTTCAGACACTGTCAGACAGTTTACACACACTGTCTCAACATGAACGAGTAAAAGATGTTGTCCACTTCAGACACTGTCAGACAGTTTACACACACTGTCTCAACATGAACACGTAAAAGATGTTGTCCACTTCAGAGTTCAGACACTGTCAGACAGTTCACACACACACACTGTCTCATCATGAATAAGTAAAAGGTATTGTCCACTTCAGACACTGTCAGACAGTTTACACACACTCGCTCTATTTGTCTCTCCATACAGATAAATTAAAAAAAAACAATAACCACATATAAGGTAAACGTTCGTCAATTTAAACAAAAAATACTTTTTCCGCCAACCAAGGCAGTATCTGCCGTACTTGGCACGGGAGTGGGGCGGCATTTTCAGATCCACCCGGGGGCCACAATAGCCCCAGAAGGTAAGATTGGGGGGGTTAGGTTGTGACTCGAGGAAAAATAATAGAGTTAACTTAACAAGTGAACAGCCAATCTGAATGATATAAAATCCCTATTCTAATTTCTCACATGTATAATTTTGTTTTCCCGATAATACAAAAGTGTAACGTAGAGTCATTTAGTTTACAAAAAGAGTTATTTGATAGCGTTCTTCATATATATATATAAATATATATATATATATATATATATATATATATGTATGTATGTATGTGTGTGTGTTTGTTTGTTTGTGTGAGTGTGCGCGCGTGTGTATGTGTGTCGTAAAAAATGTACTTTTACGAAAAAGTTGAAACAAAGTTAGGAAAAAAAAGTAGCTATTTATTAAAATAAGTTGTAACTAAAAGTTTAACAAAAAAATTTGAGCTGAAAGTTAATTGAAGTTTAACTAAAAAAATGAGTGCACCACATCACTGTCTATTACTACATATACAGTAATACTATGAAAAGGTTACTTTACAAACGAACACTACTGTTACATGAAGTTCTACATTTTACTGATAAGACCACGGCGTTTGTTTTTATTATTTAAAAAAAAATCAAAGGCAGTAATCACATTGGAATAGCCCACACTAACGGACTTGTACTAACGTGTCCAAAGTCCGAATCCGGTTAGTTGGTAAGCCCTACATACAAAGTTTACTAGGTTGGTTGTTTGTGTGGGTAAAGGGTTTTCCCCTTGAAAATTACACGAAATAAGAACCAAAGAAGAAAAGTGGGAAAATATGAATGGCCATAAACAAATCTAAAACAACGTCACACATTACATGTTACAATAATCTCACTTAACCTTTCAAAGGCGGAATTACATAAAGGCTGGGTGGAGGTAGCAAAAGTCCTGTGCGAGGTCCTGTGCGATTATAGAATGCGATGCTGAGAATTTTGTTTTGGACAGGGAGGTGAACGAATAAAACTTGTGTGAAGACCAGCACGGGGCCATGAACTGTTTTTGTCCCCTGCTAAACTGGAAAAATGTCAAAGTGAATGTTAAAATTCTATAATGCTACACTTTTTACAAAGGCAGTGGCTACGGTTCGGTCCGACCGAACCCGTATTTTTTTTACTTCGGGTACCAGCCATAGATAATATTGCTCCACACCCTAACCCTATCTCCTAACCCTATCCCTAACCCTATCTCTAACCCTATCCCTAACCCTATCCCTAACCCTAATCCTGAAAAAAAATTCTGAAAAAAAAAACCTGGAAATCCTGAATTATGTTGTTATATAGTTCTGTGCAGCGACTCGGCCGCTATGCAATAATAAGTAAGGCTGGTATTTTTTTTTTTTTTTTTTTTTTTTTTCCTCCTTCAATCTTGGGGGGGGGGGGGGGCCCGAAAAAAGAAATACGCGTTCGGTCGGACCGAACCGTAGCCACTGCGTTTTACAAAACCTTCCCGGTATAAATGCACCATTTGATCGAGCTTTCTCCATATACTTATCTGCACACATTTCTGAATGTGTCCGTAACCCCGCCTGTCTATACTTGGCATCCAGAAAATCTGATAAGCTATAATATACATTTCATAGAGGAAATGTTCAAAATTATAATTTAAGCTTAACTTTGTGCCATATGTGTAGTCACTCATCGCTCAACTATTCGTGTAACGCTTCTTTACCTAAATAGGTAATGTTACTTATATATCCCATTAGCGTGTCAGGATGACAATCGATTGGCTCCATTACTTAATATAATAAGTCCACTCATGACCAAGGGATTACGTTCTCTATTCGGGCTAATGGATATATATGCCCTATACTGGAAAATCCGAAACCTTATGATAGCTACATATTTTCATTGCTCTGAGTTTTAATTGTTATTTATAAAAGAAAGAAAAATTAATCGATGTGCTCAAATTGTCCTGGCAGTCTTTAGATGTGGCAAACGAACTTCACACAATTTATAAAGTTCTATTTATAGAACGCCTTACCGTGTAGTCCGGTGTAAACTAAGATTCTAATGACTTTTCCAGTATCTATAAATAGATTTATTTAGGTGACGGATCATAGATGACTAGGATTTATAATTGAAGCACTATAAAATAAAATTACAAGTCCATACTGTACAGTGTGTTGCAAAATATTACTTCCGCATAGGTTGAGAAGGGGAAAACATGATTATAAAATAGCAACATCACTTTTTAAATTACATTGTTCAATCAAAATCTTCTGAAAAGAATCTTTCATTTAATATTCTATTAATTCATTAACTGATAAAAAGAGGTAAGCAATTTTTAAACCCTTTGGTTGTCGTTGAAGAACATGAAAATTATATAATATATGATCGGATCAAATAGTCATAGCTGCTATAATATGACATAGCATGACATTCACGATGTAAATGTAATTTGTGGGCTATTATTTAATTAGTATAGCATTGTAATAAATTATATGTAATATGGTCTAAATACATGTATTTTTTCTTTTTTTTTATGAAATCTTTATGACATTAACAAATTATTATTTACAATTTAACAACCCAAGTCCGTTATAATGATCACTTTCACATTGATTGACTGATTGAGTCTAAATCTAATTTAAGTAAATTAATTACTGATTTAATTGTTGCTTCATTGCCATAGTATAAATTCTAAAAATGTGAAGGCCTATTAAAAAAATAAATAAATAACAAATAAGCCGTATAAGGATTTAATTTTGTGCCTATAATTAAACGGTAATATTTAGAAATGCTACCTGTTGTTATAACAGTAATATTCATTCACATTTTTATATTATTATGCAAATATTGTGTTGCTTTTTGTTATTTATTTAAAGCATCAGAACTTAATTCATGTAAATATTATGGCCAGTGTTTGCTAACTGGCCAATATCAGACATGAACATTGGCTGTGCACAACCAGCCAAAGTTGAAATGATGATGTGAACAGTATCATATTAGAGGTAACATCAATTACAAACTTTTTGAGTGTGGAAAAACATTTAAGCACAATAAATGACCACATTGTGTGGCTGACTGCTGTTATTTAATTTTAACAGATCTAGTTGAGATGTATTGTTCTTTTGATATTAATTGAAATAATTGAAACTGTTCATATGATATTGTATTCACATTGCACTCAGCAATTGTTTGCATTGGCCAGTATAAATCACTAATGTCTGGCATTGGCTGTTTAGCAAACATTGTCCATAATATATACACTTCTCTAATGATAGGGAATTAAAAGATTAAATATACACAGTTTGCTGTTTTAATTTTTTTCTTTGATTGCTGTATCAAAGTTATAATTTTAAAATAAAACATGACACATTTTATATTATCCCCTCTAAACTGATCATAATATGGTTGCTTCTTTTCAAAGGTATCTCAAAATGGGCAAGAAAGACAAGATAGAATTGGCAAAATGCTCACTGAAAAGTGATATCGATCAGACAGATAATACGAGTGTTTCTAATTGCTGTAAGTGCGGTGGAACTTGTTCAGACAGCCACCACAAGCAGAAACAAACTCATTTAGGAGCAGTATCTTCAACCCCAGCTTTGCTAGTAGATTGTGGTTCAGTGAACTCTTATGCTACATCTGTGGCAGAAAAACATATTCAAGCACACAATCTTATATCTCCTCCATCTACTGTTCAAGATAAGAGTTTATCTGATTTTGTTCCAGATGCAGTTTTTTTAATACAATCTTTTCCTACACAAAGTGGAACACGTGAACGTCCATTTAGTGCTCCAGCTAATTATTTAGAACAAATCTCAGGTCAGCTCTTAAGACTTGTTGGTGATCATTATTTGTGTTCAAACTGTGGAAGGCAGCTTCGAAACATTGGCGATCAATTAACTTTAGAAACCAACTTAAGGAAAGCTATCAGTTCTGCAGATTTATATAGCACAAGAAATCTCTGATGTTCATTTTAAAAATTATTAGTACCATAATAAAGCAAATACTTAACTGCTTCTATATTCGATGTTAGAAATGTTTGAGTTACAAAAGCATTCACTTTTTTGCATCTCTAAACAAGGTTTAGTTATAATGTGACATAGCACATGAAGTGAAAAATCAAATGGCTATAAAATGCTTGGTTGATGGACAGAATTTGTGGAGTGCAAGTTAATATTTTGTATATTGAGTATGATCAGTCCTATTTTTCGCTGCCATATGATTAAAAAAAAATATAAAATCTTTCTGGGAAATAATTATAATTATTAAAGATGTGTTTTTTCACTAATTCATTTTTATTGATATATTGTTGCAATTTCTAAAAAAAAGTTTTTGATAATAGTCTTTAAAACTGCATTATATTTATATACTAAAGATTTTTCATTGTATAATTTCTATCGCATTTTAAGTGGAAAAATATTCTAATATTGAATATTTTTTAATATATTTTTAGACATTTTTTTTTGTGTTAAAAATCAGTTGGAGTATAAAAAAAAACTTCAAATTAGATTTTATTTCAAGTCTGTTTTTTTTTTCATTTTTGGTGTAAATCTTGTTTTTTTTAATTTCCTATTTGAGCATTAATTTTTTTTACTGGCAAGTTTAAGTGTTAATTTAATAATTTATTTAAAAAAAAAAATAAATAAGCACTTATAACCAGTATAGGACACTTCACTATGACCTGGTGATAAAAATAGACTTCATAATTTATACAATATTATTGTTTTGTTAGTTTCTTACAAACTCTTTGATTAAAAAAAAAACTTTAGATTTTATCTCCATGGAATGCTTGGAGCGAGAATCTCACGTGTCACTGTCCAAAATTGTAACATAAATGTTGAAATAAAGATAAATCTCACTTAGAAATTTAAAACCATAAAGAATTCTATTAACTCCAAAATATTTTCTCAGGTAACAGTTTTACGTTCTTAAAAACAATTGACATGTAGTAATTCATTTTTTTGCTTTTTGTTGTTTGTAAACATTTGTTTTCAATGTAGTTACAGGCATCTGATTGGTCTAATCTGCTCAAATGGTGATTATTCATATTGTATTTTTTAAAAAGTGTCTTCCCAATAAATATATATGTGAATATTTTGAATTGTTTGTCTTTCTGAATGAAATGATTTATACTAATTTAAAAGAAATTAACATGATCATAAAGAAAAGAATAAAAGAAACACCATATTTAAAGATGTACTGGTATTATTGAGTTGGATGGTTATATATCTCTGAATTCTAATAAAGAATGAGATGTTTAATCATTTTTGTCACGCCTTTCTTTCATCCCAACCATAGTCGAAAGTGCATTAACTATGGAGGCACCATAGCATAGAGGAAATCTACAATGACTTGAAAAAATCCCTTGGTTTTCACTGGAGTTTGAACAAGGGTTCCTTAGGTCGACAGTGACATGTTATAGTCCTGGCTTTGTTATAATTTCAACTACTGATTTTATGAATTTTATAAAAATAACGTACCAAAAAGTACACAGAAGTTTTATATTCCAAATTTTAGGAAATAGCCTTTTGTGGGAATTAACTAGGTCTTAATACAATAGCAGTTTTATAATCTTCACGGAAAATTACATTTACTGTATCCATGTAAACTATTGGGCAGTTAAAAAAAACACTACATTATCCAAGTCAAATAAGTGATGTCTTGTGACTAAAATGAAGGAATTTTAATAAATTATTAATATTAACCCCTCAAAAAAATGGAAATATCAATGGTTTACATTTACTAATCATGTTATTTATTGATAATGTAGGCTAAACATTTTAAAGAATTTATTGTTATTGTAAATATAAAATAACAAGTCTTGAAGAAGTATACAAAGCATACTGTTTACTATTATCATGACCTATTTGATATTTTAATACAAATTTATCAATAAATACATTATTTACAAAAATATCAAATGGTTTATATGCAAAAAAGAGAACTATCCAGTCCCACTGGTAAAATTTGTCAAAAGCGGAACAATATTTTGCTTGTCATCAGTGGCATGTTCAGAGCGCAGAAAATTGGCAGCGTGTGTAAGCTGTAGAGCTGCATTAGGATGAGCTGAACCGGGCAGTAGAGTACACTCTCTCTCTAGCATTGCTGCAATGGCTTCGAGCAATGAATGAAAACCAAATGACAGTGCTGCTCTTCTTGTACGATTTAACTCCTAATAAAAAGATAAAATTCCTCAGATTTTATAAACAGAATGTTAAAGTGACACACTGACTGATCTGTTATTTAAAGATTTTTTTTCCCTTAGTTTCTTTATATCCATTTATGAGGTAAAATTAAAAAAATTTGGATTATTAGAAATCACATATTCATGCTTAAAAGAATTTTTTTAAATAAAAATGTCAAAGATCATTTATTAATTGCTAATTAAAACTAAATCAAACCAATTTTTTTATTAAAGCTAACTTTTATGTTGATATTCAATCAATAAATATGATAGGTAACCATTTATAATTTTCATATTAAAAAATAATGCTATTCTTTGGTAAGAATAATTGGAGATGAACAAAAATATATTCTTCATTTCAAAGCCTTACAGAAGTAAGAGTTTAGAGCTTTTACGATTATATATTATTCACATTAAAAAAAACCAATAGATTTTAAAGTTTTCTTTAAGTAAAACATTTATTTGTTTCAACCAGTGAGGTAACAAAAAATTGATTGAAAAAGTGGACAAAAAAGAATAAAAGAGTAAATACCTTATAGAATTGATGAAGTTTATCAGGAAGTTTCCTAGCATGTCTTAATACTTTTTGAATATCAGACTAAAAAAATATAAAAAAAACATCGCTATAAAAAAGTAAAATTAATATTTAAAGAAAAATCATTAGGAACAAGTGGACAGAGAAGTCTAATGTAAATAATTTAATGTATCAATACTGAAAACAGTTCCTCATATTTTCTTCCCTAGTAATTTTAAATTAAATGTATTAATCAGATTAAAGTATTTCACCTAAATTAAATAAAAAATAATACTTTGAATTTCATTAATATTATTTATACCTGTAGACCTGAAGGCTTTATCCACACGACACATGACTGAGCATAACTGCGTTTATCTGCAGGTTTAACAGGAAATGGAGACTTTTTTTCATCATCATCAGAGGAATATTCTTTGCATGAAGTAAGATTGTCAAATGGTCCAAGCCAAGGAATTGAATCTTGACCTAAATTTAGTATACATGATTTTAAAATGTTTCGTCATTTCAAAAAAAAACAATAAGAATCCATGAGGGACAAATGAATTAGATTTCAACCACAGCAGACTATAAGAATGCCTAAAAACCTTTATTTTATCCAGCTAATGAAGACTAAGGAAAATCCTCCAAAGTCAAGAAAATTCTGTGCTAACAAGGATATAACCATGTACTATAGGTGACCAGCCAAATCTTTGTCCATTACTTTATCTAATGTTTAAAATAGTGTGGGAAGCAATATATTGTTAATTTTGTGTTCCCCAACACTATTCTAGTTATCCTGTGTTTATTCTACAGGACCATTATATAGCTATATAATGGTACTGTGTTTTTTGAATATAGTTAGCATACTCATTCATAATAAAATGACTTAATTTAATACACTTACAATGAAAATTTCTGTACAAGAATTTGACCACAATGTTCTTCATTGTTTTCTAGCATATATAATAACCACAGAACAAAAATGTTTTCAAGAAGAATCCATGATTTTATAATAGAGCTTAAATCCTTATAGTGGGGGACAGTAATAAATCCACTCTCACTCCATGAGATCACTTGTCCGGTGGTAAGCGGCCTGGAATGGGTCCATACCTGGGTTGAGGCAAGGAAGGCATTTGAGCCGCTCAGCTTATCTGACAGTAATAAACCAGAGATACTCAAACAGTGGGTCATGACCCACTGGTGGGTCACAAAAGAATTTTAGGTGGGCCGCTAATAAAACTTATTTATAAAGGATAAAAAATCTACGGATTCTTCACTACAACTCTATTTTTCAATATGTTATAACATTAAAATAATTTAAATCTGCAAATTTGTTTAGAAGATCTAGATTTTGCAGAGGACATAGTTCTTATTAACGATGATCCTGAGGAAATGCAGATGACGACAGAAGCACTAGTCGTGACAGCAGGAAAGCTAGGACTAGAGATAAGCCAAGAAAAGACGAAAGTCATGAGCCATGGTCAAAACCAAAATGTAACAATCAAAGTAGAAGGAAAAGCAATTGAAGAAGTACACAGTTTTTATATCTTGGAGGCTGCTTAGACCAACAAGGCGATACGAAAATAGAGATAAGATCCAGAATTGCAAAATCAGTCGCAACTTTTAAAAACCAAGAAAATATATGGAAGTCAAAAGTCCTGAGTATGAGAACAAAACTCAGAATCTTCAATTCCAACGTGTTACCCGTACTTACCTATGCTTATGAAAGCTGGAAATCTACCAAAAAATTTAGTAATAAACTGGACTCCAATTGAAAACAGATGCCTACGGAAAATTTTAGGAATTCAATGGAACGACTTCAAAACCAACAAAGAAATAAGAGACATTGCAGGACAGCCCTATATATCAATCGTGATCAAAAGAAGAAGATGGCAATTCGTGGGACATGTGATGCGGAGAGACAACAGAAGAATAGTGAAACAATTGCTCAGCTGGGAGCCAACAGGAAGAAGTAAAAGGGGAAGACCTCGCGAAACACTGAAAAGAACTCTAATCAAAGAGGCAAAAAATGCCAATATAGACTGCCTAAAAACAATAGAAAAGCTAGCTCAAAACAGACAGAACTGAAGAGACACGCTGAGAGCCCTATGTGACGTCTAATGGCACAAGAAGGATTAAGATTAAGAAATCTGCAAATTAAATGGGGAAAATCGATGTATAAAATCAATGACGCTTTTTTCATTATAAGTTATCTAGTTTTTCTATACAGGGTCACAAAAACGAAAGAATAACTAATAATTAATAAGCTGAATTTTTGTAAAGAAGAGAAAGGGTGACATAGCATTGTATCTATAATATATGGATAATTAAAAGGAAATCTAGAACTGTTTCTAATCAGGACAAAGTAAAAAAAAAAAAAAATTAGCCAACAACGTTTCTTAAACAACTTAAAAACCACTGCTTACCTGGATCAAATAATGCTAACATAAGATTTGACTTCTTTTTACTGTCCGCCCAGGAATAAATCATACCATACCAGTCATTACTGTAGAGTAATAAATAGTTTGTCTTTGTTGATTAATACAGACTCATTCTCAAATTTAGAAAAATACACATAAAAATCATTAATTACTTTTTAATCAATATAGCATATAATAAAGATTGTGGTTATCATTATCATTCAATTACGGAGAATATTTAAAAATGTATTTATCATACCACACTCTTGCTATTGCTACCATACTCTCCACTCTCAAACTACCATGCAAAAGAACTGTAAAAGAAGGAATTTTGCCATCATCTTGAGAATCTTCTTCTTCTTCAGATTTGCCATTTTTAGCATCCTTTTCTTTTGCTAAAACATGAAAAATGAATGAAATTTAACAATAATCATTACTGGCAAATGTATAAAAAAATGCTAATAATAATTTCAAATGCTATTTTTAAGTCAACCATGAAAAATAGCACTGATTAGATTTTCTTCTTAGATAAATAAGAAGTACACCTTCTAGACCAAGGGTGGTCCAACTCTTTCAAATTTGGAGTTAAATTTGTTCCACACTATTGAAGTAATTCTCTGAAATAATGATAGGAACTAAGAATGATATTGTGACTTCACATGCTTAATTGTTGAGTAAAAACTTTTACTGCAAAAATGTTCTAACAAACATTACACATCAAGGAACTTTCTTCAAGTGTATATACATGTATTTAGATTCTGGCCCAAGTTTCCAAAAGAATTCATTTATTAAAGATGGTTCAGCTCATTCTTTAAAAATGAAATCATATTTGCCCATCTTTGCAAGTGCTAAACAAGTCATAAAACTTAGGCTTGAAGCGAATTTCCTAGCTGTGCATTTTTTCAAATCATATATCAAACTTTCCACACATTTTTTACTTATTTGACTATTATGACTCTCATATGAATGGTGCAATATAGAAACCTGTGTGATCAGTTTATGCAATTTTATATTAGAATTTCATCCCTTTAGTAGAGTTTGACTGATTGCAACAGCTGTATGTATATTTGTGCATGGTTTATTTTATAAACAAAATATACAGCAAAACATGAATGTAACAATTATATAGAATTAATCAGTTAAAATAGATTCAATAAACCAAGGTTTCAAAACAATTAAATTCAAAATACCATTGGGAGCTACACAAAATAAATTGAAGAGCTGCATGTGTCTCTAAAAGCTGCATTTAGCCACCCCAGTACTAGACTAATAAATTCAGTTATATAAACCCAGTTAAGAAAACTTTACGTCACAAAAACATTACAAAATAAGACATGACAACAGCAACCACTTAAAAACTCAACAAATTGAGGTTTTGAGGATAATTTGAAAAACTAGTCTAATAAACATGACTTAAAGAAAACACAATTCAAAGTTAGACAAAGTAATACTTAGTTATGATGAGCCCTTAAAAAAAGAAAAACTATAAATTATGAAAATTAATGAAATACTCACATCAGTCAAAAAAAGAGAAGTTCACATGGACATGTATCTTTGTTTTACAAATTTAGGCAAGTTTCCAAAAATTGTACTATAAAAAGGCAACCAAAAAAAAAAAAATCTTTATTTCTGTACAAAGTGTAATATCTAGCTCTGCCAGGGAAGTCGAGGTGCAATGTGACACCTCCTCTAACCTAGGACTTCTCATCCTTGCCCCTGCTACACCGCGACTTGCAAGACTCATCTAATCCCACAAAGCCATCATGTTTATCCCTTACAAAGTGCCTAACCAAAAGTTGGGGAAATCGGCTTGAGACCCAGTGAACAGCTTGGATTGTGTAATGATAGAAAGAAAATTTAAGTCCCAATAAAGAGTTTCCCACCTTCTTTTCCAAAAAAAAGGCAGGGCTTGAGAAATCAATCTTTGGGTCACCTACAAAATTAAATGGGCTTGCGAATCACTGTTTATCTCTTAGTTTCCTTGGTCACCTAAAAAATTAAAATGCAAAAATTGTCTTAAACCTGAACATTTGAAAGAAAATAAAAAAGCAATGTGTCAGTCATCAAACCGCCATTGTACATATGTGGAGTACGATAACAGCTTAAAATTACTCAGCTTTGCTAGGTCACCTCAAAAATTAAAATTCTCCTGCTTTGCTAGATCATCTAAAAATATTAATGCAAATGAGTATGTGACTCACTTCTTCTTCTGCTTAGCTAGGTCTTCTAAAAAATTAAAAAGAAAAATATTCTTAAACCCGAAAATTTAAAATAAAATAATTAGCAATGCGCATTTCCTGGGTCAATAGTAATTACTATGTCAAATTGCATTGTGCAGCATCATGATACATTTATAAATAGGTAGATGATAATACTTACTAGTCTCTGATTTTTCCTTAGTTGATCTTGGTAAAACAAGATGTCTAGCCACTGTTGGTGGACTGCCAACATCTTTGATTTCTATAAAACCTATTATTTCTATTTTTTCTGAAACCATGTATGTAGTATTCCCATCATCTAATTGCCTAATGAAAAGATATAAAAACAACTTAATTTTAAAGAAACGGCTACAATAAAATCTTGTTAAATAATACAATTTATGTTTTTTAAAAAAAGATTCTGAAAATTAACTACACAGAAAAAAAGTTAACAATTATTTAAAAAGAAACATTCATAGAGTGTGTAAGATTTTACCGTGTAAATGGCTCAGGCTTTGGAAATAACTGAACAGAACAATTGAAATTACCACACGTTAATGTTCCACAATAAGGATTATAATATTTTTCTGTTAAACGATGAAATGCTTCTTCTACAGATCTGAAATAAATATTACCAGATAAATTTTAAAAATATTCTAATATAAAATATTATTTAATTTTGTATTTCAAAATTATTTATAATAATGATAAAAATAAGACACCACGTCTAAAAAAAGGTGTAATACGGTAATAGAATTGCACATTTAACAAATGACTTAAACATCAATAGAAAATATTGTAAGAGAATTTTTTATAAACCGGTAATAGTCAGTAACAAAATGCTTCACATGTATCAAAATGGGATAGTCTAACTAATGGCAAGTCATTCAAAATATTTGACATCTTTTCACTGTGATTTTTTTTACCAGATATTCATATAACTTCTAATCCCACTTCCTGTATGCATGCAGACATACGTGAAAAAGTGCTACGCATGGAGGAGGAGATCAAGCATTAAGTAATAAATGAATGACCCCTTTAGGTATTAAATATTGAATAAAGTATAACTATTTACATTCTTCATTATTTTTTTTTGTTATGCTCTATTTCATCTATATCACTTTCTTTGCTAGATCTATTCTAGCAGTACTTTTGCTTTAGAAGGCTTTTCAACTAGTATCTTCATAACCTCAATTTCAAACAGAAAAATTAAATACTTAAAAGGATGATGTATAAATGTGGTATAACTTGATATAATCTTTTTTAAAGTCGTCAAGGTCAATCACTAAATAATCTAAAGGAATGTACTTACTTAAATGAAACTGCTCCATCTAAAGTAAATATTTCACCACCCTGATTCCCAACATCTATTAATTTCTGATAATAGGGTAGTGCACTGCGAACATCAGGATCATTGGAATTGCCAATACAAACAATGTGAAGTTTACAAGGAAATGGAAAAGGCAAAGGAAATTTTTCCTCTACTGACTGTCTTGTATTTATGGTCTCGAGAGAACGTTTTAGTGAACCTATTCCAACACCCAGGCTTCCATCAGTAATTAATATAACCTAAAATAAATTACAAATGGTAAAATTTAACATATAATTATACAAGAAAATAATTAAATGTTACATAAATTAATGAAAGTGTCAATGTAAACCTGGCAAGCTGTATGGCTCCATTCATCTGAGATAATATGCCTGATTCCATTCAAAGCTGACTCTATGCAGGTTTTGCTAAAGACTTCTACTTTGTTCAGTGCTGTTCTAATTACGTTATAATCTCGAGTGAATGTTGAAAGTTGTTCATATAGATAAGAAAACGCAATCTAAAAAATACATATTTAGAAATGTTTTTAGAAAAATAGCAAGGCATAAGTTTTAAACAATGTTATAGGAGAAATTATCCTATAGTAAACATTTTTATGTGCTTTAAAGATCAGTACATGAAGTGAAACATTTCTGTGGCTTTGATACTTAAATCAATGATTAAAATGAATATTTTGAAATAATTTTTTTTAAAACTTACCAAAGAAACAAATTCAAGCTTATAATTAGCAGTTAAATAATCTAAAAAAGAATTTATTCCATGTATCGCTATATGGCGTCGCTGATATTCTTCAGTACTTTCAGGCAATGATACAGAGCATGACATAGACAGTGAGACATCTAATGCTATAACTGTAGGCATCTTGGTTGCTGATAAATAAATAATAAATTTTTTTAAAGAATTAATATTATTAATATTATAACATTTTTTTTTATACACAACACAAGATGTACAGTTCATATAAAGCGTTGAACAAATACAACCATGACATATTTCAGCAAACATGAATGTTTGTGGGTTTTTTAAATTGATTAAAATAATGTTCCCTACTTTTACCCCTTTTTTCAGGCTTCTTTCAACTTAAACTAATCACTTGTGAAATCTGACTTTACTGCCACTTTAAAACTTTTAAACAAATATAGTCTTTCCTATGAGCATATGCCAACAGGCAGGTTTCTGTCAAAACAGGTCATGCACAGACCAGATTGCAACGCTCCGCATCATAGTTGAGCAGTCCCTGGAGTGGAACTCGCCGCTATACATCAACTTTATCGACTTTGAGAAAGCGTTTGACAGTGTAGATCGAGATTCTCTGGAAACTCCTTCGACATTATGGTGTCCCCGTAAAAATAGTTAAACTGATCGAGAAATCATATGAGGGTATGTCCAGCAGAGTTATCCTCGGAGGGCAGCTAACAGATAGCTTCCAGGTATGAACATGAGTCAGACAAGGATGCTTTCTTTCCCCATTCCTTTTCCTACTGGCTATAGACTGGATTATGAAGAAATCCACCAGGGAAAGAAGAAATGGAATCCAATGGACTTTGCTAAAACAGCTGGACGACCTGGACTTTGCAGATGACCTTGCTCTCTTTACACATAGCTATCAACAGATGCAAGAGAAAACAAATCTAGTGAATGCCACTGCAAAGGAGGTCGGCCTTAGCATACACATAGCTAAAACCAAGATCCTGAAAATGAACTCCACCAGCACGAATGCAGTTACTCTAAATGGAAGTCAACAGGAAGAAGTAGAGTCCTTTACCTACCTGGGTAGCATCATAGATCAGCAGGGTGGAACAGATGCGGATGTCAAAGCAAGGATCGGAAAAGCAAGAGCCGCCTTTATCCATCTCAAGAACATCTGGAATTCCAAAGAGCGGTCCCTGAACACCAAAATTCGCCTGTTCAATACTAATGTAAAGTCAGTCCTACTGTATGGAGCTGAGACCTGGAGGATTATGAAAACCACCACAAAGAGAGTCCAGACCTTTATCAACAGCTGCCTTAGAAAAGTTCTTCAAATACGATGGCCTGACACCATCACCAATGCCAGCCTTTTAGAACGAACTGGCCAAGCTTCAATAGAAGAAAAGATCAGGAAGAGGAGATGGGGCTGGATAGGCCACACATTACGAAAGCCAGCAAGTAACATCACTAGACAAGCATTGAGATGGAATCCTCAAGGAAAAAGAAAAAGAGGCCGGCCAAGAGACACCTGGAGGCAAGAATTTGAAGCGGACATCACCAGGATGGGGTTCAGCTGGAAGCAGCTGGAGAGAATGGCTCAGGACAGAAGTCACTGGAGATCTTTAGTTGGTGGCCCATACTGATAGGAGTGACGGCAATGATGATGATGAGCATATGAGTATGAATACCAGTTATGTTATTAAAGTTACATATAATCTTCTACCAGTTAGTTTCATCATAAACATCAATACTACCAGTAGGACTATTTTCTAAGTTGATAGTTTTCATTCCTCTTAGTCCTTCTTTTGACTTTGCGTTTTCTTTAAATAGAAGTATTTTTATGACACTGTCGGACAATAATATAGGATTATCATAGCTGGTATTATTATAGCTTTGGTCAATGTCTGAATAATATTGATTATTATAGCCACCGCCAAAATTATCTACCTAATTTTATTTTTAAAATTCTGAAATAATAATTGAGCGTTATCTTCAGTAAGTCTAAGCTAAGAGTTCATATATTAGTAGGTGTGGTCATTTTGTAACTAAAATTCTACCTCAGCCTTTTTTTATTAATAAAAATAATCTGTGTTAAATCAATTAAAACACAACATATTTATTTATATATATTTAATGCATATATTTTATATATAATTACACTAGGCCTATATTCCTATAAATTATAATAAATATATATATCATTTGGTAATTGTTAAGGACAGGCCGCTCATGAAATAAATGGTTCTTTCATATATCATTGCAAAGATCTTGATCTGAATCAAAATCTAATTGAACAAACAGCAAACAAAAAAACAATCCTAACTTAGTTGACAAAAATATTTTCTTTACCTATATTTCATTGTAATTTGTATTCTAAAGTACATAGAGCCAAATTAATTACTGTTTCACTGTGATGTAATTACATGATTATATAATTAATCATTAATTTAATGGTTGTTACAAATTAATTATACATTTATATAGTTACATAAAAATAACTATAAATATTCCTATAAAAAATGTAGCAAGATTAGCGAGGGATTCTCAATTCGATGTTTTCAAAATTCCTTTTTTCTTGGGAATAATGAGAATGTTTTTAATATCAATTGGTGGTGTCAGGCCATCGTATTTGAAGAACTTTCCTAAAAAGAACCATTATAGGCATTATTAACCATTATAGGCATTTATCATTTATCTCTTGTTAGGCAGACTGTCGTAAACTTTTTGCATAAGACATAAGTCTCATAAGATGTTAAGCTTTACTTTTCTTGAAATACACAGTGTAACACAGATAATTGAGAAGAATGGCAACATTTTTTGGCATTGCCAAAACTAATTTTAATATTCTGAGATTGGTCTACTAGATTGATAGTTACTAGTGGCATAAATACTAAAATTGGTAATAAATTAAAACAAATAATAAAATTTATTATAAATCGAAATTCGGATCCGAAATCATCGGAAATGTGTAATACAGAGTATGATTCATTATCAGATACATTATGAAGATGTAAAATCTAAGGCAATAAAATATTTAATTTTTGATAAATATTTTCGCTAGCATCTACACTATCTGTTTTATTAAAATATCTATGATGTCATAAGTTTTTGTTATGATCGTCTTTTTTTTTTGCAAGATACCGTGCAAGATCTTTTGTTTATCATCAGTTTGTGGAAGGGGCCATATTTGGGTCTTGTAATAATAAAAAAAAAACTTTGAATCTCAGCGACTACGAAACAAAACAGGCGTTTTTTTTAAATTCTACAAGCATTGATATATATATGAGGGCTAGAAAATAACATCAAACTACAGATATATGTTATTATATTAATAATATTTTCGGGATAGCACGAGCAAATCATATGTCTATGGGCGTCTTTAGGATGGCCATATGTGACAAAGTCAAGTCTACTTTTCAAGTCTTTTGACTTACATCTAGACTTACATGTGGTTTTACACACGTTAGAGCTTAGATATCTAAGGGACCGTTCACATTTTAGTAATACTAATATTTCTTAAAGCTTTTGGGGGAGATGCAGTGATAAAGAAAGAATGGTTTAAAGCGTTTCGAGGGGGGGGGGGAGTACAAATAAAAATCATTATGTAATACCTGATAGGCCCCTAATCAGGACCTGGGTGAGAACACGACCGCCTTGACCTATCTAGTGAGAACACGACCGCTTTCTTGACCTATCTAGTAGGTTGTGGTGAGAAGCTATAATAGTAATTTGATAGTCACATATTAATAAGGAAAGAGCCATTTTTTTTACTTAATAGTAACACAAAAATCAACTAAACTGAAATACTTAAACCCACTACAGTCTAGCATGGGGGACGGATGGTCGTGCGGTACTGGTTCGATCTCCTGTGAGGACCAAGGAAAATTTTCAGGTCTTGGCTCAAGTTCCCGATATATCTCCCGTGGTGCCTCCATGGCCATTGCACTATCGGCTATGGTGGGTATGAAAGAAAGGGCACCATAAAACCGTCCCATTAGTGGTTTATAGGATCTAAGAGATTTCATCTCATCCTTACAGGGACTTCACACACTCCAGTCTAGCAGCGCTGCACTTTTTTATCCGCCCCTAATCAGGGCGAGTCATTCACTTATTACGTAACACTTTTTTTTATTACAACCCCTTAACGCTGAGCTACAACACTTAATCTTGTATACACTTTATCCATTACTACAAAAGTTTACATTGCTTTTGTTCCATAGATTGAATTCTATTGAAATCTGCAACATTGCAGACAATGATTCATTGATTGACTCTTTTTTTTATAATGCAGGGTGCAAACATTCAGTTGCATGCATCAGTGGGCAAACTTCAGCCCTTTCATCTGGCCTTCTCCTTTATGATGTTATTGTTTACAATAAATTGTTATTAGAATACATAAGAATTTCAATCATCTGCTCATGGTACAGCTCTTCTGTCAAATTTAAGACTCTATAGTGATTTAACGTTCAAAATGATTGCCCACTCTTGAGTCTGTCCAAATGGCTTAAAACTAGCCTTGCATTCCACAAAAACAAAGGATGAGTTTCTTGTGAAATGCTAGTTGAAATTTTTTTTTATAAATCTCTGTACATTATATATTTACTTAGTTTATAGAATAATTTCAATCCACTTAACATAGATTCAATACTTATCTTCACAAAATCCCTGATCAAATGAGAAACCTTTTTTTTTCCATTTTAAGGTAAGTTAACAGTGATAGCTGCATTTTTTAACTCTGGTATTACAAAAAAGTTATACCTTGACGTTAAAAAATTCGGCCAAAACTAGATGACAAATAGGAAAAAATTAGCAGGTACAAGTAAAATCTTTCAATGGCTAATGATGCAATCTCTTGGTAAGATGAGAACCATCTGATGTCACACCACAAATAATTATGACAGAATTCTTAATATATACAGTGGCATTAATAGCATTGAAATTTTACATTTAAAAATGCTTGATTTTTCATGCCAATTTAGTACCAATGTTGATCTTCCAAAGTTTGTCTTTCATAATAGGTTGTCTCCTTCCCCCCTAGAAAAAGCTGGATATTGTCTATGATTTTGATAATATATGGTTTTGAAGTCCTAATTTAGTCAGCTAATTAACAATGTTCATTTAGGACATTAAAAGATAGTGAAAAGTAAACAATATTTTTTTCCAGTACTGTAATGTCATAAAATCCTTTAGAGTGAAAACACAAAATATGGAGGATAAAAAAAAAACAACAACAGCACAGCAGAAACTATACATAAATATTTATTTTGAGTTCCATAGAAAAAGTCTTTTAAAGAATGTTTTTTTAAAAAGTCAATTATCCTGCTTTCCACTTCCACTCTTGTCTGCACATGGGACACGGAGAGCTGACAGTCTGTGATTGTAGCCACTTTACAATACAATGAATGTGAAATACATGGGAACACTGGCCCCAAACTGAAATAAAATACATGAAGAAGAAAGCAAGAATAACTATCATGTACGATGTGCATTTATAATAATAAGAGCAAAATAAATAAATAAATAATAATTTGAAAATTGTCTAATATCACTGGTTCTAAAACTGTGGGTGAATTCCAAAAGTTTTTAAAAATAATTACTCACACCACAAGTCAAAGATATAGTTATAGATAAAAATTAATAAATATTTACAATAAACTTAAGCTGTTTTTCTTTATTGTGGCCTTTTTATAGTTGGGTCACGAAAACTGAATTGTTTAAATTGTGTTTCTGTATTCATACAAGTTTGAAAACCACTGTTCTATAAGAATTTAAATATACTGTTAATAACTGACAAAATACTATGTAAAATAACAAACAAAATTTTTTTTTAGAATAAAAAAAAATTGTTTTTTATAATACAAAAACCACCCCCATATGGGTATTAATAAGTTATAAGCAAGTGTACAAGATTGATGAATTCACAGCAATGATCAATGATGCATTACATTACTTGATAAATGAATTAATAAAAAAAAAAGTAATTAAAGTTCCTTAGCCTAATACCATGGCATAAGAAAGGATTGTGCGGTTAGCACAAAGTCCAGTTGCCTTTACTTCCCTGACTAATATCAAGTACCCATTTAAAGCTGGGTGGACTTTACACCAAATTTCACCGGGAAAAATCCCTAGGTTCTCACTGAGGAGAGAACCTGGGACTCTCTGGTCGACAGTCAAGCAATCTACACTGCCTGGCCATCCGTTCACCCCTGAAACCCTTAAATGTAGTTATAAAAATTAGACCAAACATAGCCACCAGATTTCCATCTGTTGTGATAGTGAAGCTAAACTTGGGTATACTTCATGCGTAATTTTTTTTTAAGCTGCACATTCTCTGCACCATTTTTTTTTCAAAGATCTATACAAGAGAAAATTTAAGTAAAAGATATTCAAAAGTGCTAATCCAATAGAAAATAAAGAGAAAAGTAATTACCTAAAGGACATTCATCACCAGGTAACTTGCAGTCTGGACAGCAGCCATCAAAAGCCATTCGACATATACCACAATTATCATCATTAGCTATCCATTTCCAAGTTGCAACTCCAGTCCAGCTAAGAGTATATTTTTTATTTACAATCCAATAAGTTAAAATGACAGCATATTATTGTATTACTAATAAAATTGAAGCTCTAAAAATATTAAAGTTATAACTTAGCATTTTTTACAAAGGCTAATATCTAGTATATTATAAAATGAAATGTATGAATGTACCTACCCTTTTATAAATTGTAGAAACACACAATGTACATGAAAAAAAAAAGATACACATAAATAAAATGGTAACCCTATAACTAGTGATATTTTTTTTGAATGACAGACAAGCTGTTTAAATAAAAAAAGAATAAGATAACCAGGATGAAACAATTCAAATAATGTATCTGATCATTTGATTACTTATTTCTTTATGTTTAAATCCATTACATACTTTCCTTTTTATTGCATAAGACAAAGAAATGTTTGAGTTATAAACAATTTTCTTTACAAAGATAAAAAAAAAAATAGTCATACATTTTTTTTTTTAAATATGCTTTTTTTAAAATTTATTAAAAGTAAAAAATTATTTAAATTATACACATTATAGGCCATTCTATGACATGATGATGTCATGTCTAATCGTTCATGACTTCATTTTGGATTGATTTGATTCTGAAGCTCCTTCCTTTATATTTTTTATGATTATTGACATTAAATATGAATTTCGTTCATAATTAATTAGGGGGACGCAGTGACAAAGTAGTAGATCGCTTGAGTTGCAACGAAAGAGTTCATGCCCTACCAATGTTACTAAGTACACCCAGCTTACAAACTAGAGAAGTTAAGGAGGCTGGGCATTGTACTAGCTACATAGATTAGCTGTGGCTACAGAAACAGATATGAAGGGACAGATTGTTCTGTGGTAAAGCACTTGATTGTCAACCTGAGGGTTACTTGTTTGATCTCTTATTCTCTGGTGAAGACCAATAGATTTTCAGGTCATGGTTTAATTTCCAGCTGTACTCCTGTGGTGCCTCTATTGCCATTGCACTATCGGCTATGATGGGGATGAAAGAAAGGCGCCACAAAAACCGTCCAATTAGACAAATGATTAAGGATTTATTATTTATAGATCTAAATCTAAGACTACTAAGAGATTTCATCTCATCCTTAAATTAATAGTTGCAGTTACACTACACAGGAACTTCACACACACATAGTAACAGAGTAACTCAACTTAATACGAACCCGATGGTCTGCATAGGTTTTATAAGGGAAAATTTATTAATAATGGATTAAAGCTAAAATAGCGTATTACCTTCGCTACCTTTTGAGTCTACACTACGTCTACATCTACTAGTACTACTACGACTACGTGAAGGTAACTAAGACCTTATTAGCCTAGGCTTATAAAGCCTTATAACTTGTGACTACAATATGACAATAACAATTTTTTTAGTAATATACAATATTGATTCAATCACCATGTAATAAGATTTTAAAAAGTGACGACTTAATTAACGTACTTTTAATTTTTACTTTCATAGCCATCATGTGCTTGTGTAACTAGTAGATTCAATGTTTACTCTGCTACATTAAAAAAAAAATGTTCGAAGTTTAAAATTGTGGATTCGGAAAAAAGTAAGCGAAAAAAACAACAACATTCTAACAGCTTCCGTTACAACCCAGTCGACAGCAGGGGTGGGCAAACATTTTAAGTCGCGGCCAAATTAGGCTACGTAAATTTAACTGGCGAACCAGATAGATGGAGAGTTGACGTAAACTAATATGAATTTTAAGACAAACGTCAAAATATCAAAGGCTAGTGCTGTGCTTCACTTTGAGTGGCAGACCGCATGCCGGATTAAACAGTATTGCGGATCGTATTTGACCCTCGGGCTGTAATCTGCACATGGTTGGTCTACAACTCTACATCCTAAAAAAGCTATACGTCATCAGCCGAATTACTTAACACATGTGTCCAACATTATATTAAAATAAAGTAAACAAAGTTAAATTACAGAAAAAAAGTACGCTTAAGCTAGGCCTTTAATCATAACTAATATGTATTATGACCATAAAAAGTGTGTGCCTGCGTCTTTGAGTGTGTTTATGATATTTTCAGCTCCCAAATTTTATGAAAACAATTTTTTTTACAACTAGAGCTGTGCAGTTTTCGTTTATCGTACCATGTGTTGCTTGAATGAATTTTCCCCGTTATGAACGTGTCTATGGAATTCTTTCTAGCAAGGGATGTCCCCGCTGGTCTGTTGCGCGTGCTAAGAGAGAGTAGCACGATCAATACTTCGCCCTGCGTGTGTGAGCGGCTTAGAAAACCCAGCTCGTTGATTTCTTTCTATTTAAAAAAAAAATATATATATTGTATTTGTAACCTCGGCGCATCAATACAGTCATTTGGTAGACCAGGTTTTGTGTAAAAGGCAAGGCTGCTGTCCACACCGAGGCTAAGATGGACGGTAACATATAGTGAAAGCTTTATGCAAAACCTTTTAATAAGTATGATACAGTGTAGACAGCCTGGTCATGATGCCCTAGTTATGCGTGGATGTACAATCATGTGTTGAGCTGTCCTGAACAAGGGGATTCATTATGATAAGTAAGTTGTATCATCGAAAGCCATGGTTAGCTCACCGCTTCATGTGGCTGCCGGTAAAATTTATCTATTTTATTTTTAATGTGCTGGGTGAAAAGGGACATAACTCCGACTAAACACGGCTTTCATTGCTGCAACAACTCATTATTGTTTGATAACTAAACATGTCAGTCTGGCTGGCTTTGTTTTGTCGTTTGACTTCGTGATAGTTGTAAACTTTGACTGGCTGCATTATAATAAGCAATATGAATGTGATCCTAAAGCACGTGTTTATGATTGTGATATTTTTAACACATGTGCAGCTCATAAACACGTATGTTGTTTTGTCATTTAACATACGTACAGCTCATAAACACGTGTGTTGTTTTGTCATTTAACATACGTACAGCTCATAAACTCGTGTGTTGTTTTGTCATTTAACTCACATACAGCTCATAAACACGTGTGTTGTTATAACATTTAACACACATTGGCCTACAACTCATAAATGCGTTTATTTTTTTAAGCATTGAACGCAGTTATCGTTCATAAGCACACGTGTTTGTTTAAAATTTAACACAATTATTTTCATAAACACGTGTGTAGGTTTAAAATTTTAAAACTCATCTACTTTCATAACACATTTATTGTTTTAACATTTAACACATTTAGCCTACTTGTTCACAAACACGTGTGTTGGTTTAACGTTTAACAGTAGTAGGCCTAGTATTCATATGAAGATGTTTTGGTTTAAAAATTAACACATATATTGTTCGCAAACATATGTATGTATTGGTTTAACATTTTCTATATTGACTGTTCATAAACACACATGCTGGGTTGTCTTAAGGTATCGGGGGGGGGGGGTCCTAGGGGCCCTAAGTACTTTCGTATCTAAAGACATGGGCGTCGCTAGGAATTTTTCCAGGGGGGGGCAAATAACAACTTTATGACATTTTTTTAAATGTAAGGGGGGGGGAGCAAATGCCCCCTCTTATATGACATTTTTTCAAAATGTAGGGGGGGTGGCGAAAGCCCATGAATACGCCCATGTCTAAAGGGTAAATGGAAAATAATTTACTCTTGGCTAGACAAGTTCACCAAAAAAGATCGCAATACATAGTGTGTAAAAACATTTGGTTATAGTGATCAGATGATGAATTTTTTCCCATTGCTAGAGAACATTTAAGCATAGAAATCAAATACACTCTTTCAGGCCAACATTCAGGACCGAACTAAGGTAACTGCCTGTTGCTTAAAAAAAAAAGGAAGCTTAGTATTGCGAATTAAAATGACATAACTTATCACAAAAGTGGGATAAACTGATACATGAGGGGCGATTTTAGTTCGACGCCTATGGACTGTAGCCTTATGAGCATAATAGTTGATCCAGCCCTGCCCTCATTGTTCACAGTAAGAGCCTTAACAAGGACAGACAAGCTGGGCATTTTTTAGGGACACCGGGCTCATTGACAGGATGGTTGGCTAGAGAAGCCCCAGCTGAGGGCAACTTTTTTCATTGTTGACATTTTTACAGTTACTTTTTTCATTGTTTTGACATTTTTACAGTTACTTTTTTCATTGTTTTGACATTTTTACAGTTACTTTTTTCATTGTTTTGACATTTTTACAGTTACTTTTTTCATTGTTTTGACATTTTTACAGTTACTTTTTTCATTGTTTTAACATTTTTACAGTTACTTTTTTCATTGTTGACATTTTTACAGTTACTTTTTTTCACTCAGCGTTTTCTTAATAGTTTTTATTTCTGTTGACTTTTTTGTTTTACCTGTTGACATTTTTAACGCTCACCAAGTCAATACATAGGTGGGAAGGATGGCCGAGATACTCTACTGTCGATCTGAGAGTCATGGGTTCGATCCTCGGTAAGAACCATGGAATTTTTCCAGGTGTTATTTTGTGCAATGTGGTCACACAAGTCCACCCAGCTTGACTTAAAGTTGGGGAAGTAATGGCGGCTGCTAACCACACAATAGTGTTGTTTTCGTTGACGAAAACTAAAACTAAAACCTTCGTTGACGAAAATGTTGACTTTTCGTCAACGAGAACTAAAACTAAAACTAAAATTAGCAGCAAGACTAAAACTAGACGAAAACTGAAATTATTACAGAAAAAATGAAATAAAAACTGAAACTAAAATATAGTGTTGCTTTCGATCACGAAAACTAAAACTAAAACCTTCGTTAACGAAAATGTTGACTTTTCGTCAACGAGAACTAAAACTAAAATTAGCAGCAAGACTAAAAGTAGACGAAAACTAAAATTATTACAGAAAAAACGAAATAAAAACTGAAACTAAAATATGACCTGGGACTAAAACAACACTACCACACAATCCCTTCATATGCCGAGGTTATAGAAACAGATGAATTCTACACTTCATCTGCCCCGATGGCCCAGTAAGGCTAAGGGAACTTTACTTTAAGTAAATTTAAGATAGTGCATTTTTTAAGAAAAGTTTAAGTTGATATATTTCCATTTAATTGGTATGGCCTGGAGGCTGACTTAGCTGTTAGCAATCTATAAAATCTTATTCAATTCTCTAGGGATACTTGGTGATAATCTTTTGATGTCTCCACAACCATTATATCTACTTTCGGTGCACCGCATTTCGCCCGCTGGCCGTAGTTTGCCCATGGCTGGGTTAGGCTGTGAAATATAGTCACCCCACTGACCTGTATCATCAGTACAAATTTCAGGATAAAATGTTTCTTATTCTTAGCTAGTCACACGACAGATGTTTAATTCTGATTCTTGAAATCTGCCACAATTCAAATTATTCTTAAACTTGTTTGTGAATAGTAAAGTATTAGACAGACAAAGGAAAATAAAGTTACAAGTTTAAATTTAGGACTGGAGCCCTTAAGAAGACGGGGTCTCAAGCACGCGCGTCCATTGATCCATCCATTAAATCCGACTCTGGTTTGCGCTGATTTGTTGTTACCATCTACATTATACTAAATCAGCGGCGTAGCGTGGGTATCGGCCGCCCAGGGCGGAAGACGATTTTGCCGCCCTCTCATTTAGGTATTTCAATTTAATCTATAAATTTTTGCCGCCCCCCTAAAAAGTGCCGCCCGGTGCGGACCGCACCCACCGCCCCCCCTTCCTAAGTACGCCACTGTTCTAAATGACGAGGTATTTGAAAAAATATCACATATATGTCTATTTTTAGGCATAGACAACAGTCACACCCCTACACCAAGCAGTCACCTCACAAAGTTATTTATCTACTACACAATGTGGACTAGACTAGACTAGACTAGACCATCTGGAGCTATGATCTGCTGTGGGACCAACAGTCCCTTGATGGCGTTTCACGACAAAGTGACCGCCTCTGCCGTTCTGGAGCTGAGCTTGGAGCAGGCTGATCTCGTCTACTACTCAGGGGACCGCATTAGGGGAGCCTTGATTGTCCACGTGGCAGCTCCGGTTACTATAGCAGGTACGTGGAACAGTGTAACAAGTGTGTAATAGCACATGTTATAGTTAGTATTATAATTTATCGGTTCTGATGCAGTATCTGATGCAATCAATGTATTAATATATTAATGACAAATGTGTATTCATTTCTTTTTTTTTTCGTATTTAAGCTAAATAATACAATTGTATCGCTAGCTTTCGAAAATTCAACGTTTGTGTTGTAGTTGTTATAAGATAAAGAGCTTATGGCATGACCATACGGGGACAACAGGACGGTTGATGCGAAAACTGGGACTGTCTCGAGTAAACTGAGTGTGCTTAGTAAACTGGGAATTCCGTCTCAAGTAAAGTGGGACTGTTCGAAGAAGTAAACTGTGAAGTATGTTATATTATATATGGTCCAATGTATTTCGATGTAGCTGTCCTTAAGTTGTCTCATCTCATCTTAAATAATATAACTGCATTGTAGCAGGATGTTCCTAATTTATCTGTTGTTAAATTCAACTTATAAAGAAGTGACATTTGAGAATCAGAATTAATCATTTCCTGTAAATCCAAATTCTCTCTTTCCGAGATATATCATATAAAATAAACCCCCTCCATTATTCCAAGAAGCTCTTTATTTTTTTAAGTGAATATTCTCGATCAGGGACGAGGCGTGAGTGTTGCTGGTCATAGTCATATATATAGAAAATGCAATATAATGGTACTGTGTTTATTGAATATAATTAGCATAATCATTCATAATAAAATTACTACAAGTTTAAATATATATAACTTTCATTTATATATATACATTTTTCATGTTATTAGTCTAATAATTTATACTAATATATATATAACTCTATGTTCGTTTGTGCTTTGTATATAGCATAAAAAACATCAATACATTTTTCTATAAGAGTTATGACCGGCAACCGGCAACACTCACGCCTCGTCCCTGTTCTCGATTTTAGAATTAGTTGTGATACATGATACAAAACTAATAAAAAAAAAAAGACATAAATAACAATACTAGCTTAAGTAAGTAGAGAGTAGCAAAATATCACATGTGATGCTTCCACTACAAAAACAAAATCATTTATGTGGCATGAGTGCTTGGGAATAGTATTAATAAACATAATATTAACTTCTGGATGTTTGAATTTATAAACTTTTCGGATTCTTGGAGAATTTTTTTTTACTTGGTTTAAAATCAGATTTCAAGGCTATCACCATGGGCGTCGCTAGGAATTTTTCCAGGGGGGGGGCAAAAATTTTCCGGGGGGGGGCAAATAACAACTTTATGACATTTTTTTAATGTAAGGGGGGGGGGAGCAAATGCCCCCCTCTTATATGAAATTTTTTCAAAATGTAGGGGGGGCAAATGCCCCCTTGCCCCCCCCCCCCATGAATACGCCCATGGCTATCACATTATGAAATAGCACTGCATACTATTGTATCCTATAGGCTGTATGAATCGGCAATTTCCGGGACGTTGTTTTGCTAAATCCCATAATAAGGAGCAGGCCCGTAGCCAGGTCAAAGTAAGCAGGGAGGCACCAATACCCAGCAAGGGGGCACCTTTCTCATTTTAGTTACTTTTCCTTTATTTGTTCCTCTTTTTCTCTTTTTTAAGCGGGGGGGGGGCACTCCACACATAGCGAGGGGGCACGGCCCACAGTGCCCCACCCCCTTGGCTACGGGGCTGATAAGGAGTGGTTGAAAAAGTCTAACACTGTATCAGATGGATGTGTTATTTCATATAAATCGACCAGAACATACAAGTTGGTACCCTCAATATGTTCTTGTGATAGATATTTCTTCTAAAAAAAAAACTTCATCTGAAACTTTATGTAAGCATACCCCCCCCTCATCCTCCCCAAAAAAACAAAACGACAACAAACAAACAACCAAAACTTCTGGTCTTTCGGGAGAATTCGAGAGCAGACGTGAAGTTGTCTGTTAAAAATGACAGACGGGCGGATTAGAACATTCTACCAGAGTAAAACCCCCGTTCAATGAGTTGTGAAATAACATAGGGCTTAAACCCAGTACCGTTGCTAGCTAATGTGGTGCCCTGTGCTAATAACATTTTTTTTTGGCACCCAATAAAGCGGCACAACCCGCAGTATCATTCCTACGCAACTGCTTAAGCCCCTTTCAATGAACATTGAAATCACATGGGACATAACCCCCCGAGTAATGAATTATGACATAACGCAGTGGTTGACATAAAGAGTCTGAAGCTATAAAACAAAATTTCCCTTCATGAAATCGTACATCCTTAGCTCAGTAAATTATGCCAAAACAGTAAACAATTGGTTATTGTCAGGGCACTGTGGTTGATCTTGTATTAGCTGTCAGCCTAGACACAGATGGCGCTGGCACCATTAGGTATTAACTAGGGCTGTACCGGAATCCGATTCCGGTTCCTGTTAAGCCGGATTCCGGCAGTTTTGACAAATCCGGTTCCGATGCCGGTTCCGGTTAAAATGTGCCAGATTTAAGCCGGATTTCTTTGTTGTTTGAAATTTGTAAGAAATTTTTTTAGCGCAACATAATTTTGAAATATTTAGCGCTATACAATTAAATTAAAACAATAACTTCCTTTGATTTTAAAACTACAATAACGTCGATCGCTTTTAGTTCTATATGTAAGTACAAAAATATTAAAAAGGAAGATTTGAATCGTATTTAGTCTAGTACAGGGGTCGGCAACCTGCGGCTTTCGATGTCAAGTTATGGCTCTTTCGATGTCAAATTGCGGCCTGATCAAATACCGTAATATTGAAACAACAAATTTAGTGGCTCTTTAAAAATTGAGAAAATTGTAAATTATAACTTTAGGCTCTTCCGTCTCAAAAGGTTGTCGACCCTGGTCTAATAATACGACACCTTATCTTCCGCTACTTTTGATTCCGTGTTTTCTATAAACTATATCTAGCTATCAAAGTTTAACTTTTTTTAAAGAGCAGACAACGATCTATTTTAGGGTGTTTACAGTTTTAAAAAAAGTTCAATAATTTATTTTTCTGCAAATTTTTTAATTTAGTGGATTTTGTCACGATTTGGATAAAATTCCTCGCAAATTTAGATAAATAACTTGAAGATACATTTTTAATTGAACATTAAAGTGATATTGATTTAGATTTGAAATGCATTTTAATTTGCGTTTTTTATGGGAAATAGTCAGATAATGGTTTAAATGAAAGTATGAATGAAATAACATGGTTCGGTGACGTCACTATGGAAAACTAAAGAAAAATAAGCTATCGGGTGGTGCCACAGTATATATATATATATATATATATATATATATATATATATATATATATATTGGAATTCATTTATTAATAAACATATTTATTACACTTTCTAAGATATGTTACCCATTTTTTTGTTTGATTGTTAAA